>PVKZ01001835.1:0-311024 GCA_004027375.1 Macroglossus sobrinus | reverse complement strand
GGCTGGACCAGCTTTGAGATTCGTTTCCAGGGAGACAGACCTCAGTCTTGCTTGAGCCGCAGCCCGTTGAGGAAGTCTTTGAGTTTGGTTTAATGGTCTCTCACTCTTTGTTTTGAAGTGATTGTTTACTGAGCCTTCAAAGCCAGCTCTCCAGCAGGATGTGATCTAGGCCTGAATAATTGGATGAGGCACCCCAATAGGAAGCAAGTAGCGGGGAGCGGAGCCAGGAGTAGCTCGCCGATGGCCAAGCCTTTGGCATCTGAGCTCCTGGAGGCGGAGGTGGAGCGCTCGGTGGGGGACGAAGAGGGGCTGAGATGTCCTGCAATCTCAGGGTCCCCTGGAAGCTGGCCTCTTTGATGTCGTGCTGGCCCTAATTAGGGACACCCTAATTAAGCCACTAAGGAGGAAGCTTTTTCCTAAAAATAAATTAGCACATGTTTTGAGAGCATTTCATGAGGGATTACTTCTCAAAGATTATGCAAGTAATATAAAGTTAATGGAAACCTCAGTTAGGTAAAAAAAGTAAGTCACCTTTAACCACTTGGTCACAAAGTGGGTTTTGTACACACCTCTCAGACGAAGGTCCATGTGGCCTCTGCTGTGCCAGAGATTTCTTTTTTCACTCAGCTTTTCACTACACAGCCTTTCCTTACGTGTAATTATAAGCCGTGTCAGTTTTAATGGCTGCGTGGTGTTCTACTGTTTTGTATGTCTGTAGTTAATTCATTCATATTTGTGGACTTGCTCTGTGCCAGGCTCTTTGTTAAGTATTGGGGGATACAATAGTAAATAAAATGGACACAAATCCTGCCCTCCTGGAATTTATTTATATTCTGGTGGGCTGGGGTCAGACTCACTGAATTAGTCAGTTGTCTTACAGATTGGAAGGATTATGTGCAGTGGGGAAGAGTAAAGCAGGGAGGGCCTCACAGAAGAGGTGATGCTTGAGCAATAGCTTATGAAGTATATGGCTATCAGAGGAAGAATGTCCCGGGCACGGGAAGAGCATGTGCAAAGGCCCCGAGGTGGGAGCCGGGTCCTTGCTGGTTCATGTTTAGGCTGTGCCCAGGTTTCCACAAATTATAAGCAGCACTGCGATTAACACATATCCTTGTAGCTAGACATTGGTTTATATTACATTAGGGTTTTGCTCTCCTAAAGGAACATTTCTACTCACTTTCAAATTGTAGACTCTCCCAAAGCAGGGGCAGTGTGATCACCTTGTCACATCCTCGCCCGGAGAGCAGTGGCCTTCCGCACTGGGCACAGTTGGTGTGCTCTGCTCTCTTCCACTAAACAAGGCCTCCTCCAGGACCCTCAGATCCCAGCCCAGGCTGCTGGCCATGACACCTGGGTAGGCATCACCAAAAAGGTTAATCACCATGGGTGCTCGTTCTGGAGTTGTGTTTCCCGTGGAGGATTTATCCTGGGTCAGAGGTGTGTACTTTTCAAGGCTTTCGGAAGCCATTGCCAGGTGCCTTTCAGAGAGCTCACACTCCCACGTGCAGTTGCTCATCACCATGGTTGCTTCTGAGGAGACTTGAGGACTGAGAAATTCCTGAGGCCACAGCTTCTAGGGCCTCAGAGGGACGCAGAGTCTTATCTGGTGCCGGGGATTCTCAGATCTTGCTGTATGTGATTTTAGTGAGCAGAGCTTGAGTGTCCATCAGGGCCCAGCCCCAGAGATGTCCTTCCATCGTGTGGATCTGGGGTGGGGCCCAGGTATCTGCAGTTTTAACAGACACTCCCCAGTCAGTGTGTGGCGGGTCGTGCTGGGGTTGTACCATGAGTAGGTGGAAGCGGGGCTGGCTCCTGGGCCACCCTGAGCCACCCTGAGCCACCAAGAACCTCCCTGCCCACCCCCCCACCCCGATTGCCCCTCCCTGGAATGTGTTCCCGGTGAACAAAATGATTCCTGGGCCTGGATGTAACAGACCTTCTAGACTGCCTTTCCCTTGCTAATTCTCTTTCTTCTGCAGATAATGCTTCCTCCTTTCCTTCCTTCTTTCTTTCCTCTTTGCCAAGAAAATTCCCTTTTATTATTTCAGACCTGGGAAAGGCATCCCCACCCTGAGCTGGCATCAACCCCACCTTCCAGTACTTTATATTTGGAGTGTGGTGCCCTCCGTGGGCCTTGGGATCAGTGGCTTACACATTGGCTATCCCTTATCTCTGTATGGCCTATACCTTGCTTGGTGCCTGCGTGTAGTAGGTGCTCATTAAATGTCTGAATCAGCGTGGCTGGCATTGTTACACATCAGGTTTGCTGGCATTTACTGGGTACTCAGCCTTCTAAGTACTTGTGCTGTCTCCCTTACCCTCATTCCTGTCCTTTGCGGTGGGTGGTACTTTGGGCATCACTTACAGATGAGGACGGGGCAGCATCTGGTGGCCGAGTAGCTTCGGTCAGCCAGTGGGTGATCTGAAGTGGGACAGTCTGACTCTGGAACTGTGCTCTTAACCGCTCGACCCCACTGGTCCTTTCTCACTCTGGAATAAGAAAGACACCCAGTGGGAAGACACTGAAAACAGGGCAGTGACTGGAGAAGTAACACACACAGCCATCACCCTTTGTGGTGACGCCCACCTGGATGTCATTCCCAGCAGAGTGGTGGGGTTTGGGGGTATGGAGGAGGCCCTGTTTAGTGGGAGGTGTCAGAGGCACGAACTGTGTCCCAGAGCAGTGAAGCCACTGCTCCCTGGGGTGGATGTGACAAGTTAGTCACACTGCCCCTGCCTTGGGGGAGTTTACAGCTTCAGAGTTAGTACGGGATGAGCACAGAGGTGCTCCCGGAGGACAGCAAAACCCCAAGCACACTCAGGATCCGCTCTGGGTGTCTCTGCTCAGGGCGTTGGTGACATTGCCCCCAGGAGGAGCGGGTCCCTATGAGGCAGAGCAGTTTGAAGTTGGGCGGAAGTCAGAGAGGACACTTCTCCAGGGAGGAGAAGCGGGTGAGTGCGGGCGTGCAAACAGAAATGATGCTAGCGACACTTAACATTTTCATAGGGCGTGCAGGCCACCAGGTATTCTGCTTAGGTTCCTTCTCTCACGTGGACGTTTGTATGCAGGAATAAGCAAGTAGAGTGGAAGCTTTGGACTCTGTATAGTGGGACCAAGGTTCGAGAGGAGGTGTGTATGTTTTATTTTGGGGAGGCTGAACCATACACAGATTTTTTTTTTTTTTACTAGAATTTGGGCAAGGCCAGGCAGCCCCTGCCCTGGGTGCTTGATATGGAGCTCCCAAGTGTCTGGGTGTGGAGAAGCAGGAAGGAACAATCTCATTTCCAAAAGAACGGGGCTATCTCAGAGAGACAGTGTGGGGATAACTCAGGTGTGAGGGAAACCGTCCCTGACCTCAGGCAAGTTGTCTGACCTCGGAGGGCTGAGCTGGGGAGGACAGAGCGTTACCTGTGGGAAGCGTTACCTGCCTGCTGGGCTGTTGCGAAAGCCCTTCGCACCCTCTCAAGTCCCGTGTGAAGTGAGATGGGTTCTTGATGATAATCATGAGACAAACGGGACTCCTGGATGGACAGCTCCAGACGACTGTCTGAAATGATGCAGGAGATACCATGGCGGTAAAAATGGGGTGCAGGGAGGGAGGTGAATTTGGGGATTGGAAAAGGAGAGGACAGGGATTTCATTTTTAAAAAAATGTAGAGCGTGACACACACCCCAATTTTGTGAAAGTTAAAAATATAGAATCAGAAACTAAGCTGCAGTCATAAAAAAAAAAAAAAAACCCAGGGATGCCCCGTGACTTTGTCATATCAGGGCCAGCGCTGTCCTGTAGACTTTTCTGCGATGATGCTATTGTTTTATATCTGCACGGTCCAGTGTTGGAGCCACTAGCCACATGTAGCTATCGAATGCTTGGGTGAGGAACTGAATGTTTACTTTTATTTAATTGTAATTAATTTAAATTTATGTAAGGCCACGTGGCTAATGGCTCTTCTATTGGAAGGTTCAGGGTAGACTCAGGGAATGTTTCTTGGTAGAAAACTTAAAAAATATATACTGCTTTGAAGACAGGGTTGATGTATTTGTTCGGTTCTTTATTTCAAGTGGAGCCCCACCTACCTGTCAGAAAACAGGCTTTCTGAGCCTGGAACCTCAGAATACAGGAGGAAGAAAAAGAAGCCTGATGTCCCTGACTTAATTAGGGTGTCAGAGTTACAAATGGAGCAGTTCGTGAGGGGAGGGTGGATGGAGGGAGCACCTTTTGTGGCTAACCCTTCCTTGTTACAGGCGTATTTATTGCTGGTGAGCTTGGGCAAGTGGGTGAGGGTGGGCGTGCAAGGAAGCAACCATTGATTATCTCCAAGGCTGTCATCCACTTGATGGACAGGGATAATTAGTGGATTAGGCAAGCTCCAATCAGAGAATAAAAGCCTAGGCATGGTTTTTATGACGGATGGGCCTTCACAGCGCCTTTCATCTGAGGATCTTGGGAGTCCTTCATCTTGCAGGCTGGGGTGGGGAAGGGTGGTTTTGGGGACGAAGCTGTGACAGGCGTGCACGGGCCCTGTCCTTCGTCCTGCGCACCCACTTCTGGAAGCCGCAGATTGCTGCCTTGCACTTAAAGAAGCGAGGAGTCCAGAGGCGCTCCTGCTTGGGTCACAGACTTCCTCTTAAGATTTGCTTTTTATTTCTCTAAAATCTCAGCTACCTGTACCCAGAAGAAGAAGGGGAGGGACGTTGTGGGCTGTGCTCCACTGCTCACCCTGCTGAGATTTCCGCAGACCTGGGGAGGGAGCTGGTGGCAGGGGTGGTGGCAGCAGCAGCCCATAGTGCTGCCCCAGACAGGCTGTCCCATCCCCTGGTAGGAGCAGGTTGGTTCCAGTGTCCACAGAAAACCTGAGGTTGTGATCAAATTACCCGTAATTATACTACTAAGGACGGCAGCTGCGAGCATTTCCAGTGCGTTCCTAGCAGACCTTTGGCTGCACAAAGGGCATTTCTTTGTTGTGTGTTTTTCACGGGATTGAGGATCCTGACCATTGCTAGGGTGATATTACGGCTCCCCCGAGGCATCTGCAGTTAGTTGTAATTGGGGTTGTGTGTTTGGGGAGCCTTTGCACACCCCCCCCATTCTACTCTGTCCTGGCTCTTACAGGACCCCAACATAAAGCAGTACCCCAGCCTGCCTGCCTGCGAGTGGCTGTCTGGGGCCCCGAGGCCGGGCCCCAAGGCCGGCGTTCATCTTGCTGCTCACGCTGCCCAGTGTCAAGGCAGTGCTTGGACCACAAAGTCGGGCAGGTCTGGGGACCACAGCATCACTCTGATTAAACATGCAGCATCCAGGCCCCACCTCGGACCAAGGGAATCAACATGTGTGTTTTTGCACAATATCCAGATGATGGATATTTAAGTTAAAGTTTGAGAAATGCTAATATAGGTACCTGGCACCTAGCAACTGCTTAGAAAATGATGATGACAATGATGCTACAGGTGACGGTGATGCTTGTCAGGGAGAAAAGAGATGCTTGACAGTTTACCTGTCCAATTGTCTACTCAAGGCTTGAGTTCTCGTCTCGTGGTGAGCCAGGCTCTGTCTGGAAACTGGGCAGGACAGAGGCCTTCGAGCTGGAACGCGGCTCCCTGTAGCCAGCCCCTGCTGGTCTGTGTTTTAGTCTCAGCTAAACCGGGTTCCTCCTCCCAAGAATCTTCTCCAGCTCTGGCCGCTCTGAAATGGCCCTTGTCCAGCCATGGCTCCAGGCCCTCCCTGTCCCCTGTGTGGCAGCGCAGTGTCTGATTCCCTCAGCTCTCCACCGGGTAGCACTGTCACAGCGAGCTGGGCTGGGAGAGGCCGTTGCTGCATTATTTACAGGACACCGTTAACCAGCCGTGCCGTTGAGTTACACACAGTTTATTCTTCTGCTCCGCGTGTGGGATGCCATCCTGGGCTTCTGTGTAATACAATGCAAAGCAAAGCACAACCGAACCGCGAGCTAGAGCGGCCGCTGGCCGCGTCCTGTGCCGTGCATTAGGCCAGGGGCCTGCCTGGCCTCCTGGCTGTGGGGAAGTGGCGGAAGCTGAGGCAGAAGAGGAGAAGCACCCAGGGGTGTGCCCAGAGCTCAGCCTCGGAGGTGCAGGTGGGGTGGCCAGCTCACACATCTGTTGGGTGGCCCCCAAACTCTTAAGGAGTTGAGGATTAGGTGTCCCTGCTTCCTCAGAAGTAAGACAAAGAATTCATTCTCTTTCCCACTACCCAAGGGACCAGGTTGCTGTCAGGTGTGGCACCCATTAGCCAGGTCCTTTTGTCACCTGACTGGTTTGGGTTTATGTCATTTGCCACCTGAATGAAGGCTGCCTGGTCTTCTTCCACTGTCCCATTTGTGGCCGAGTTGTGGACCTTGCCCTTGAAGGCTGTTTGTGGTCACCTTGTCCACCTGCCCGTCCCCTGCTCCCCGGCATGAAAGCACCTCCCCAGTGTCCCATGGAGAGAGCCCGCTTGGGTCCTCTCCGCCTCCCTGTGGTCCCTCTGGCTGGATCGTCGCTGGACCTTGTTAGACCCTCTCACTTGGGTTCCCCCTGCATCCCTGCCACCCCCTCATACTGGAAATGCTTTGCCTCCCTCCATTCTGAGTCCTCGAGCCCACGGACAGTGAGTTACGTGATGTGAGGGCAGCAGAAGCATCCAAGAATGCTCCGGATGAGGCGACGATTGAGCCGTGTAGTGATGGCTGAGTAGTTGTCAAGGTTGTTGGATCCCCCGGAGGTTAGAAGAGAGGACAGCCATCAGGGGTGGCGTGTGTGATGTGGGGAGCTTGGTGACAGCCAAGCAGCTTGATTAAGGGGGTCCTTTACATGCTTGTGAACAAACCCACTTTCTCTTCCCGTTTCTGTGACAGGGGGCTTTTCCTTTCTCTTAGAACCCAGAGCGATCTGAGTTCTATTTCCAGCAAACTGCTGGGGATTCGAAACCTTCCCACCCTCCTCTCCGAAGAAATTCAGGTGGTTCCAGGCAGGAAAATGTTTTCCCCTTTGCCTGTGACTTTGGACGTGACAGACACGTCTCACTTCCTTTGGCACGGGTCTGTCTAGAAAGGCGTGAAACCTTGATGTGTTCTCCGGTGAATCCCCCAGAGTGTGTGTGTGTGTGTGTGTGTGTGTGGGGGGGGTCTGTGTGGAGACTTTTTTCACAGTTCTGGGAATGCCTTCTAGCGATCCCCTCAAATGTGCCGGGGCCTCAGGAGAGAATTTTCTGGGACTTATTGGTGGACAGCGGTACAGGATAGAACAGGAAGGACTGTATTGGGATTTCTAAAGTGTCCTCAGAGCATACAGTGTCTTGACGGGCAAATTTCTTTGGAAATCTGAGTGCGCTGTTCTTTACGAAGCCTTGTTGTCGAGAAGAACCAGGGCTTTTGTTCTTTTCCCTTTTATTCTCTCTACCAGTCTCTTCTAACTTCCCTCCGCCCTTTCTCACTTCCTCCAAGTTTTGCATTTTTGTAGTAAAACCACCTTCAAGTGGGTAGAAACTTTTTTTCCTTTAAATAAACTTAAAAAAAAAAATCCTGGAGCAACCCAAATCACCTTGCCTTTAAATGTGAATAACATTCACACACTTAAAAAATTTTTTTTTCTTCAACAAGGAGGTTTTTGTCTTCTGTTCTTAGAAGTTCTTTTTTTTTTAGACTCCATTAAATTATGGATTGCTTAACACAGGTGGGCCTGACACTTTGATAGACTGTCAAACATCATTAAATCAGGAGAGATCTGCTTTTGGCAGCCTTCCTCTGGCTGAGTGGGCGTCCGTAGGCGGAGCGCTGCATGCCGTACCCCTTGACTGGAGAGGGGACCCTCCTTCTGTTGCTAATTTTGTAGCGACTGAAATGAGGCTCCAAGCGGGGGCAGGTGAGTAGTTTTTGAAGTGGCTGAAGCAGCCGTTTTCAGGCACGTTTATCTCAGTTGGAGCATTCCCACCACCTCTCAGGCACACTCATCCCGGTTGGAGCATTCCCCCACTTTTCAGGCACGCTCATCCGTTCTTCTGGGCTGGAGCATTCCCCCCATCTCTCAGACACATGCATCTAGTTGGAGCATTCCCCCCACCTCTCAGGCACACCCAGCCCATTGGGTTGGAGCATTCCCCCCACCGTTTACATGGGAACGGCAGGCGGAGACACTGTCTGACACTGCACCCGCTGCCCTGGTCTGTTCCTGCTGTGACTGCGGTGAGCAGATAGCGAGGTGCAGTGACACCGTTGGTGCTATGCTTAGGACTAAGGGTGAGGAATTCCAGCCTGGATGGACAGTCTGATGGACGGAGTTTTTAGCTTCTCTGTGAGCAGCCTGAGAAGCGCTTGAGTCATTCCTATCAGATGTGTACTGAAAACTTCCTGAGTGCCCATCGCTGCGCCAAGCACTTTGTATGTGCGACCTCATTTGTTCCTCACACCAGCCCTGCGAGGGAGTGCCTGGTCCCCCAGGCAGAGGTCGAGCGACTTGCCCGATGTCGCACTGCAGACGGACGGGAGAGCTGAGATTCCACCCAGGAGAATTCGTGTTCCTTCTTCCGTTCCTGCTTCCTTTCAGCGCTGCGTGACGCCAGCGTTCCGTCATGCTGATGGAATGATTTGTTTGTATTATTTATCGTCATCAGGGGCAGGCCCTGAGCCGTAAAGCGACTATTCTTCCCAGTCATCGGCTGGGCAGGACCACGGCGAGGACTCAGGGCTTGACGCCCCCCGTGTGGGCCTCTTGCCCTTCTGGCCTGTTCGCAGTGAAGACGCCTGACCTTTTCCTTGAGGAATATTGGGGATCATCTTGGTGACCTTCTCCAGGGGCTCCTGGATGGGAGTGGGTGGTGCCAAGAGAGGAAAACCTGGCTCTCATGTCCTTGTCCTTTGTGTAGATGAGAGATGATGCTGCCTTGGGCTTTTCATAAAGCTTCTCATACTGTCCTGTGGATCAGAAAGAGGAAGAATGGCCGGATGAGGCTGTAATGGGTCAGTTGAACTCCTGTGCTCTTAAGGATGCTGATGATGGCCGTTGGCCGCCGGTCGATTGGCCTCGGCCTTGCCTGTTTCTGTATTTGAGTGTAGATGGAGAAGGGGTGTTAACACCTGGACTTGACAGGAAAATGCTAAATGTATTAGGTGTTATATTCGGAATTCCCACAATGTCTTGACGAGCCTGGAACGGGGTAGCCTGAGCTCTCACAAGACTTCCTTCAACATAAGTCAGAATAAAGCCATGCTCTTGGGTTGAAAAACCTTCACCCGCATTCCCCTACCCCCAACCCAGGTCACAAAGACTGGATGGAGGCTACGTGGCTTAGCAGCATGCTGACAAGACCCGGGCATGGGTGCTGGCATCATCGCTCAGGGCCTCTGCCAGGATCCCTGACCTACTGTACCTTAGCGTCCCAAGAGCAAGTCGCTGCTTGGAGGAGTAAGTCCCAGGCCTGCAGCTGGGCCAGTCAGAGTCCAGAGGCACCAGTGCGGAGCTGGCCGATGTGATCTAGCAGCTGATGTGTGACAGGCTGTAGGATTTGGGTGGATGGTAAATTCACGGTGCTGTTGTTGCCAGCACCTCTCATTTGATCCTAAATATTTTATGTAATGACTTGTTTTTTTTTCTTTCATAAAAATGATACACAGCCTTATTTTAAAAAGAAGCTATAGCTGTAGAAGAAAGTACAAACAAGAAAGCAACACACTGGTCCAAATCTTAGCTTCCAGAAATGGCCCATTTTAATATTTGCTGGACAGTTTTCCAGATAGCTCTCTGCACATTTTCAGACAGACTTGATCGCTAGAGAAATACATACATAGTTACTTTTATAATGAGGTGTTATAAAAATATATTTAATTTTACTTTTGTTTAACTGAAGAAGCAACACTGAAGTGAAGTAAGTAATACCAAAGAAACTGCTGAATTTCAGGGAACTGTTTGTCCACCAAAAGAAATAAACTCCTCAGACATTCCTCTAAAGCAGTGGCTCTTATCTGGGGAGAATTTGCTCCCAGAGACATCTGGTAATGTCTGGAGACGTTTTTGGTTGTCACAGTCAGCAGCATCTGCAAATGTTACCGGCACCTAGCGAATAGGGGTCAAGGATGCTGCTAAACACCCCACAATGCACAGGGCAGCTTCTCGTGAGAAAGGACCACCTGGCCCAAAACATCAGCAGCGGCAATGTTAAGAGACGTCCTTGAAGGTTAAGAAAAAAAAGATTATTAAAACCATGGAGAAGGTGAAATCATTATGTTTTGGCTCAGTTGCAGTCTTAGACTATTTGGGTTGGGCTTCTCCAGTGAAAGACGAGATGGTTCACTTCATCGTGTCACTTCTCCCTCCTCTCCTCGATGGCAGAATCGGAAGTGGCACGTGTTGTTTTTACCAGGTCATGGTTCATTTACGTTCTGTCCTCCAACCATAACCCTCCCAGATGTTTAGTCTTAGTTCTATATTTAAATGATTCAGTCAGTGCCAAACACCACTTCCGTAACCATGGCTGCCTTTCCTGGGTTGGTTTTGCATCACCTCTTGGTCGGTTGGCTCCTTGATCTTCATATAAATGTACTGTGTATGCACAGGGAGGTGTCAGACCTCACCCTGGCTTGGCTCAGTCAGAATTGCACCTGCAGCTTTGAGTTTGTGTCTGAGCGCCGTGCTTCGAAGGGGAGCAGGGAGACACAATGGGGTGCTCCCAGGACACTGTGGGGATGTCCCGAGTAGAAACGGGATTGCACTTGAGGCACTGAAAGAAAGAAAGCCGTGGAGGAATGTGCCTGGTTATCCTCAGTTCTTTGAGAAGGCTTCCATGTGGAAGCAGGATTGGTCTTAGAGCTCTGAGGGCCCCCAGAAGGTTAGAAGTAGGGTGCAGGAGTATGTAGTAGGACAAGGTAGAGGATGTAGGCTGCTGTGGGAAGGTGACGAGTTCGCTGTTAGCTGGAGTGTGGTGGGGAACCACCTGTCACCATATTGTATGGAGATGGCTGGGTTCAAGCCGTCAGCACAGCAGCTGTGTTTACGTAGCTTCCCAACCTCGGGACTCTGATAGTCTGATAATGCTTCCAGGTAGCCACCTGGCCTGGGGAGCAGCCCCCATCACTCTGCTTCTCTCTTCCCGGGCCTTTGGGATAAGAGTGAGAAAGCCACGGCCATGGTCAGATGGTTCAGGGTAGAGCCTTCAATACTCTGCACGCTTTGAATTTGGACCCGCCATTTATTGACTCAAAAAGTGATGCATCAATGTATGTGGTAGGTTCCGCCAAAGTTGTTCCAGTGGTTGTCTGTAGTGTTTACAAGATTACAGGGATCGAGCGCATTCTAAACCCGTCCCTGAGCCAATACATTTGTATACGATCTGGGTAACATATACCGGAGACTGCAGAGGAGGAGCGCATACACAGCTTGTCCCCTGCGTGATTGGAACTGGGTGTTCTGCTATTGTTTTCATCAGATGTCTGTCACAGCTCGACTTACTGATTGATGACTTTGTTTTGTTGTAGGGGAGCTATCCAGTTTGGGAGGATTTCATAAACAAAGCGGGAAAGCTACAGTCCCAGCTTCGGTGAGTAGAAGCCTGTTGTTGTCTCCAGGAAAATGGCCATGTCCTTGGACAAAGAGGATGGAGTAGGATGGACCCAGGATGCAGACGGGGGTTGATATTCAAAGTGTTACAGATATAGAAGCATGTGGTGGGTTCTGATGTGAGCATTGTCACTTACCAGCCCTGTGCCCTGGCCTCTGATTCCCATACATGAAATTGAACTCATCTGCTCTTCCTCTTTCCACGGGAATTTTGAGACTTAAAGGGGGTATTCTATGTGAAATAATAAGGGGCAACAACATTAATGTGGGGCTCGCTGTGCGCCAAGGTTTGCAACCCCAGGAGGTAAGTACAGTTATTTCCCTGATGAGGAAACTGAGGCACGGAGAAGCTAAATAACCCAAAGTCACAGAGCAGAGTGGGGATTCGAACTCATGCGTATGGCCCCAGAGTTCATTCTGCCTACTGCCTATTCTTATAAAGAGAGTCAAACTTAGCACTGACTGTTATAGAACCCCATTTACATGGTATGTCTAGAAAAAGCAAATCTGCAGAGACAGGTGTGGATTCGTGGTTTGCCTGGGGCCATGGGCGGAAGATGAGATTGAATACAAATGGGCATGAAGGATCTTTTTGGGGTGATGGAAATGTTCTAAAGTTGGATTATGGTGGTGGTTCTATAACTCTGAATTTACTAAAAAATGGTTGAATTATATACCCAAAACGGGTGAATTTTATGGTATACAAATTATTCCTCAGTAAAGCTGCTTAGCAAGACAATAAGACTTAGTGCTGCTCTAAGGGGCTACTATTATTGCCTCATCTTGTGCTTATTCTTACATCATTTGATAAGAAATAGAAACTATTTCAACATCTTCTTGGTAAAGCCACATGCTTATAATCAGTGGGAGAAGGGGGACTGTTGTACTTTGTGGGTGTTCCGTGAGAGATGAGACAGTTAAAGAAGCAGTCATTTTTCTGGCCCCTGTTCATGGTGTGTGGGGGATGGCGTAGGCTGGTTTGGATGGACAAGGATGGTTTTCCAGAGAACAAAGTGGGCAGGTGTGTTTTAGGATCAAAAGCCATGCGGAGGACAGAGAGAGGACAGAGGGATGACCCGATGCTCTTGGCCTTGGCCCGTGGACATCAGGGCTTATTGCCCAGAGCTTTAGCCATAGGACTGGACATTGCATGGCTGACCTGGAGAGGAGGCGAGAAGAACCTGGGAGAGGTGGGGCTTCTCCTTTCTGATCCTCAGCCTCATGGGTTCTGGATTCCCAGAGCCGTGAGTGGCCTCCCGATGGACAGTGGGCTCTGGGGCACGGCTCCTCCTCCACTCATCAAGTCCTTTACCATTTCTTTGCTTAAGAACTTGTGATGACTTCCTGCCAAGTCGGATCCAACCTGCTCTGCCCAGAATGTAAGGCCCTTCATCTGAGCCCTTCCCTTACCTAGTAGTTGTGTGTACACTCCCCACTCCCTCACTATCTCTGCCACTATTATCATTTATTTCACATAGATTAGCCACCATCCTGTAGTAAAACAATAAAACATTTAACCCCCACCCCCACCGCTCCCACAAACACACACTTTTTCTTATCTGGTCTCCTTTAATTATCTGACAGGCTCTCAGGGTTGACCGAGGAAAAAATTCTTTTTCTCTTTTACCAACAAGGAAGCCAGAGCTTGAAGTAATTAACTGATTAGCCTCACTAAACACACAGAGTGAGACACAGAGCCCTCTGATCCCCACTGGTACAAAGTTCGTGTCCTATTTTTTATAGCATCCGGGCCTCCTGAGAGCAAGGACCATTTCTTTATTTTGTCAGACTCCTAGAAACTGGCTGAGGGCAGTGTCGGGGCCTCATGCACTTTTCTTTATTCGAGAAAGGATAAAGATAAGACTGGAGAAGAGGTAAATAAGTCTGGGAGGATTTAAGCTGAGCTCCTCTCTGCTGCCCGTGGTCGCATGTTTGTCCCGTCCCATTGGAGAGGGCTAAGACGACTCCTGAGGGCAGCAGACTGTGAAAGAGGGCTCATTGGAAGGCAGTGTTTAAAACTCTTAATTCTGCACACTTGACCACTGTCCTCATTTTCTGTACAGCCCCGGTGGCTGCGTAATGCTCGAGGCACCTCTCCTGCAGGCTCATTAAATTTGGATGATCGGCACTGCCTTGAATGAGACTAAATCCAGCCACTGTGTCAGATATTAATCGTAGATCAGAACGAGTTATTTATAAGTCCCAGGATGTTCGGGAAAGCTGACTTTTCCAGGGTTCGCGTTTGATGTCAGTTCTTTCAAAAATGTGCTTGTAAGTGGGGTTTTTGTTTTGTTTTATTTTGTGTATATGTCATTTTTTATTTTTATTTTTATTTTTTAAATTTGAACGGAAGCGTTCTTGCTCTACTAGAAAATATCGGGCCTCATTTTGAAGTTTGCTGGTGTCCCCTGGGACGGCTCCCAGCACCTCCAGGGACCTGTCGTCTCACAGCCACTGTTGCTTGTGCTTCAAGGCCACTTCTTGAACCCCTTCCTTTCTCCTCTCCTACAGCAACATTTCCTTCTTAGGAGAGCTCAGTAAAGGCTGGATTCCTATGTAATTCTTGGAGTCGGTGTCAGGGATGAGCTCCGTTGTAGAGCTGGCTTGCTTTCCCAGGTCACCACGGCCCATGTCCCTGTGACCCGATATGCAGCAGTGCTTACTCTGCATTGAGTGACATTTTGGATCGTCACTCCAGGAGCCAGCAGACCACAGAGGGCTCAGGGCATCACTTCAAGAGCAAGTGAAGAGCTCAGGACAATTTCTAGGCCAGCAGATGAGTATAGTAACTTCTTCCCATTCTCAGCTTTTAAGAATTCAGAAGATATAGCTGAGATGGCATTGTAAGGTTGGAAAAATAGTATCTGAGTTTTACTGTAATTATGATGTAGGAGGAAAAATCATATAGCTCAGGTCTTGTCATTTAGTGGGACGAGCACAGGGCTGTGAGTCTGGTCTGTTTTTCCCATCTCTAAAATTAGTCGTTTAAACTAGATGATCTCTCATTAAGAGCTCTTCCTCCAATCCATCATGCATGTATGTATGTGTGTGTGTGTGTGTGTGTGTGTGTGTGTATGTGTGTATATTATATATATAAATATAATATATATATAGTTTTCCTACTCTAAAATTAATTTTACTTGTACCATTTATATTTAATGATTTTTTTTTTTTTTTGGCCAAAACACCTGTCTTCTCCTCCTTTGTGGAATTTTGCCTGGTAATAATTTTATACTGTCAGGTGAAATTGGGTGGGCGGAACGGCTGGCATTTATCGACTAGCACCGAATGACTGGACTGGATTGGGGCAGAGTGCTAACAATCGGAGAAGGAGAAATTGCTTCCTGAGAAAAAGGTGGGCCCACAAAAACCAGTGGTTACCTATGTCATTTTTTCTGCAAGGTGACATTCAGGTCTCAGCGGAGGTTTCAGCCCTTTGGCTGTCACGGATTGGCGAGTGTGACGCGTGCCTCATGCTTTTGTTATCTGTTTGCATTGTAGGACGACGGTAGTGGCGGCAGCTGCCTTCTTGGACGCCTTCCAGAAAGTGGCTGACATGGCTACCAACACACGTGGTAAGCAGATGGCGGGGTGGCTCCCAGCCTTCACCGCATTCGGCACGTGGGCTCTTTCCCCGGGGTGGCGTCAGGAGGAGACCCAGCCTTCGTTATCAGAGCTGTTAGTGGACTCACATCTTAACTTTTCCCAACGTGGTGAGCTCCCACATGTTAGAATCTGCACAGAGTTCTCCAGATAATAAAGCACAAGAGAAGAAGAATTTGAAAACGAAGGAACTACTGTCCATGCGTGAGGTGGTGGCTCGATGTGTTTTCTGGTCACTTGTAATGCTGGCTGGAGAGCCCTGAGCTGTGCCTTAGGTTGTCCTGAGGATGTATTTCCTCATTCCCTGCAATGTGGAATGGGGAGCAGTGAGGATGATGGGATAGGCCGTTTTCTGAGCAACCGTTGGATAAGCAGTGTCCAGTTGTGTCATATCTATTTATGTGTGTCCCGCATTTGACTGCAGCCACTCTGGGGTACAGACTATGACTTATTCATGTCCGAATCCCCCAAAACATAGTGCCTAGAACATAGTAAAGGTTTACGGTATGTTTACTAAAGCAATGAGCGAAGGGACATCTTTGGAAAAATTGTCATGGTTTCAGAGACTACCGAATCATACAAAGAACAAATAATACCACGTGAAAGGTATCAAGGAGAAAATGAATACCCCGTATCCACCACCATCGTTAGAAATGTGGCATTATCTGCAACGTGGAAACCCCTGTTCGAAGAGGGGTGCTCTCCTTTTCATTCCTGGGTGGAGAATCTCCCCTGTCAGGGTCTGCTTGTGCAGTAACGGCTTGTTCTGTCATTGTCATAGTGACATTGGAAAATGTGGGTGTCGGGGGGCTGCTCCTAGTCACAGGAGAGTTCAGCTTCTCCGAAGCACATGATGGGTACCTCCGGTGGGCTTCAGTAGGCACCTGTTTTCCATACTTGCTGAGTTAAATATCTGAGTGAATCTGTGGCAAGTACATGTCTCATACACTCAAGAAACTTGAAAACTGCTAACATGTCAGACAGTATCGTGGGGCCGCAGACCTCAGTGCATTACTCTTCGCATCCTGGAGGCGCTTCCCTTCCATTTCGGGGGGAAATGTAATGTGAAAATCGAGAATTTCAGGGCGGAAATCATGCGTTTGGTACGGTAATCGTGGTAGAACAGAGTGCCGGGGGAATATAGAAAAGTGAGCAATCGAGCCAGCTCAGGGAGTTAGTTGAAGAAGGTCTCCCAGGGGAGGTACTATTTCTCCTCGTTTCCAAGATGCCAGCAGGGTTTCAGAAGGCCCCCTAGGAAAATGTGATGGCGACATCAGAGCAGCCGTGTCTTCACCCGGTTTGTCAGCTCGCTGTGGGTCTTCGTCAGTGTATTTTTTAAGCCCTTCAAAAACAATTATTGCATAGCCTATCTGTGTTTGTTACAGAAACTTTAGAAAACTTAAGTATAAAGAAGAATATAGCATTCAAGCCTGTGTTCACCATTGTTAGTGATATTGGATCTGTTTTATAATATTTTCTTATACTTTACCAGTAGCTGGAACTGGGCGTGTCAGTTACATTGATGTCTTTCTAGAAGAGCTATCAGAATATGTCTGTTTTAAAAGTCGCTTTACTATTTTAAAGAAACTGGATGTCTGACATTGCATCTTTTGATGCTCTGCGATTCATAAGTTTTTATATTTTAATGTTTGAGTATTGGCTGGACCCTAAAGGATCAGTTAGCAAGGCATCCTCTGACTGCCCGTAATTTCCTGCAGCAGGAACCTGGTTTTTGTAGAGAACCCCAGAGAGGTTCTCGGTGGGAAACGAGACCCTGCGAGTTCCATGGCTGAAGGGAGGAAAAACAGAGTGATTATTTGTGGGGAAAAAAAATACCAGAATAGCCTCTCTGTGGTGGCGATCTAGGTAGTGTAGGAGCTTAGAGGGGATGTATTTGACAAAAGACAAAGAATGTCACAGCGAACAGACCCGGCTTTGATATATTTTTAAACCATTCAACTTCAGGTCATTTATAGCCATGCCAGAAGTCTTTACATCTCACCATGTCTAGAATCCACATACACGGTGGGGAAATAAAATTTCTTTTGCATGTGGGAGGACTCTCACATGACCTAAACAGTGTATATAGTTCATGGAAAGGAGGCATCTTTTATGGAGATGATAAGAAAGAAACTTGAATATACTTTTTATATGTTCAATAAGCATCAGAAGGTATTTTTGTTAATTCTTATTTGAAAATCGAAAAAAAAACCCATGCTCTTGAGTTTAAAAAAAATCATATAACAAAATATATAAAATTAAATTTACTTTCCCGGTACTTTTTGCAGGGATTGGGTTTAGTGTCATTTGTGGACTTTTCTGCATCCATAAACCCACCTGGGAGGGAAAAAAGCTAGTTGCAGAATAATAGGTAGAATGCCGAATGTAATAGAGTATATCCGTGTGAACTTTCTCAAAAGGTGGTCTATGGAAAACATTGTCCCTGTGCTCTTACTTCACAGTTGATTATAATTATCATCCTATGTCAGTAGCTATTGATCCACCTTGTTTTTTTCTAGCAGCAAAATGGAATTTCACTGTCTGGATGTAGCACAATTTAATCATTCTTCTGTGGAGGGATATTTAGATGATCTCCATTTATTTGCTGTTACAAGCTATGCTGCAATTAATGCCTGTGTGTACATCCTTTGGGAGATTTATGCATAATTTATTTTAAATAGTGTACACATCACCAAGGAAACGATGAATCTGTAGAAAATGCTTCCAGCTGTTTTGGTCAGCAGCAAATATATTTGGGCTTAAGGTTGTGAAGGCTGGAACTCAAAACAGTTTGCAGTTTGATATCTGCCGTCTACAGAAAGTCCAGTGTCTTGCTTTGAGCCTACAGGTATATTTTCCTGGTCCTTCTCCTGGAAGTGATGGCAGAGGATAGCAGTTATTCGTAAGTGTGTCTCTTTTGGGCAAGTGTCCATAGTTTCAAGCTGTCACATCTCTGGTTTCCAAAATATTGGCATTGCATGTTTCTGAAAGGTCTTTGTCCTTTTTAGCAAATACTTTATATTAGCTCCTGATGCAATTTATTTGGGAACAAATTTTAAAGCTAGTCGCTATACGAGCAAAATCAGTTGTTATATAACTATTATTACGTAGAATGTGGAAATATGTTAGAACCCTATTTTGTTCACATTTTTTTCTAAACGAGAGTACAGGTTATTCTTAAAATGTGTATTTAGGTTAATAATTTAACTCTAATGGGATTGAGGCGTTTATTAGTGCCATAACACATGACACAGGTCCAAATCTTGTTGACTTTGCACTCTGGAATGATTATACAACTTGTGTTTGATATGAAAGTATACCTTTTTTTTTTTTTTTTTGGCATTATTGGCCACAAGGAATTAGTGTCTAGGCATTCAGCACCCATAGAACTTTGTGGAGCAGGGTCCCCATTTTCCTGGTGTCTCTGATGGATCAGAGGTGGTTATAGGAGTTGAGAAATGTTTGCTCCGACTGGCGTGGAGTTGTGTAGGTTATTTAAAACAAAATAAAAGAAAGGAAGCTAAGGTGGTGGGGGGAGCTTCTCAGCCCACCACAGAGGGGGTGACCTGTCCTGGAGAGCAGCATTCCTACACCTGTGCGCACGCGCCCTCACCCTCGCCCTCGCCCTCGCCCGCCAGGCCCTGCACTGCGTCTCTGTGGGAGGCAGGGGTGGTGAGCTGATGAGACGCGGTCTCGGTCAGCACCAGCCCTTCGCAGCCCCTGCACCATTGCTTGTGTCAGCAAGGGCCTTTGAAGAGCATAACGCTGTGTGACTTCCATCTTCGGCTGCCCCTGTGCGGCCTCTGTAATGCCTTTGTAGCTTTGGAAAACCATCCCAGAGATGTTTAGATGCTGATATACCAAACTCACGGCAAGGAGGTTGCGATTCTCAGAAGGACAGAAATGGATCTCCAGCCGACTGGATCATCTTCAATGTCCAAAACTCTTTCTATGTCACTTTTAAAAGAACGCATGGTTTCAATACTGAGGAGGAGAGCTGACGTTTATTGAGTACGTAACCTGGGCTGGGCTCTGTCCGGTGTGTTTTACGTATATTGAATCTTTATATTTTCCCAACAGCCCCACGAGGTAGGTGCTCATGTTCTTCATTTTCGGTGATGAAATCAGAATGAAGAGTTTACGTGACCTGCCCAAGGTCACGTGGCTCGGAAGCAGTGAAACCGGTCTGGCCCAGAGCCTAGACTTTCACCATTAAATTACGGATCCTTATGTAAGGAGCTGCGGGATTTGGGATAAGCTTATTATTTGCTTCTAAGGTTATTTGCTCCTGACTATATTAAAAAAAAAAAAAAACACAAACAGTCTGTGTGGCACCTTGGAGGAACAGATCGGGAGTTGAGATGCCTGCGTTTGTCCTCTGGCTGTGACACCAGCTCTGTGACCCTTAGTCACTTCATTTCATTTCTCTGGGCTTCAGTTTCTCCACCTGCTTCAGGTTTTCTCAAGGCCTAGCTGGTCACAAGGATCCTTTTTCAGCTCTAATAGTCTGTGGCTTTCAATTTCGATTTGGCCCTATGAAATCCATAAAATGTGAATGGAGCCAGGCAGTCTGAATTTTCTTCACTGTATTATCTTCAGAATTTCCAGGTTTTGCTCTGGAGATGAAGGGAATAGAGCAGAGTTAAGCAGAGAACCATGGAGGGGAGAGAGAATGGAAACTACAGACAGAGGGGCATGTGGGTTGGTCTGTGTTATAACAGAGGCCCCCCTCTCAGGCAGGTAGCATAGGTACCACGAGGGCAGGTGGAAGCTGGAACTCTTGAGACAGCCACCTCGGTGCAGACAGTCAGGTGTGCGCTTTAATCAGTGAGTCTGGACTGCCAAGCTTCTTGCATCGGTGGTGATCTCTACGGCTTACATTGGCAGAAGCAGTCCTAGTCCTTAAAAATGCGTCGTGTTTTTAGTATACGTTACGTGTTTTTAGTATCGATCGTGTTAAATGCCGTGGCCACCAGATCGGGCTGCCTGGACCCAGTCGTTCGGGGCGTCTGGTGTAGAGCCCAGGTCTCGGGGCCCCACCTCGATGCCCCCGGAGTCCGAGTAAGTGGGTGGGACGTGGGAACCTCAGGTCTGTAAAGCTTCCCAGGGAAGCAGGTGGTGAAAGGCAGCCACCCTGCGCTGGGTGCCGTGGGGGAGGGGGTATGGAGAAGGAATCTTCTCTGCAAGGGATGCGATGCTGGGGAGCAGTTTCCAAGAGGCAGCCAGACTGGTTTTGTCTGCCCCCAGGTTTTACTTTAACCAGGTTGTCTAATTGAGACCTCATTGGCCTCTGACTTCCGGATCGACTTTGCCATTCAAGTTCAGAACTCTTTGATGGAGTGAGAGCCTTATTATTCCAGCCGGGGGAGCTACTTGGTCCCAAACTGAGAAAAAAAAAATTAATTATTTAAAAAAAAAGTCATAAAAAAGATCCTTCTCGCAGGTCTGGAACTAAATATTCTTTGAATGTGACCTTAAAGGAATGTGGAACATTCATTCATTCATCTGATTAAAAATAAAAAGGCGTAAAGCGGCCATCTGCGAATCTACTGATGTGGCTACTGGTTTTGAACCCTTACAGGCCAATTCCAGTTCCTTAGTTATCTTCAGTTATTGTCCTTAGAATTCTTATAGGAAGAAAGAGAACTTATGCATCTAAGAAACGAACTCAGTTGTCGTTTTTCTTCAAGAGCCGAGCTTATTGTTTTGAAAGATTCAAGGATAGTGTGTTAATTTTTCTGATGGTCTTCTGCCTACCAGGGTTTTATAGATAATAGGTGAAAAAGGAATCTAGCATAAAGCATCTCCTGGAGCCTGGAGAAGAAGTTTTATGGCAAACTGGCTGAAGGTAATTTTACTTAGAGCCTTTATATAGCTGTCACAGGGGCTCTAAAACCTTAGCCCTGATTTCCTGGAGCTCGGCACATCTTCAGTGCCCAAGAAACAGTTGCTGATTTGTGAAAAAAATTTATAAAGTGAAGCACTTCCTAGCTTGCTCTCAGAATGGATGGACCAGGAGCTGTATTCTCCAATATTTTTAAATGTGAACCTAGGCATGCTGTTTCGAAGTGACCTAGAAACTCTCGATTGCCTTTTTTTTTTCGGGGTTTTGAACTTGACCCCTTGATTTTGATTCACATGAATTATTCTGAGTAAGCCCAAAGCAGATTTTGCCCTCCTGGCAGTTACATTTGGAAAATTCTCATGGCTGTATCGTAGGGGGTACAGGGAGTGAGAACAGAGCTATAAAAAATGAGAACGTTTGTAGTCGGTTGAAGTGGGAAATTGGCTGGGCCACGATCCAGTTACCTTCCCATTTGCTTTTTCGTTCGTCTTCCCCACTTTCCTTGCAGGCCTGTCTTAGGGCTGCCAGGTCCGGTGGGTGCTGTGGGGAATGGCCCTGATGCCGTCCCAGCTCACGGGACTTTCAGGCTGGGCCAGGGGCCATTCCCTGCGACAGGGTTTTCTGTGCTGATGTAAATGTCACACATTTTCACCATCTCGTGTGGTAGCCCCTAGCCACATGCGGGGTTATCGAGCTCTTGCAGTGTGGCTGGTATCATTGAGGACCTGAATTTCTGATTTTTAAATCTTAATTTTTAATTTCAATAGCCACATACACCCAGTGGTACCATATTACATAGCACAGGGATAGGGAGTGTCACGTCTACAAATCAAGGCTTCTTCGGCTTTAACCAGTAAATGTAATACTTTATCAGTCATCTGATTTATTCTATTTTATATCAGAAAGCGTTATCAAGGACTTAGGTAGACCTGGGGGTATGGGACTGCCAAGATCAGTTAGAAAGGGGCCTTGTTTCTGAGGCCGTGGGTCAGTGGGTGACAGAGGGTCGGGCAGGCCTGTGGTGGGGGTGTTAGGTGGAGAGGTGCATGTAAACAGTGCTCATTCCCAAAAATAAACGCATCCCCCTTCTTTTTAAAGCATGTCCATTTCATGCTTTCTCAACAGACAGGGTATTATTCCAAAGAGGATGAACGCTGGTTCTTGAGGGGAGGGTGAACTTGCTCTTTTTTATACACCAAGCACAGATATACGTACAATACACAAGCAGGCACACCTATATCTGTGGGATTAATATTTTATGAGGAGGTGGGAAAAAAGTCCCACAAGGCTCCTTATAGGAATGATAATGGAATGACAATGGAGAAAACTTGAAAACATGGTTTTATGACAAAGATTTAGCTTTTAAGACAAGTCAGCCTTTGCCCCTTCCTCCCTTCAAGGTGCATTTAAGGAATTAGGAACCTGAGAAAGGCGATTGCTGTGAGATACTTATTGGAATTAAGAAAACTGGCAAAGTGAGTTCGTGTTACTGAGCTCTGTACACATGTCAGCAAGCCATCTGGATTCAGCAGTGAGTTCAGAGGCATCCGAGGTCGGAGTCCCTCCTCATTGTCACGTGTTTACCATTTGTAAATGTTCTTTACCACACACACACGTGAAGAATGACGTCAGTGCTGGGTTGTGTCAGATAGCCCTCTATTAATTGGACTTTAAAACTGCAGTCCTTTTAATGAGGATACATGTGCTTGTTTGTGTGTATATATACACGTACATGTACACAGCCAATATTAATAACAACCTGTGTGTGTGCGTAACGTATATGGGTTAGGTGAAAGAAGGAAAGCCTTGGACTTGGGCTCGGCAGGTTCTTGCCTAAAACAACAAAGGAATGAATCCTTTCTTCCAGGATGGCTGGTTTTCATGCAGACCTCACCTTTGACATGGTCAGAGTTTTGCTGCAGGCTGTGGTGGCACCACAACTTGGGGCACCTTCTTGTAGCCCCAATAAGTTCTATCAACCTCTCAAGCCACTCCATACTTAAATACGCTTATGTATATGTGTATTTATATATATTTATTTTTATATTGAATACTTAATGATCCCAATCTTATATGAAGTATAAATAAAAAACTTTTATAAGTAGTTATAGTAATAGGTAACCTACCTAAAAACGGTGTGCCTATTGTGTAAATGGTGCTTGAAGATATAAACCATCCGTCTCCTCTACAGAGATTTTGCAGCTGCCGTTGGCCTAGTAAGGGGTGACATAAAACATATAATGCCTTTTTAAATGGGTTCGTAAAGCACTTTCTGCTTTTAGGTTTCGTTATTTTGATGCTTTTCCATTCGGCTGTACCTTGAGTCATTTTAGTGCATTAGTACAGCTCTGCACATTCTGCTTAGGACAGAACAACTTCTACAAAATGGCCCTATCAATATCAAGTCTGTTTTACCATTGTCCATTTTTTAAGCTGTTATCTTTTGGTTTGCTTTATATGCAACTCGGTGTTGAGTCCAGGACAGGCGAGTGAGTGGCACATGTATTTTTAACTTTTTTTTTTAATAACAAAAGTTTATTGTTTATTGAGTATTTTTATTTTATAAATTAAAAAAAATAATTTTTTGCCCCCCCCTTTTTTTGGTTGAGAGAGTCAGGAGGTGGGTGCTTACATATTTGATTATTTTGATAGGCAGGTGCATATATTGCAGAAGATTTGGGACCATGAAATGACTGTTAACTGGTGGTGAGATGAACAGCCTCCTTTCCGATCCCATTCATCTTTTCTTGGTGTTGAAACTGAAGCCTGAGAGCACCATTCTCCATTCTGCACGCATCCTTATCGATCTCTGGTTGCCAGAGATGGGGCTGCCCCTCGTGGTCAGCCAGTGCCCCGCCTGTGTTGTGTTTGGCTCTTCACTCCGTCTTCCAGAAATGACACTTGAAAGAACAGTTGTTGTGGGTTAGCCTGAGAGGCACTCACCTGAGTCCCACTTGTACGTAAGGTTGTCCAGAGCAGGATATCACCAGAACCATAAAATCCTATAGCAGGGACAGCTAAGAGTATCCAAGTTCTACACGTGAGCCCATGTGTTTTGTTAAAGCGTGCCCCACCAGCAGCTGGAGAGTTTTGTCCTAGTGTAGTTTCCCGGATGAGGCTTGCATTAGGATGTGTGCTGTTTTCCATCTCCTGTCAGCAGTCTTAGTGAATGCTGGTGAGTGATGCAACAAGGAAGGAAGTCCAAGTGTGGAGACGATGCGTGTGTTTATGGGTGACTGGGTCGATTTGTGTGCAGCAGGGCTGTTTGTAGGCAGTTTCCGTAATGAAGTGGTGTGCTCAGCACTTCATCCTTCCAGCTCGCAGGGCTGTCGTGCATTTGGTACACAAGCAGTGAGGATCCTTCCCAGTGTCCCTCCTTCTCCTCCATCCTAGTCCTTTCCTTTCCCTTTTTGTTTTGGCTTAGTAACTAAGACGCCTCCACCCCATCCCGCTGCCACTCACACAAATGTGTCCTTAGTCACTTTTGGTAAAATATCGATCAGCATTCTTGAAAGAATGCATTTATTCTAGTTCTTACTCATGAGGCATAAAAAAAAAAAAAAAGATTTTTTTTTTTTTTTTAAAACAATGCTTTCGTGTGAAGGATCATTTTGCCTTAGAGTTGTGAACTTGGTCTGCCCACCTCAGATAAAAACAACCGTTTGGAATGTAAATGTGAATCTGAAGACTCTTGAAGTTGTCAAACTTGTATTTTTCTAGGATGAGTCTGCACCTCATGGCGTAGCTGCCTCCTCTCTGCTCCCTCTGATAAAGCCTCAGCCGGAAAGCATGCGCGAAATGTGAAAACTTCTCTGCAGTAGTCGCATTTTCACTTTAACTGTGCACGTGTGCTCTGCTGTAAGAAGGATGCAAAATTGGAAAGTTAACTCAGAGAATAAAGAATATTCTCTGAGTAAAGGCCTTCCATCACCAAGAATCCGGCAGTGAATTCTCCGATACGTTTTTAAAGAAATTTGATTTTTATACACTACATTTAGAAATGTGTATGCTGCTAAAGGTGAGAATCACCTGGAGGTTTTTTCTTTTGTTTTGTCTTTTTTTTTTTTAACACAACTTTCTAGCCTTTAATTTTTAAGGAAGTACAGTGTTTTCTTATCGACCCTCTAGCGTAGTTTCCCTTTTGCTCTTTTTATTTTTATAGGGCAAACGTAGTCTCAGCAAGGGGAAGTCACTTGCCCGAGGCCACTCGGCTAGTAAGGGGACGGAGGGGATACTCATTCTGGCCCAGGGCTTTCTGTCCGAGGACTGCATGGCGAACCTCTTGGTTTCACGGTATTTCAGTAGGAAAGAACATGGGCTGTGAAAACAAATCTCTGCTCTGTGTTCCCAGTCGATTAGTGTTTGTAAAGGTTTGCGTTTGCTTGTTTGTTTAGACGGAATCCTTGGTCACGTGATTTTCCGAAGCAGCTTTCCCAGCAGCCCTTCCTTTTTCTGTGGGGGATGTTTTTGTTTTCTCGCAGTGCAGTGCGCATGTGTGTTTGTGTGGCCGTTTTGTTTATATTTTAATCATTTGTTGTATTTGACATAAGCATATTGATCTGTGAGAATAAGTAGGCTTCTTCAAATTGTCTTAGTTTTGTGAGTATGTGTCTACGTGCGTGTGCACCCACTACACACACACACACACACACACACACACACACAATGTGTTTGAGTCCCAAATGTTTCAGATTGTCGTGGGACTCTTATTTCTAGTAAAAGACACTGCTGTGGAAATCTGCAGCATTTCCTGCTGTGTGTGCCAGGGCCCAAGGAGCCTGGTTGCCATGGAAACTAATATCCAGACGCTGGGTGGTACTTTTCTTTAGAGCTGCATTTGCCCGCATTTCACAGTTCCATTCACTGCTGCTTCTTCCCCCTTTAAAATAAGGAAAGGGAAAAAGCCGAACGATTACAGAACGTAAAGAAATGTATTATTTCTGCTAAGGCAGAAAGAGATCTTTAATGTGCACCCTTTTAATGGGATTGTCAGTGGTAGGGCAAAGGTGGTCAGAGTATCTGCTAAAATACAAAAGCCTTGTGGAGCAGAGTGAAAATGGAGCCTTCCTCCCATGCTGCCGACGTGCAGGCTCCTCCTGGGAGTCACGTGTATGCAAGGCCGACCTGGGCGTTTTTCTACTGACTCTGTTTCCGTCCGTGGGGTTTGTCAGAATGGCCTGATGGCAGACAAAAGACCTTCAGCCCTCTGCATGTGCCCGCCATCCTGCCTTTTCTGACCCCTCTCCTTCTGAATCCACCCAGCAAACCTCATCGGAGAGCCTGGAGAGCTTGCCTGGGTCCTAGCCCTCGATCGGCCACATTAGCATGTGATTGCCATCTGTGCCCGCTAAAAGGTGGAGGCTGACTGTGAGAGCAATGCTCCATTCGGATCATGTGATTCAAAGCCAAGTGCACGATGTGTTGCTTGCACTGGAACCGGAAGAAATAATAAGCCATGTAAACACAGCCCTGTCCTTTGCCCCGCCGTGATGTGGGTGCTCCTGGCGGGCGCTGGCCACAGGTGGGCTTACAGCGTGTCTGTTCCTTGGGCTTTGTTTATCTCAAGCCAGCACTGTGAGTGTGTGTTATTTGGAAATGGTGAGGTGCCTCGGAGCCCTTGCCTGTCACAGGTGGTGGGAATCCTAGTCCAGGCATGGGCTGGAGGATTTACAGAGGGCCCTACCTGTCAGAGTTCTCCTCAGATGCTTTGTCTCAGTGAGGGTGGCGGTGAAACTCCATTTTGCAAACCAGGCAAACCAGCTTGGTGACTCCAAGCGACTTGGTTAAAATGTCACACGACTTTGAAGCAGCAGAGGCTGGAGTGTGTGTTCCCTCTGCGAGGTCCGTCAGGCCCACATTCTTCCCACCTCAGATCAGTTGTGTATCTAGACGCACCCAGGAATTTAGGCCGTGGTTTCTCAGGCTTTGCATTAGTGACATTTTGGGCTGGGTCATTCTGTGTTGTAGGGGCGTTGTAGGATGTTTAGCAGCATCCCTCGTCTCTAGTTGTGAAAACCAAAAATGTCTCTAGATGTTGCCAAATGTCCCGTAGGGGACAGAATGGTCCTGGTTGAGAACCACTGAGCAAGACCTTTTAGGTGTTTTGTGTGGCAGGTGAATGGAACTGTGGCTGTGCCTCTTTTGAGGCCGTGATGGACAATGTGGTTCATTTAAGCTAGGTTTCCAATTATTCATAACTAAGTCATGGTTTTAGAAGTTTGACAATCCATGCATTGTTTTGTGCGAGAAACGACAACTGTGCATGTTGTGTGTATGAAACTTTGTGGAGTCCACATCTTACCAGAAGGTACTTCCTTTTCACCAGAAGGTCGTTTCCTGGTATGAAAGTGTGCACAGCTTTTTTTCCAAAAGATGAAGTCAAATTTGAACAGTGATGCGTTTGGACAGTGTTGGAGTTTTCGTTACCGATGAGCGGGCTGTCTTCGTGGAGAGGCTGAGCCTGGGTCGGGAGGCCGGCTCCAGTTTCACACTGCCCAGTCACCGCAATGTGGCTTCGGCTGGACACACCTCAGCTTTGTCATCTATTGGGTGATAGTTGGGTCTGCCATACCTGCTTGTCAGGGTGACCATGGAGCTCAAAGGAGGTTGTGGCTGTGAAGGCTTCAGACAGCTGTGACACAAGGTCGTGTGCTCCTGTATCCTGTGGTTTCTGGGGTCCCTGCTCACCTCAGGCCAGGTGGCTCCTCAGTCACGTTTAGACACCATGGCTCACTTCTGATTCCACTTTGCCTCCCTGTCTCCGCCTGTCACTCCATCTCCTGCTTCTGCTCTAGACCCACGTACGTCTCTGTCTTTACCCTTGAGATAATTCTTTGACACTTTAAGATTCCCTTTGATCCCGTGGGTTTTATTATTATTTTGTTTATTATTCTTATAGTTGGTTCATAATTATAAATACATTTGTACATATTTATAAATATTCAGTATAAAGATAATTACTTATTATAATGCTCATTAGATTTGGGGTATTCTAATGGTAATATAAACATTTATTTTTATTTATTTTAATGTCTTATTTTTAACTAGCTTTATCGAAGTATGATAAATAAAAATTGTGTATATTTAGGATGTGCAGTGATTTTTTTAAAGGTGTACAATATGATGATTTAATATACATTATGAAGTGATTACCACATAGTCAAGTTCATTAACAGATCCTTCACCTGACACAGTTACATTTTTAAAATGAATTTTGAGTGTTTTAGTCGTCTGCCCCATGCCTGGGTAAGTGGAATTTATCGCCTTCCCCAGACTGGTGTGGCCTCGGAATGTTCCTCTCCCTTCCCTCACCTGCAGAGCCTGGCTGATCCTCTAAGGCAGGGGTCCCCAACCCCTGGGTCCTGGACCGGTACCAGTCCGTGGCCTGTTAGGAACTGGGCTGCACAGCAGGAGGTGAGCGGCGGGCGAGTGAGCGAAGCTTCATCTGTGTTTGCAGCCACTCCCCAGCGCTAGCATCACCGCCTCGGCTCCACCTCAGATCCTCAGGCATTAGATTCTCCTAGGAGCACCGGTCCCTGGTGCCAAACAGGTTGAGGACCGCTGCTCGAAATCCCTCCTCCGGGAACCCTTTTCTCAGCCCTCAAGTTCCGAGCCCCACATTGCTCCATGCCCAGAACCAGCCTCCTCCTGGCCCATCGCTGTTCCCTTGCCTGCTCGTGCGCTTCCTCGAGCCCAGGACTTACTCCTTCATTTACGAGCAGTGAGCACTGTGGTGTGCCTCACACTTTTTAAAAAATTGCGTAACATTAACTATTTGATGATGGACAACCCAGTGGCCTTTAGGACATTTACAGAGTTGTGTAACCACCACCCCTGTCTCGTTTCAAAGCATGAAACGTTCTGGAGGCGGATGGTGGTGATGTTTGCACAACAGCGTGAACGCTCTCAGTGCCACTGGGCTGCACACGTGGCAGGGCTTACAATGCACAGAGGGTTTTTTTAGAGCAGTGAAAATACTCTGTACGATGCCTGAATTATGGGGACATGTCATCATGCGTTTGTCCAAACCCATGGAACGTACACCACCAAGAGTGGACCCTAATGGAAACTACGGACTCTGGGTGATAATGATGTGACAGTGTGGGTCCATCAGTTTCAAGAGATGTCCCCCTCTGGTGGGGGACGTCGATGATGGGGGAGGCTGTGCATGTGTGGAGGTGGAGGGTGTATGGGAAATCTCTGTACCTTCCCCTGAATTCTGCTGTGAACCTTACACAGCTCTAAAAATAAAATCTCAATTTTAAAAAAAAAAGTGGTTATAATGGTAAATTTAACGCTAGGTATATTTTATTGTGAAGACCGAAAACCTGCACCCGTTAAGCAGGTGCTCCCCACCCTCCTCCTCCCTCCACCCTGCCAGCGTTTTGTGTTTTATTCATCACTGTCCTGCTACCCCGAACATAGCTGCGGAGTAAAACTGTGTCGAATGCATGAAACGAGCTTTTACTTTAACACTGATTGGTCTTCGCATGTCTCTTCAGTAGGTACATGATGAGAAAAGTTATCTTTAAGGAAATTTCTTTGAAATGTTTTACTAGTATTTAAAGGTTTCTGCTTTTCTATTGATATCTGCATAAAAATGCTTCTTAAAACAAAGCAACTTTTGTAGTTTATCTGTCCATCTCGGTTCTTTTCAGTTGACAATTGGGCTGATAATGGTGGTCCCGGTTTTTACCTGGTGGTGTCTGTCTGGCACACGCAAGATCAAAGAGTTATTGAATCTTTCAAATACCTATAGTGATGGCCAAATATATCCCTTTTCTTAGGATGTTAAGATTTTTGATTACTGACTGTTTATTTCATGGAGGAGGAAGAAAATGTAACCATCTTTGCAGAAACTAACATTTTTAACCTGACTTCTTCCTTGAAATATGGCTGCCTTGTTCATCTTTTTCTTCAGGCTCACAATTCACACAATCTTGATCTTCCCTGTTACTCTATAATTTATAAAGTCGTGTTGCAGTCAGGGCTTGGGTAGAATTTCCTTAAGCATAGTCGAGCCTTTATATTTTCCTTCTGGCATGGACAAAAGCACTGCTAATGATGAGCATGAATTCCTTTTGCAAAATGACAGGATTGGACGTTTCCTCGTGCCAGTGTCCCAGCTGCCTCATTCTGATGCTCAGCAAAGACTTTCAGTGGTAGTCTTCAATGGCCATGGTATTAGATGCCGGAAAAAAAAAAAAAAGCTGAAAAGAATGGGAAGTAGCTTACAGTTTGCCTAGAAAAAACACAATGAAAGGTTTTTGTGTTACTGTGGCCATTTCTACTCTCACGATGCATCTGTGGTCTGAGAGTTTTGGCCGTGGCTGCAAACCAGAGGGTCATTTCTCCTCTTTAAAGTGCTGTTGAGAGAAACAGAATTCCACTTGTTTCAATGATCAGTCCGGAGGCCTAGGTCACCTTTTCGCTTTCCAAGGAACTGAAGCTCGCTCTTGGTTTGACAGTAGAGATGGGCGTGTGTCAGTAGCCACAGAGCACGGAGGCCTCCTCCCTGGACCCGCGGGGCAGCTTCTGATCCACCACTGTAGGCGGGGAACTAACACCTGGGTCCAGAGTGTGAGCGTTCTGTGCAGCCACCACCTTCGGTCTCCTTGCTCCTGCGTACGTGTCTGCCCGGCCGTCGGGTGACCGTCTCAGTGGGATAGTTTCTGATGTTCTCATTTACCCTGTGTCCGGTGGCATTTGCTGCTGGAGAAGTTGACAGTGGGTTCCTTTGTGCTGGGACCCTGGGGAGAGGTTACCCCACCCCCTCTGGCCTCCAGCTGGGTTTTCTAGTCTGGAGATGGACCTGTGTGCCTTTCCGGGCTGTCAAAGGAGCCAGCCTTCCTGGGAATTCCCTCTGAAGTTTTGAGCCCAAAGCCGAAAGAGAGGGAGAAGGAGAGAGAGAGAGAGGTGTAGGAGAGAGGGGGCAGAGGGAGGAGAGAATATGTGTGTGTGTGTGTGTGTGTGTGTGTCTGCTCACAGTTGCTTTACTGGGGATGTTTAGTGTCACGATTCTCCTTCATTTTTAAATTAAATTTATTTTTTTGCATTTTGGACCTCTTCCTTTCTAACCAAAGGCATTTAGGCGTACGAAACTTCGCTGTCACTGTCTTTTGTGTACTCTACATGGGAGACCTGCAGCATTGAACACAAACACGCCAGGTTTAAGCCACGTGGAGTACGATGGGGCCAGACGGCTTAGTGCACTGTTGATCTACTGCTTTGAAAACATCAGCAGAGGAACCAAGATGGTCTAAAAAAGGTCACAGTGTCCGTAAAGCCTTTCTCATGATGTTGACAAGAACCTGGTCACCTGTCTGGTGACAGTAGGTTGGAGAAGGACAGGCCGGAACGACCATGTGTCAGTGTTTAAAAGACAAAACAAAACATCCGTGTTTCAAAGCCCATCCAGCTTTGTTTTCTTTAAGAACGTGGTGGGGGATGTGATTTTCCCTCAGAAACCCCCCCTCGTTTTCTTTGATTGTGTTTAGTGTGAATTTGGCTCGAAGAGCCATTTCGCGTGACCGCATCCAATCACATGCTGTCTGTGTGTGTGCACCACGAGGAAAGGGTCCCTCCTGTGTCATTGCTCCTCCCTACTTTGTTCCCCTTCTTTGAGATGAGGACTGCTGTCGCAGTCAGCGGCCCTGAGCTGGCCTTGCACTTGGCCACTGGCGCAGGCAGCCGGCCTTCACCCTTTGCCCTCCACCCAGCTGCCTGGCTTCCCCCCTCCTCACTCCCTCTGCCTCACAAGGGCCAGACTGGCCCCTATAGCCTCTTCTTGGCTATAATTCTCACCCCATAGGAATTGAAGCTGGAGCTTTCCCATTCTCTGAGAGTCAAAACCAAATGCTTTGTCCTGGAGTGGGCTCTCCACTGTCCCCGTGCTTCTCTTCATGGCTACTGAAGGGTTGTTTGGTCTCTGTGAAGGGGCAGCATTGAAGGGTTGCCATGTTGGTTCTGGACGCCAGCTGCTGTGCCCCCAGTGGCCGTGTCACCCCCAGTCAGGGAGCCACCAGTCAGTAAACAGTGAACCCCGCTGTTCACTGGCTGAAGACAGTGGTGGGCACACATGTTTGTAAACAGCTTCCCACCCTGCACTTCACACCCACAAACACGATTTCAGTGTGAAAGGTAAATAAGGGAAAACGATTTCCGCTGTGAACGCTAACCCATCGTTCGAGTAACATTGCGAAGTGTGATGATGGTTAAGAGCCTTTGACCGGGACAGAATCCTGGCCTGCACTGCTTCTGCAGTGCGACCTTCGGCAAGTTGCTTTAACCTCTGCGTGCCCCGGTTTCCTCGTCGGTGAGTTGGACTCGGCACCTATGTTGGGATCGTGGGGCAGAGTCTTTGAGAAGGTGCGTTAGGGGCCCAGTTCTGTGCCTGACCCACGGCCACCGTCGGCCGTCAGCTGTCGTGGTGAACGTGGAGAGCTGCGCGTGGCGCGTGGGGCGTGGGGTGTGCGGTGTGCGGTGCGTGTGCTGGGAGTCGGTTCCGTTTCCGTCGTTAGAAGTGGAAACGGGAAGTAGCTCTGAGAGAGGTGCCGACGACTGAAACTAGACTGTGGTCAGGGTCCCTCTGTCACTGAAACAGTTTGCACAATGTACTTGGGATGGGCACAGACTCATTGTGGATGTTTTAAGCACACACACATACATGCACGCACGTGCACACACACAGCACAGACCGAAGTGTGCGCAGTGTGTTTCATGCTTGCCGCGGCTCCTCCAACATGCGAGTCGGAGGTTGACCTCAGAGAAGGTCGTGGTGCTGACTGGCAGACGGGTTGCTTGGGTTCATCATTTTTTAAAGTGTGCCACGGCGTTCCCGTGTTGTTTCGGACTCTGTAGACACGTTTGCGTGAAGGGTTGTGAAGTCCAGCTTTGCCCCCTGGCAGGAAGCCGGGCGCAGTGGCCTCCATTCTGTTCCTCTCACTGACCGACTGCTGGAACCTGCCCCATGCAGGGGAGACCTTTCTGCTCTACGAGCTGCCACTTAATCCCCCGGCGGCCTTGAATAGATTATGAATTTCCTGCACCAGGATTAAGGAGTTCCTTTCCTGTGGTCTCAAGAAACCACCACTCTGGCCTTGAGGGTCTTTGTGGCCTGGCTGAGCCTTCCTCCCCTGGGAAGGGAGACCTGGGGAGAAGTCAACAGCAGCAGGGGTGGGTGGGGCGGGGGGAGAGCTCCTTGCAGCCTCACCTGCTTTGCTGAGGGTCGTGTCTTCGTTCGTGCTGTAAATACTCTGTGCCCGGCACTGATGAATGTTCTCCAGCTCGTCTAAGTGGTTGATGAGTTTCTCTATTAAGGGTACATTTATGGTCAGTTCCCGAGTGTTCTTTTGGAGAGATAACTATAATAGAAGTATTGTAATAATAGATATACGATTCGCGTGATAGGTGTATCATATACTGTTAATACAATGGAAATGTTATGTTGGATTCTGGAGGCTAAGCTCCCTTGTCGTGGCATATGAATCACCTTTGTTTTTTATAATCCTCCTCCCTGCCTTTACCTTGGAGTAATGCCCCCCTCTCAGCGTGCTCTCCCAGGGGCTCAGCTTCCAGCGGCTTCCTTCTTTGCCACGTTGAGAGGGGCGGCAGCAGTGGATGGGCAGGGACAGAGGTTCGATGTCTTCGAGTGGCTCATCCTCGTCCCTGCCTGGGCTGCCTGCCTCCTGGCCTTGCCTGGTACTTTGTTTCAACACCCGATTCCTGAACCAGAGATGCACTTGTCCTGCTTGGGAGAAGTCCCCTGCGCCAGGTGTGGTGGGCTCATCCAGTGGCAGAGCAGTTGCCACTTAGAAATCTCTTCCTGGGGACCATTCTGTCATCACACGTTAAGCACTGACAGCTGAAGCTCTGCTGTGACTCTTCGTTCTCCCTGCATGTCCCCCAGGGCTTAATATGTCAGTGACGACCAGGAGCACTTGACTTACATTCTGCCGATCCCCGAAACTAAAAAAGAAAAGTCTGGCGAGGATGAGGAAGACCAAGCTCAAAGAGCATCTTGGCAGTTGTTGGAGGAGATTTTAGTCAAATCCCAGTGGGTGCGTGAGATTAATTCCCTTCCTGAGGGTGACTGTCGGGTTTAGTCCTGGTTAAATCTTGTATAAAGTGAGGAGTTGGGCAGCTTTCCAAGCTCTCTCTCCTCCACCTCGTTGCAAATGTGTGGGGAAGTCTGAGGTTCCCACAACCTATAAACCTTCTCTTGGCATTCTCTGAAGTGCGTTCTGGGCCTGGATATGGCGGTGTTACGAGTTGACTCGTATTGATATTGTGGGTTTCTACACTGCATCCAGATTTTCCACTGTGACCAGATGGTGGTTTTTTGGTTCAGCCAACATACTCTGAGCACACCCCACAGTTAGAGGACCGGGCCAGCTTCTGGAAAGTGCTTCTGAAGCAGTTCAGGCAAGGATTCTGGCCAAGTAGGGCTAACTGTCCAGAATGGGAGAGAATGTATCTTGTCTTAATACCTGTCTCAAAGGAGAAAGAGGCCGTTCCTGCGGAAATCGATATTCTTGAATTTTTGTTGGTGGGCAAGGGATGAACCTGATCTTTCAAAGCACAGGGAACCACATTGGACAAGGACACATTCGTCATGAAGAGATGACTCCGGAAGCCAGTAGGCCATTCGTTGAGTAGAATCTGTTGTCATACTGGTAACCTTCTCACCACAGCAAAAACAGAGAGAGGGAGGGAGAGAGGCGGAGGGAGGGAGAGAGAGAGGGGACACACGACCCACGCAGTTTGGCTTCAGAGGTGAAGAATTAGAATCTGTCTAATCCTGCCCTTGCTCAGTGGGCTTTTAGCACGAGTAATGGCCAGGTAGGGTTTGGGTATGGCATCTAAAGAACTGGGCAGGTCACATGAATGAATGGATGAATGGATGAATGAATGAATGGAGTCAGGCTTCCAGTGGAGAAGCTGCGTCTTGTGTAAAGCAGGCAGATGACACTGGCCAGTGTTGTCTTGTTGGAACGTGGGCCTAGATTCTCAAGAGTTTTAGGAACTCTGCTGGGCATTATGGGAAATCTACTGATTTTTGAGTTTGTAGATTGAATTTGACTCATGGACTGGGAGAGGTTAATTACTTTGCCCAGGGTCAGAAAACTAAATGCCAGAATTAAGATTTTAAAGTCTGGGATTGTTCCTATGAGACCATGCCACTAGCTTTATTGCCATAAGCGTATATACTAACTGCTAGCTAAAACCATGTGGATCAAAGGAAGATCCATGGAGGTCATGGCTTAGGAGGAATCAGCCCCAATCTTGCACCTCCGTCCTGACACTGGACCCCTGAAAGCTCTCGGGGACCAAAGACCTAGAGGGGGAATAACAGACTCGATTCACTTTGTATCCCGCAGCGTGACCCGTGCTGAGCACATAGAGGCATCCGGTGAGTACCTGCTGGTCTGATTCAGAAAACATAAATAACTACACTTGTGTTTCTCTCTCGAAGGAAAGGGAGTGGAACGTGTAACTTTTAGAGGTAAGCAGGCACATTTTAAAATTTGTAGATTTTCCGCCCAGAAGTGACAAAAGGAGTTTTCAGACTTGGGATTCATATACCAGAGGTAGGTGCTTTCTTTTTGAGGTGTATTATTGTAACATCACCCTTGCCTGGTTGCAACCTCTAAACCTCCCTCCTCCATAAAGACAGAGAGAGAAAGAGAGAGAGAACCCACAGAGACTGCACCCCCCAAAGCTAACATCAATAATTTAAAGCAGGGCTGTCAGCTCTAGCCTGTGTGCCAAATCCAGCTCGCTGCTGGCCCATGAGCTAAGAATAGTCTTTTAATAGTTGAAAAAAATCACGAGTAATATTTCATGGCATGTAAAAGTTAATGGGAAATTCAAACCTAAGAGTTCATCCATAAAGTTTTATTGGAACTCAGCCAGCCTGGCGTTGAGGTTTGGTCTCTGGCTCGTTCTGTGCCGCAGAGGCAGAGCTGGGTGATATACTAAATAACCCTGCACAGAAAAAGTTTGCCGACCCCTGGTTTAAGCAGAGTAGCTTGGGAGGAAGGAGTGGGGTGGAGGTCGGGTGAAAAATGTTTTCCTTACCTCTCCCCTGCCTTTAGTAAAATTTAAATGTTTAAAATAAGTATTTCTTTTAAAAAGTTTTTCCCTCTCCTTCCTGATTTGTATATCTCTGAATTGAGAGTCTTGCTTGGAGAAGATAAAAGAAAAAAAATGAACAATTAGTGATAATGGGGACAGCCAGCGAGAATGGGGGGGGGGGTGGGGCCCTCCCTTCCCTTCTGTGTTCCATCCTGAGTACCTTTACAGTTATGAAGAGTCTGTTTTTCTCTTTGCATCACATGGAGCGCAGAGTGTGAGAATGTTCGTCTGATTGATCTTATTACGTGTACGGTGACGAATGCTTGACACAGTCGGTGGTGCCGGGTCCCTGTCATCGGTGTGTGCCGGGAGCCAGCGGCCGGCCGGCTCCCAGGGACCACGCGTGCTGGCGGCCTCCTTCCTGAGGCGGGGCTGCCTTTGCCCCTTCGAGGAGCCCGTTGTAATGGCATTCACGTTAGCCTGCATCTGAGGCCCCACACCTGAGATTAAGAAAGAATTCAAAGGAACAGACTATTTTTTTCTTGGCAACTAAGACTCTTAACACAGACAGGAAGTTGGGTCTCTTTGTTTTGGTGGGGAGTGGTCTTGAAGCCAAATAACGATTGCGTTAAGAGGACAGTGTAGCCTTTCCATTGCCAAAGTTTAGATTCGAGCACGTTGCTCCTGCCTTGGACCCAGCCTGCGCAGGCGTGATGGGAGGCCTGAGGTCGCCCACCGCTTGCCCGCTTTGCTTGAGGTTCTGAGCTGACAGCCTCTGGCCGGGAGGGAAAGTGCCGGCCTGGTGACCGTGGTTCTGCCCCGTGGAAGGCCCGGTGTTCTGAAGTCATGGCGATGGGCTCGGCCGTAGGAGGTCCGCTTTCGCTCTCTCCTGGATCTTGTTGCTCTCTCTACATTCCTGCGGTATCTTTACTTTGTGAAGAATGGACTGTTTCTTACAGCCTTTACGCTGTCCACGCACGTGAGGGATAATGGCCAGCTTTGTGAAGTCTTGCTGCGTGTTCTCAGTTATGATTACAAGTCGCATCAGGCATAAGCACCTTCTCATCCCTTTCTTCACAAAGGCTTCGTGTGTCTGACGTGGCCTTGGAAGTTCTCGGTCCAGTTTTCTTGATCTAAAAAAAAAGCGGGGGGAGGATTTGAGTGTGATGAGTTAACAAAGAAGGCGCCCCCCCCCCCGATACCATTCCCATGGCCAAGGTCGGCCTCACGTGCGTGTTGGAATCAAACGTGGGTAATGGGGACCGCTGACTGCTGAGTGGGCGTGGGAATTTATTGGGGGTGGATGAAGATATTTTGGAACTAGATAAAGGTGGTCATTGCACAGCATTGTGAATGTATGAAACGCCAGTGAATTGTTCACTTTACAATGGGTAATTGCATGTTATGTCAGTTTCACCTCAGTTGAAAAATACACACGCACTCTGCGTGTACACTCACACCCTGCATCATTGCTACCGCAAATGGTACGCTGGCCGAATTGCCAGCTGTCAGTCCTGTATGCACTGGGTCTCCCACCTGTAATAGTGGGAGAATTAAGTGCACAGGGAGCCCGAGGCTCAGGGCGATGGGACTTATTCAAGGTCATGTCATTGGGAAATACAGAAGTGGTCCCTAGGTTTTTCTGTTTTTCATACGTCTTCATTATTTCCCTATGCCGTTTGTTGGCAGGGTGATGGGAGAAGCTAGTGAAGGGTCAGTATTCCTCTAGAAACTTCTAGTCTGCCTCCACGTAAAAGGCAGAGAGAGGTCTTTGACAATTCCCTCCGCGTCTTATCAGCTGTGCATTTTTGGCCTGGTTATTTTTCCACCTTTTTCGAGCTGGTTTTTGGTCTTTTAAAATAGAAATAATAAGAATTAAAAGAGGCTCGCTAAGCATGTTTAATAAGATGTGCAGCGCCTAGGAGAGGTTTAATAAACGTAATTTATTAAATGCCTGCCCCTTATTCGGTCCGGTTCATTAAGTTTCTTGGAAAGGTGCAAGGAAAAGCCCGTGCCTTCAAAGGTGTATTCGCCTAAGGAGCTGTCGTGTGGATCCCCAGTCTGCCTCGAGCCATGTTCCAGCTGGAGCCGTCGGAACGTCCGTCTCTTCTGCTCCTTCATGGGGATGAGCCCCCCTATGTCTGCAGTGGCCGGAACTGCACTCACTGCGCTTGGCCCTGACTAAACCGAGAGGCTTGGCTACTGTACCAGCATTTCGCCTTGTGCCATTTTCCAGGTGGATCTGGAATTTGGTTTCATGAACTGTGGCAATGTTTGTGCAAGGCTCTGAGGCTTTCACGAGGAAAAACAAAAAGCAAAAACAAAAAACACACAGTGCTCTCAGGTGCTTCACGCATCCCAGTTCCAACTTCCTGTTGCCCTCCCAGGCCTGAGAAGTGCGCCGCCTCGAACCGGGGTCCCCTTATCTTCCCGTGGTAACATAAGTTGACGTGACCCATCTGTGCTGCTGCTTCAGAGCGAACGAGGATGAAGTCATGGTGCTTAAAATAGCTCAGGAGGGATGGCTGAGAGCAGCCCTCTCTCTAATCTCCCTCTGGGACTTTCACGGGGCTTTGGGCTCTTGGCCTCGTGTTGGGTTCACTTGGCATGCCCGCATCGGGGTCACGGTCACGTGTGTGCTCGTGACCAGCTTTACGTGCAGCACCGTTAAGAGTGGTTTTCTTCGAGAGGAGCGTGCACTGTGAAAATGCGTGTGGTCCCGTCTTTGGCTCAGTGCTTCACTTTATGTCGCTCTCCCTCCTCGGCTCCTCTGTGCTGTCGTTCCGTATTTCGGTGCCACTGTGAAACACAGCTCACCTTACTACCATAACACAGCAGTCCACTGCAGAACATGTAGTAACTTCATCTTCCGGCTTGGGGGGACCCTGACTGCTTAGTCCAGAGCCAAGTGCGTGGATTTGGCTCTCGAGCTGTAACTCAAGAGGAAAGGAAGTGGAAGTCAGTTTGCTTCTCTGTCCTGGACAGTAGATGAAGGTTGCATCTCTCTACAATGCTCTTCTTTCTTCTCCATTTTTATAAGTGGACAAAAGTAATATTAATGGGTTAATGGTAGCCTCCCTTAGAATCTGGGTGCATCTTGCTGTTTCAGCCCACACGTGCTAAAAATAAATATACACCCTTAACGAGCATTCCTTGAGATAATTATGAAGCGTGTATTTCAGTTGACATCCCGGAAGATACTGTGTGGAGGCAGCTGCCTGATTTTCTTGAAGCTTCTACAGACTAGGACTTACCGTGTGTGGACACATGTACCCTGAGTGTGTGTTGAGTGGTTAGGAATGTTCCTGGAAAGTCACTGAATATCGCAAAATTAAGCTGCTTTTAACTTTATTATTGTCCTGTACAAATGGTTTTGATCATGACGTATTCATGAATGGAGGATCTCAATCTTGTCTTCCTAGGTTCTGTTTACAGAGAGAATGGACGTCGATCAGAGCGCCTATTTCTTGGGGCAAGGTGCTGTGTTTTTAATTGAGGTGGTCGCGATGTGAGAGAGGTCTGGTGCTTGTCCAAGAACTGCTGTCTAGATGGTATCAGGTGTCCAAGGCCACAACACCGTAACTAGTACCTGGGACGTCTTGAATTAACTTGCTTCACCATGAATCCCCCTCCAGTAGGAGCAGCCCAATGGGAATAGAAATGTCTTAAAATATTCTGTGTCTAACTTTGATCATTTTATGGAAACTCTGAGTGTGTTTGTATGTGTGTGTGTGTGTGTGTGTGTGTGTGTGTGTGTGTGTGTGTGTGTGTGTTGGGGGAGGGGGTGATTGTTAAGAAGAGAAGGCCGCTGGTGAGAGCAAGAATAGGGAAGGAAGACTTTGGGGAAGCAATGTGACTTTTCTGGTCCTGAGGGACAGCGAGTTTGGGTACAAAGACGGAGGACAGCCTTGCAAGAACACCGACATCCGAGGGGTGCCGTCCAACTTGGCACTGGTGAGAGGCGTGTGGAGACTCATCTCTGGAGAGGAGAAAAGAGCTGGGTCAGAAGCAACAAGAGAAAAGACATGGGCACGTGTCAGAGGGGTCAGGTGAGGACTTGATTCTGGAGGAGGATCTGGAGGGTTTTTGAGGTCAGGAGTGCTGTGGGGAGAGAAGGATCTGAGGAGGATCAGCCTGACAGGATGGACCTGGAAGGGAGACCAGTGTAGAATGACAGGGGTTGGAGCAAGTCAGACCTGATAAGCTTTTCAGCAGTAGGGATGAAGAGGCACTTCAGAAAACAGACAGGAAAACAATGAAAAAGCAGGTGTTCCAGGAGGGCTCATCTGAACTGGTCACAATGGAAAATGACAGACGCCCCTCTCTTGTGTTTAACATGGCAGCTGTGTGTTTTCTTTTGGGGCTCAGGCCTTTTGATACTCATGGGTTCATATTCCAGCCTGTATTAGATAATTTAAAGTCTTCAGAGGGAGCCTCTTTCTTTTCACCTGAAGTCTCCGGAGTTTTCTTCTCTAAGCACCTTAGAGATGAGATGAATTGGTTTCTTAGTAATTAAGAGCTAGGCATTCTTTTTACTGCCTGTCCTTAACCTCTGATGCTCACGGCTCTGACACAACCATCCAAATGAGAGGATGTGGTGAATGCTCTTCATGGGCCCTCGAGTGCTCTCTCAATGGTGTTTATCGTAAGCCCAGGTCCTTATTTTCATCTTCTCACGTGATCAGATCTAAGTGTATTATGTTTGCTGAGCTCCTCTGTTCGTTTGTATTTGAAGCCGTAGCTCCTCGTTGATTCCTGAGACTCCTTTGCAGGTGGAACGCAATCTCCAGTTCCTGACCGTGGCTTGCAAGGCTGCATGGGGTGCCCCTGCCTGATCGCTAACCCCCTCCGCCACCACTGTCGCCCTGGCATGTCATGCTCAGCAGGACTGGGTCCCAGGGGCACTGCATTTGCAGTTCCTTCTGCTTGGGTGGGTCTTCCCCAGACTTTTGTATGCTCTCAGCTCAAATGTAACCTTGGAAAGGCCTTCTCTGATGGCCCACCCTGGGGAAAGTCCCCCCATCCTCCTTCCTCCGTATCCCTCCTTCGCTCTCCCTTCCATTGCCTTGTTTTATGGCACTTGGAATTATATGACATTCTTGTTTGCATGACGTCTTTCCTCTGTCTCCTGTCCAGTAACATGTAATCTCCTTGAGGGCAGACTACTATGTACCTCTGTGTCTAGAATGAATGAATGAACAGGAATTTTAAATGAATGACTTTAAAAATAGCCCGTGCTACAGACACATCCTTCTGTGACAATGATATTTGGACGCTATCAGAACAGGAACAAGATGCTCGCGCCATCTGCCTCTGTGTGGCGTAGGGAGACCGCAGTGCTAGTACTATCCGTTTTCTTTTACCAGGACTAAACCCAGAAGAGCAAATATTAACTTTGCTTAGTCAAGAGGAACCACCAGATTTTAGCACAGGAGCTATAAAGGCCATTGCCTTGTATCCCTGAGTGTGTGTAGACAGACACGCTGGACCTCAGTAAAAGCAGCCAAAACTGTGTGGCTCATTGTCTTTGACTCATTCCTGACTGGGACCTTCTGAAGTACTGTAGCATCCTATAAAATAGACGAAAAATAAACAACTCCCTTGAATATATTCTTTGGTCAGCTTCCCCTCCATCCCCAAAACAAGAAATCTGGGCTTTATCTAAGGGAACTGTTTCTCCATTTAGGATGTCTGTCATTAAAAGTGTATATTTCAAGTTTGGAGTTGGCCGTATTGTGAAAGCTTGTCCGTGCGATTATCTCAGCTTGTGCAAACATTAGAAACCAAACACGTTTTCTTCACCCTTTGGTTAGAATCATTTGTCAGCAGTATCTCAGTGTAGTAAGATGGTGACACCTACGCAGTTTCTCAGGCTGTGCTTTCTCCTAATTGTTTGTTTAATTAGAAAATGAGTAAGTATTTATAGAGAGAATAGAAGCTAAAACTGTGAAGATGAAACCTTCTCTAATTGTACCATGTTATCGTGAGCGCCTGAGGATCGCACTTTTGGAGTGTGTAGGTGGTGGGGGTCTGATTCTGCGGCTGGTGTTTACCGAGAGATGTTTTGCTCAGCATTTCAAGAGCGAAATGAAATCCAGCGTCAGTAAACTCACTCTGAAACCAGGGCTGGAAAGCCAGATGCAATCAGAATGTCTGTCTACACCACATGGCTTGTGTTTCTTCAGCAGCTCTGATTGGGAGTCTGATACATTCAGTGCATTGAAGGTGGGCCCGTGAGAACCAAAAGGTCTTTTTTTTTTTTTTTTTTTTTTTTTACATCACAGGAACAGAGGGAGCCAAAACCTCGATTAGCTTTGTAGAAACTGCTGGATAAAAGCTTGTGTCAGGTGAGATCCAATAGAGATAGCTAAGAATGGAGTTTGGGTTCTGGGAATGGAAGTTATTTTCAGAATGGTGGTCAGTTTTGCATAGTTGACCAAACACACCGAGATCCTGATTTACATTTAGCGGCTTTAGGTATCTTCACATTTTTGTGTTCTGGTCCCATTCAGAGCTGTTGATGTTTGTCCCCGTATGGCTGAATCTGGCATGCTGTCGAAGAGCGTTAGGGTCTATGTTAAGTTGACTTGGTAGTTCTGTTTGCCATCCTCAAAGAAGATGGCCGATGGGGAGTTTGTAGCTGGTCGTGATCCCGTGGAGTAAAGGAATCCCATTTGCAGACCCACCAGGAAGGAATAAGGAAGAGGAAGGGGCATTTGAGAATGGAATAGGGAGAGGAAGAGTGCCTGATGGGGCTGTGCACCGAGGTGTGGCAGCCCAGCTTTGTGTCTTTTTTGGATCGAGCAGATCTGGTGACACGGACTGTCTACAGCGTTATTATCCATGAAGACATTTGTAGATGTAGGGCCGGAAAAAAAACATGCCCGACAAGATGCGGCATGTGGAACTGACAGTGGCGTGAAAACACAAGAGTGGAGGCAGCGGCCAGACCGCCGCCTCCAGCCCACTCAGCGGCTCGGTGGGCGCCCGAGTGGCTGATGGTCCTGCCCTGCTGTGGCGTCCCCGTCTTGGTTTTGGAGTTGGCCAGTGGAGGTGGGAGCCTTGCAGCCTTCGAATCTTAGATTGGCAGCTTAGCAGCAGAACACGTACTAGTTATGGAACCTTTTAAGGCCTCGGTTTCCTCACTTATCTGAAGTGATAATATACCTGCCTACCTTGCAGGGTTATGATGATTTATTGCGGGAAGATATACGTAACATGAAATGGACCATTCTGACCATGGGCAGTGACATGAAGTACGTTCACACTGCTGTGCAACCATCGCCACCGTCCTTCTCCGGGACTTGTCATCTTCCCAGACTGACACTCTGTACCCATTAAACACCAATCCCCCATGTCCCCCTCAAAGACCTGGGGTTTGAGCTCAAGACCTTAGCCTCCGTGTGTGTCATGTTCTTTCCACCGCATCACGACCCAGGAGTGTTTGCCGTCTTAAGTGTTTAAGACGTCTCCTAAGAGTCTGTGGTGTTAATTGGTATTTCTTACAAAAACACATTTTTGGAATTAACTCAGACCCTATCCCCGATCTGCCACCACGGAGGGTGAATTAATTAAGTCTGAACTAATGAGTGTGCTGGTTTGTTCTGCTCGCGTTCTCACCGGGTGTCGACCGCGCTCCAGCCCCGCCGCCCACGTCCTGCGCACACCTCAGGCTCACAGCCTACATCGGATCCTAAGAGAGGGGACACGGAGGCATCGCTTCCCCGACGCCTGAACCCCGGCCTGCTCCCCGGTGTGTTTTCCTTTTCTTTGCGTGGAGCTAACAAGTCCAGACCGACGTGGGCTTCGTCTGAACTTTCTTGCTTCATAAGTGGGAACCTTGGGTTGTGTTCCTACTCCCACGTTGGCCCCTCCCCCTCCCGTGCTCCACCAGTGACCGCCAGCTGGTCCTCCTCCTCTCCTGGTGGGCCTCCCCGCAGCTAGTGGGTTTTCTGTCCTGCAGCTCAAAGCCCATCACCCCACTTTCTTCCCTGTTCGAAAACCCTCCACAATCCCCCATTGCTATGTGATGATAAAGCTCAAACTCTGCCGATGGCATTCTAACCCCCTGTCAGCTGGGCTCATTCTGAAATGTGTGATCCCTCCTTCATCCTCCCTCTGCTCTCTCTGTCCCCTCACCGGACACGCTGTCACAGGGGCCCCCCATCTCCGCTTCCTGGAAGTAAGCATGAAAGCCATGGGCTTCCTCCTCTGAAAGATACGCCTTTGCCCAGCTTTCCCTTTGGTTTCAGAGGGCCCGTGGGTCCCAGCTATGAGCTCCGCCCGCTCCTGGCAACACGGAGCACTTGGAGCCTCTTTGCCTTCACTCCTGCCACTCCCTCGAGCCACACGTCTTTGTTCCTTCCGCTTCTGTCAATGTTTTTCTTCACCTTTATGCCAGAATTACCTTTTCCTTCTTTTGTTCTTGCACTTAGAGAACACTATTTAGCACTTGTGTTGGAGTTGATGGTTTGCATGGCTGACTGCCCATGTGTTTCAGAGCATGACCGCTCGTGTGTGTAATGCACACAAGCACGTGTGCATGTATGCATGCATTCATTCATTCATTCATTCATCGGACATATGTTTATTTGAGCTCTTGGGAGCTGGTCACAGGGCCAGGCCCTGGGGATATGCTAAGGAATATGATCCATTGTCCACCCTGATGAGATCAGTTTAATGGAGAATGTAAACAGATAAACAGTTCATTATAATTCAGTGGGAAATAACTGTAAGAGCTAATGCTTATCGAGCACTTCCTGTGTGCTTGGTGCTGTGTGCCATCTCTGAATTGTCACAATAGCTCTGTGAGGTAGGTACTAATATTTGACAGATGAACCAGTTGAGGCACAGATACATTAAATAACTCACCCTAAATCACAAGGCTCATCAGTGGGAAGAGTATGACTTTAGCTCTGCTCTCTGTCTTCAGATGCCAGCTTTTTTGTTGCAAGGCTTTCTAAGTTCTGCCTGGCCAAGCCGGGACCCTACGGGAGGCTGGGGGAAAGGAGGAGAGCGAGAGTAGCCAGGAGGAAATCACTGAAGGCTTCCTGGAGGAGGGTGCAAAGTGGGAATGGAGACGAAGTAAGTAAAGTCCCAAAGATGAGACTGAGTGAGCGAATGATCTTTGGATAGAATTTTATGAAATGAGGTCCGTAGAAATTGGAAAAGGGTGGCAGGCAATGTTCATTGACAAGAATGAGAGGAAAAGTGAGATTAGCCACTGAATCGTTTATCGAATCAAGCAAAGAACGTAATGTCCTAGGTGCTAATTTTCATTTTCCGTGTTGGAAGGCAGCGCTGCTGCTTGGGGATATCTACATTCGGACCGTTTACGTGCTGCTAAAAGGCACCCTGCAGCTTCCATGGTGCCCCTGTTTGCATGCGGGCGAGTGATCTACCCTCCCCGTGCTCACTGTCCTTATCAGTAAGAACGGGATGCAAACAGATCTCTCCTCGAACCCAAGACACTGTCAGTTAAGCTGCAACTTTTACTGTTCATACGACCGAGAAGAGAATCCTGCCGTGAAACTGTGACATTCTTTTCAGACCTGTTAGAATGTGGGGAGAAGGAAGGTTGGCTCTAGAACTGAGTCCGGGATTGCTCCTCGAATCAGTGGAATACGGTCAGCTCCCTCGTAGGGTTGTTGTGGACAGTGCTGGACACACAGTAATTACTCAGGACGTGTCGATGATAGTGGTGCTGGTGGCGGCTGTGTTTACAGAAGAGGAAACGGGCCCGGAGGCTGGAGTGACTAATGACTCGATGTAAGCAAAGCCATCGGGAAAGTGCTCTCTCTGCAGATTCTGCAGAGTTCAGGCTGCCCGGCTCTCCCGACCAGCGAGACCCCTCGTTGCCTGTAATTCCACGTGACCACGGGTCATGAGCGTGTCTGCTTTTAGGCGTGACACAACCCAGTGATCATCTGCCTTTTCCAAACCCCTGGGGAGACACAGGGCTCAATTTTAGAGCATGGCCTCTAATCTCGAGTGTCCCTAAACTCTGATCTGCACACTCCCAACCATTAGAGAGACATTTTGTAACCATAAATAGTCAGGTTCGGACTACAATGCCTGGATGCCACCAAATTAAAGGCCAGGGGCTGCTCTTGGAGAGCCCGGCCGCTGGCGTTTGTGGTGCAGGAGCCTTTATCTAGAGCCGGGCCTTGCTGGAAGGACGTGGCCACGCCTGTGTCCCAGGAGACTTTAATTGGAGCCGTCGACTTAGCTGCCCTGTGATGACAGGTTGCAATAAGGCCTGTGGTTCCGTCACGAAAGCACATCTGGGACAAGCCTGGCTAAACTATGGGTGGCACCCCGAGGACTCAGGAGGGGGCGTCCCGGCCTCTGCCTGCCGGGTCCTCACCTGCTCGTCATACTCGAGTGTCTGCAGTTTCTTCCCGCTGACCTAGGCGTGGGGTTAGTTCAGTGCTTTGCTCATTGTCTCGTCTTTGCAAGCACCGCCTGGCCATCGTCCACTCATCCTCGGTTCCCAAGACGGCCCCTCCGTGACCCTTGCTCATTCCCTGTGTGCCCGTGACCCCCTGGCTGTCTCTTTCCTTGTGTCTCCTTTCATGATTTCCTATTCGGCATGTCTTTGCCCTCCATGAAGAATGGGTTTGCATCTTGTTTATCTTTGTATCTACTGTGCTTTGCACATAGTAGGTTATTTACTAAAGATCACTGGAACGTTCGAAGGCAAAGAGCAAGAGGTGGTTCTCTGCAGGTCCTTTGAGGACTGGGAGGAGGAAGACAGCGTTTGGGTGTAGACGGATAATGGGTCACAGAGGGAGAGGAGCCAACACAATGAAGAGAATTCACAGAAATCCACTTCATTAAGGGGTGTAGGGAAAAGGGGAGGTGGGGACAGTCCTACTCTTGACCTTGATGGGGGCATGGATTTGGGGCTGATTGTGCTCATGTGAGCCTGGGTCTCCTTCTGGCTTCCTGAGTCCCCTCCCCTGCTCTCACATGCTCGCTGGGCTGTGGACAGGCCAGCAGGCACCGGATGCCGGGGTTCCCTCCCTTCCGGGGGATGAGTGTCCTTGGCATCGCTTGCAGCTCTTTGCCAAGGCCTGTGTGGGAAGCCTCCTCAGGCAAAGGGCACCTGAGGCCACGACTTTCTCAACAGTCTTGTGTGTTTTCTTACATGAGGTTTCAGCGAGTGGCCTCACGAGAAACTCACTCCGTGTGCTGATTCCACGAGGGGAGTTTCTGGCGCTGCTGCCGTCCACCCCTCTTGTCTAAAGTGACATGCTTGCAGGTCAGCAGAGGCCGCTTGTTCCTGTGCTGGAGGCCGTCCAGGCACCACCTGACACAGCGGCCCTGGGTGGGGGTGTTGGGGTGGGGGCGTGCACTCCGACATCCCGTGTTATCATCTGGCTGAAGGAGAGCAGCTGCCCCCTGGATTAGAAACGGCTCAGGGCCACATCTTGGACCCTTGGGGAGTGTCCCTTGATCTCCGCCTGCCTTGTCTTACTGCGAGGTGCTGTCAGGTTGAGGAAAGCAGATGGGGAGGAAGGATCAATGCTTACAAAGAAAAAAATGACCTGCTTCACTCCTCTCCCCATGCCTACCCCCAATAGTTGTAAACATAACACCAGCTTTATTTTGCTATCTGGAGTGGAGGTTCTCAACAACATGCCAGAATCACTTGGGTAACTATTTGAAAAGTATGTGCACCAGGCCCTATATTAGGAAGTGATTCAGAGGGTCTGGGGCAGGCCTTGGCACCTTAGTGTTTTGGAAAGGCTCCCCATCTCCGGGTGTTTGTGATGGGCACCCTAGACCACGAACCACTGCATGAGACGGAAAAGCTTCTTGGTGGCAGAGACTGAGTCCTGTGTGTCTTAGTGTCCCCTGCTCTACCTGGCATATAGTCACCTTCACCCTTCATTCAGAAATATTTGACGGACACTGGTCCAGGAAGGAAGGCTCGTGCCCTTCATCTGGGCTTGGGGAGGGTTCTGGTTTGCGTTCTCTCCCAGGGGCGTCTGTTATCTGTGGCTTTGCATTGGGCCTGCCCAGTTTTCATGCCTGGTGGTTACATGCATATTCCCAGCTGCAGGGTTCCTTTTGAATTAGCCCGCGACCTTCGTAGCTCCCGTTTCTAAGTGTGATTGCTTTAGTAGGAGAGCTGGAGAGTGTGAGGCTTGCTCTTTCTCTAGATACTGCAATAATCAGCGTATGCAGGCATGAACCGTTTGGAAAAATCCATCTATTTACAGGACAAAAAAAAAAAAAACAGAAAAAGAAAGAAAATAAGTTGACATCCATAATTTTGGAGTTGTTTTATGGGTGACATTTTCCTAAGTTTTTTACTTTTCAATATTACCCCTTCATGTTGGAAAAAGCTGATCGACTTTCATTTATAAGATATAGATGTGTTAGTGAGTTTTTCTTACTGAACTCTTTCCTCCAAGGATGAAGGTTCTGAGTGATACACTTTCTCATGACCAAATTCATCCTCTGCCCTCTGGCACCGAGCCGGGTGCTGGGTCTGGGTTTCTCTGCTCCCTGGTGGTTGCCTCCCTGTCCCCTTTTGTCTCTGTAGATTGAAAACAGTCTCAGGGCCCAGAGGGGACTACTCCCACAGGATAGAACGGATCCCGATGGATTGTGTGTGTGTGAGTCTGCATGTGTGTGCGCATTCAGCTGCCTTTAGAGCATCCATCCCGCATCCGTTTGCCCTGGTGGGGCGGACGCGGAATCAGGCTCCTTAACGGGGAGAACCCGAATATCACTGTGAACAAGACCCAGGGGGAATGGAAGTGTTTGGAACTAGCACGAAGCTGCACCACGTTCAGAATTTCAGAACCCTTTGTGTCATAGGCGCCAAGAATGCGCTTCGCAGAAATATTGTGACTGCTCGCATTCCTCACTAAGTCGGAGCCTCATTTTTAGTGTGTGGTGGGAGGCATCTCCGCCCAGGAAGTGGAGGGGGTTAAGTTATAACCCAGGAAGTTCCTTTCCTGTCGGAGGAGTGGACCAGCGATCTGGGCTGCTGTGGGGGAGGCCTTGCTGATTTATTGCCTTGATCTTGCCTTTCCCTAGTTGGAGGGAGGGAGGGAGGAAGGGAAGGAAGGAGAGAAAGAGAGAGAGACAGACAGACAGACAGACAGAGAGACAGAGAGAGACAGAGAGAGACAGATAGACAGAGAGAGAGAGAGAAAGAGACAGAAAGAGAGAGAGAGAGAGTTCTTTCTAAAAACTAAAACCTTCTAATTATAAACTCGTCATTGCTTCCTTGCCCCCTGCCTCCTCTGTTGACTTTTTTCTTTATTTTTGTTATTTTATATTAGTTTCAGGTGTACAGCATAGTGGTTAGACATTTACGAAACTTACAGGGTGATTCCCCCCATAGGTCTAGTGCACACCTGGCACCGTCCATAGTCATTACAACATTATTGACTATAGTCCCTGTGCTGTTCTTTACATCCCATGACTATTTTGTAACTGCCAATTTGTACTTCTTAATCCCTTCACCTACTTCACTTAGCCCCTCGACCCCCCTCCCCTCTGGCAACCATCAGTTTATTCTCTGACTCTGTAAGATGTCTTTTTCTGTTTTGTGTTGAGTTTCTTTTGGTTAAAATGCTGCTCTGTGCTAGGGCTCGTGTTCTGTGGTGTAACCCGTTCCAGATCACTCAAATGATTGTGCTGTTTGGAAACCTGACTCAAGGCTGTTGGGTGTTGTTGAATCTCCCACGGTTGAGCCCAGAGCCAGGGCAGGGCTTTTCAGAGTCCTTTGCTGAAAGGTGCATGTGGAAACTGTTTTAAAGTCCAAGGGTTTCATTGGAACAGTCATTTGGTTTTGAGATCCACTTGGTTAGAATGGCCATCCCACCTGCCACATATTTGCGGGGAGGTTGTGCTTCTGAGTATGTGAAAATAGAGACTCTTTGTTATAATGCTCTGTGGCTTTTGTTATTCAAGTCCCATGGGAAAAGGATCACAAGGTCTGGTTTCAGCATTCAGAGATGGTCAGGAGGGAGGGATTCCTTACAGTGGTGCATCCATGTACTTGCTTATTTCTATTTAGTTATTTTATACAAATTTTTAATTTCATGTTGTGGACAGTTGTCACCGCCTGACGTTGATTTAGTTTTTCCTCATGTAAATGTCCATTCCTTTCTTTAATGTCATCACAGCACTTTAGTACATTCTCTTTCTTCTGCGTATTTCATTAGTTCCTCAGGACTGTGGATTCTCCATTCATTTGTCCATCCACCTGCTACTCAGCAGACACTTGAGTGCCCCCTATGTGCCGGGCACTGTGCTAGAGGCTGCTGATTTGAAGATGTGTGAGTCACAGTCCTTTCCTTCAGAGACTTGGTCTACGTGGAATACCCCAGGGAAAACGCGATTCCGGGGCTGGGGGAGACATCTGTGAAGAGGGCAGGGAAGGCCCGGCCCCCCAGGTGGGAGTGCAGTGGCCCAGGTGTTGTCCCATTCATGTGTTTAAGGAGAAGATCCAGAAGATGACCAGGTACTTTTACCTGGTCCCCCTCGATGCTGTGATCATTGTTCCTTGTTTCTTTCCTCCCAAGAATTTCTATAGACTTTATTATTTAACCAATAGGAACAGTATGGTTTAAGTGTATTGGGTCTTTGCTTCTGGGGTCAAATCGTAATTTCTCAGCCTTTAATCTCCTGAGAAATGAGCTGAGCAGCCCCATGTGATCTTTAGGCAGCTTTTCTGGACTAAGCCTGGAGTGAGGACCCACGTGTTGTGGTATGAGTGTTTTGCATTGTTTAAAGAGACATTCTCCTGATATTATCAGATAAAGGCATGCCACGTATATGATCGTTCCTGAGATGTGAGTCACTGAAATGGACTAAGAGTCACGGGGAAACTTAACAAACTGCAGCTCTCAGCGGCACAGAATCGGAGCTCTTAGGTCAGCGTGGTCGTTGATAAAATTCGGCTATTATTGAGTTCGTTGCCCTAATATCAGAAGTTACTGTTCCAGACAGGGTAGCAAGGTAATTTTCATAGCAAATTGCCTATTTCTTCTCCGATCATCCATGATTCTAGTTATAGCAGGTTCTTAACCAGTGTTAAGTTCTTGTGAAGGAATATTGATCAGAGTTAAGTTGACAGATGATTAGCATCATGTATAACAAAGTTCAAAGTCACTGGCATTTGTTCAGATTCATTTGAAATCATGCAGAAATAGTGTCTTAGTCAGTTCGGGCTGCTATCACAGAAATGTCATAAACCAGGGGGGCTTTAACAACAGAAATCTATATTTCTCACAGTTCTGGAAACTGGGAAGTCCAAGATCAAGGTGCCGGCCAGTTGGTTCCTTGTGAGAGTTCTCTTCATGATTTGCAGTTGGCTGCCTCTTGCTGTGTCCTCAGATAACACAGAGGGCACTAATCCCATTCATGAGGGCTCCACCCTCATAACCTAATGACCTTCCAAAGGCCCACCTCCTAACACCATCACATTGGGGACAGGGCTTCAGTATATGCATTTTGGTGGGGATACTGATATTCAGTGTATAGCAGATGGAGAGTGACTTCATTTCATAATGCTTACTGTAATTTGACAGCTTGAAATAGGTCCATGTGAAATGATCAGATGTGTTCGAACATACATGCAGGGTGTGTGTGTGAGCTGAAGGTCTCATGCTTCATGTAGGGAGCGAGGTACCTGGGGGCCTCGTCTCCTGGTTAAATTGGGGCTGGGGAATGGGCCACGTGCACCTGCCTTGTGCAGTGGACTCAGGGCTGACCCCAGACTCCTCTTTGGCAGAGTCGCTGCTGAGCCTTTGCGTCTTCGAGCTTTGTTTTTGCTCAGTGCATAGGGACCTAGCCTTTGTTCACACCCAGTCCGTCTGTGCCTGGGTCCTTTTTGCTTTTTTAGATGACTCTGCCTTTAATGACACGTGTCAAGAGGAATGAAAACCATCTTTCTGATCTAATTTTTCTCACTTCCCCTTAAAAACTTTTTACTATGGAAAACGTAAGCACACACACAAGGAGACAGAGTACTATAGTAAACCTCCGTTCACCCGTTACCTGGGTTAATATCTTTATGCTGTTCTCATTTTCAGACATGCGTGCCCCTCCCTTTGTGTGTTTCAGTATCTTCAAGCAAAATGCAGGCATTCTATTACTTTACCCATCTCCCCTTATGCAGGCACCATCACCAGATTAGGCCTTAAAAAAAAAAAACCCAACAAACTATAACCACAGTACTGTTATCACTTCTATCACAGTTAACAGTCATTTCTGAAAATCATGAGTCTATTCTGTTTTTCCCCAGTTGACTCAAAATGTCTTTGCCATTTTGTTTGTTTGAATCAGAATACAACATCTTATGAGCATTTGGTTGATATGTGCTTAGGGCTCTTTTAATCTAATCTAACCTGTCTCCTTTACTTCAGTGTCTTTCCTTGTCGAAGGACTCACTGCTTTCTCCTGTGTTGCCTGTGCCCACGAGTCCCTCCTTGCCGTTCCCTCTGATCCCCTTCTGATGCTTCAAGGCTCAGCTGACATGCTACCCTTTCTCCAAAGTCCTCCTGTCCCTCCTTCCTTCCCCAGTCAGTAGTATATCTCTCTCACAGTCCAGTGGAACATCCTGTGAAGGTGAAAAGCTTTATTCTTCATCTCTGACTTTTGCAAAGCAAGTCCATGCTCTAGATACGGTGCAAGATGAATATTTATGGAGTTGCATGGACTCTGATTACTCTTGTATGAGTTGGGACCCCTCCCTGTTCTGCTGCGATGAGGAAGGGGATGCCTGACTATATTTTGGGGAATCCATTGGTCCCCCAGGCCCAGCTAGGGGACATCAAAAGCCCAGGATGCCCAGAACTGCCATTCTCTCTTTGTCTAGTTGGCTGTTGATACAGAGTTGGCATCTAAAATGTTGCCTTTTAGAACCATTTGCAGTGACTTTGGGAACAAACGCTTCCCTCAAGGGGTCAGTGGACTTGGTTTGTATGCCAGGCAGGGTCGCACAGCCCCTGCCCCCCACCCACCGGCAGGTACCAAGCCTGGGCTGAACCCTGTCAGCAGGTAGAGCCATAGGGCGCTGGAGTCCCATCTCTCTCATAATTACATGGTTTTCCAGTCCCCATTCTGCTCTGCTCTTCAGGGGGCTGCTGAGCTGTAAAGGGAGGGTGCAGGTGTGCCTCACCTGGGAAGTGGTTCTGTGATCGAGTTTTAAGGTCCAGTGCCCGACTGATCTTTAAGCCTAATTATTAGACTGTTAGAAGTATTGGCATTAGAAAACGAGAGCCAGCACCCTGTTCTGTTACTTGCTAACTCTGTGGCCTCGAGCAGATTATTAAGGTTATTTGAGCCTTAGGTTGCTATCTAAAATAGGCAGAAAACATTTCACAGAGTTGACAGGAACTGTAAGGAACCCGTATAAGGCTGTGTACGTTGGTTGTTGGCTTTGCTGATAGATACACGTTCCGTTATGCATCACAGGATATATGAATTCTGCCCTCCTCGGTCAGGCAGCTGAGACCAGCTGAGGTCAACTTGCTGATAGAGATTGGGCTGGGATAGGGTCACAGTTCTTGACTCTTGGTCCTGGTGTACTTGGCATAAGAACATACTTCATCTGGTACAGTGTGAACCTTTGAATGTTTATACTTTGTGAAACTCCTGTGTTTCTTAACATTTTCCAGAATTTTGCTTTGTCATTTCTTCTGATCTGTGGGGAGGGAGGAAGAACTTTTCTGCTGTATACTTCATTTCTGTGCCTTACACTCACAGACGCTATTGTTATCACCACAAGTTGCAGAGACTGTGAGAGAGAGCCGATGAGAACATTTGCTTGCTGTCCTTCTCAAAACAGTGAATTTTTCTTTGCTAATTACTTGTTTCTTTGAAATGGAAACTGGCTACGAGAAGAGGGTCAAACATTTACAAATAGGTTAATAATTCATTTGGCAAAGATTCTCATCCTCGAGATTTTATTGGCAACTGTTTGCAGAAATGCTTCAGGCCTGTCCTTCCTTTCTTTGGAGTTGAGGCTCCTCCATTGCTGGGGATTACTGTCCTCACGTGGGGTAGCAGTAAGATGTTTCCAGAACCATCCACCCAGCAGTGGGAGCTCTGCAGTGTAAATGACCCCTGACATCGCCACTCTGCCTGACAATGTGTGATAGGAAAGAAGCCTTTCCTCACAGCCAAGCTACCCAGCTGTCACGTGGTGGGCATCCAGGGGGTCAGTGAGTTAAGATTGTCTAAGTTTTCAGCGTTCTTTGAATGCAAGTTGCTTCTGGTTGACTGTAGACCTCTCCCATCATCCTCACAGAAAGTCACACATAGTTGTATCTCCTAAGAGGAAAAGGGGTATTTTTATGCAAAGTAAATGTTATGAAGGCCTGCTTTTATTTTTTCTAAGATAGCATGTGTATACTTTCCCCTGATGTTCTACCAAGATAGTTCTAATGAATAGAAACTTAAAGCACACAGCATATAAAAAGTTAGGAGCCAACCATTTTGTTTCCAAATGGCAGACTAAGCCATACACTGCACTTTGGCATCAGTTTGGGCTGATGGCCTTTCTATACTGTCCCTGACCAGCTGTCATCCCACAGAAGACGGGCACAGGAAGTGATCTAGGCTTTCCTATCAGATCCAGCTCTCCGAATTCCTATCCCAGCTCCTCTCCCATCTACTAGTGCATGTGCCCATCCAAGCATCCCATATACAGGCCAACCCATGTGTCTGGGCACAGAACTAAATGTTTTGGGTTTAAAACCAATCAAACTCTTGGAAAGTTGCCCTGAAATGGACAAATAACTCGGAATACAGGTGACCAAGGTGAGGCAGGATATTCATTGCAGTCCTTACTTAGGAGCACTACTGATAGCAGTTATGACCAGTTACTACCCATTTTTGAAAGATACACAGGTTCGCTGATTTAAAGTGTGAATGCTGGAGGTGGACAGAGGAGGTGGATGTGCCTGCTTTACCTGAGCTTTACCCGCCACCCCCAGGAGGCGCACTTTGATGCGCCGGTGATTATCCACCTCCTTTTGGTTGCCTTGTGCTGTTCCTCACACCCCAGCTGAGGGTTGCATTGGTGAGACCCCATCTAGGTCTCAGACACTTTGAACTTGCTTGGAGGAAGCAGAATTGCGCTGCCTTCTAACATAGCCTTAATCTTAAATTATGCACAGACCACAAACAGCAGTGACCAAATAGGTGTGTGTGTGCATGTGTGTGTGTGCACATGTGCATGTATATGTGCACGCATGTGTGTGTGTGTGTGATATTTAATATTTGAAGAGCCCTTGACTGGACCTCTAGATTTTTAGGCCTCCCTCTGCTACCACCTATCTCAGTGACCTCAGATGATTTGCATAAGTTTTCTCCTCTCAGTCTCCTCATCGGTCACATTGGACCATGAAATGTCTGAAGTCCCTCCCTGTTCTAGTGCATTAACAGGGAATGATGGGTCTCCTGCATGCGCCTGGTGCTTCTTGGCCACGGGGGCCTTTGCTGATAGGCTGACATGCAGTCTTTGTAGAAGGAGACTGTGTTTTCCCGTGTATTGTTTGAAAGCTCGCCCTCTGTGCACTGTAGGAATTACAACAGAAAATGTCAGAGAACACCCTGGCTGGTAATGCAGCCTCTGGCCACGTATGGCTATTCAGAATGTGACCAAGCTGAACCGAAATATATTTTCCAGTGGAAAATGCACAGTGGATTTTAAATGCTTAATATTAAAAAGGTTAAAACATCTTGTTAATAATCTGTTTGTTGGCTTTATGTTGAAATGACAATATTATGGATATATTGGGTTAAATAGAATATATTAGTAAAATTATGTTCTCCTGTTTCCTTTTATGTTAATGTGGATACTAGAAATTTAAAGATTACTCATGTGGCTTACAATATATTTCTCTTGGACATTTCTAATATATAGAAGAAATTCCTGTTCCAGCCAGGAAATTGGAATAGATGTTCTCTGGGTCCTATCTAATTATTAAAGGATTTGTGATTTGGGGTGGACAGGGAGGGAGGAACAGGAGAAGGGACCATCTGGGGTGGTTGAAATGGGTAGAGCTGATCAGGAAATGGGTCCAGGAGGTGACTGTGGAACTGAGTTTTGAAGTTGGAAAGTGAAACTCCTTGAAGAAGAATAAAATGGACAGACTCGGAATCTCTGACAAGCAGTGGCCCACCCCTGCCCCTGGAGAGGAGTGGGGGCCTGGGAGAGCACCACAAAGAAGGCCTCCCTCTGGGACAGCTTATGTGGCCGCTCCGAGAGAGGACGGAATGAACCAGCAAACAGGAAGTCACCAAGTCCCCTAATCCAGGGATCAGGGTGACCCAGGCTCGGTGCATTTTCCTGTCACTGGACCCCTCGGGTGATTGAGCGGGTTCTTCCTGAGTGAGGGCTTTTTTCTGCTGGGTGTCAGTCTGTGGAGACTCATGCCCCAGAACAGCTGAAATAACTGCTTTTCTTGTGATAGCTTTCACATTGTTTTTTATCTGCTCTGTGGCTTCAGAAGAGGGCCTTTCTCAGGTAACATCCACAGACTTTATTAAGAGGCTAGAACTCCAGAGAAATGTTTTTAATGTAACGTGTTCCCAGCTGTAATCAACTGTGGCACAAAGTGGCCTTGGGGACCGTTTGGGGTAGCTAGAGGCAGATACAGTATAATGAATATGAGTGTGCTAAGTGTGCGTTACAGAAATGCTCTTTGCGGGGGCGTGTCCCCCTCAAGTTCTCATTTTAGACTCCCCCATGTGACCCAACGGGTGCTATCAGCTTACTTTGTGGCATGTTATCAGCTTGAGCCAGCTGTTCTTTTGAAAAAGCCTCTTGTTGCCGATTGCTTTCATACCGACATCCTAGGAGGTGGCCTTTCTCAGGTTATAATTTCGAAAATTGCTTGTGTGCACGTTTGGGGAATGTCTGCAATGAGAAGGCAAAAGTGGTCCACCGGTCTGGCTTTGTTAGGTAGATTTGAGTCATCCGATAATAGTAGCCAGCATCTGATGAACACTTACGTTGTGCCAGGCACTGTTCTAAGTACTTTTACATGTATTAGCTCATTTGGGTCATACAACAACCTGTGTGGCAGGTTACTGTTATTTCCATTTCACGAATGAGTGAACCAGGGCGGGGAGGTCAACTGAGGTCCCCAGGGTCAATGCCCAGTAGATGGAAGAGCTGGGATTTGAATCTAGGCCCTAAATAGTTGTTAACTGGGCACCTACACTAACCACCACGTACAGGCCGGGCCCCGGGGATGGATGTGGAGTGCTGGGTAAGTCCGATAGCCGTGACTTTGCTACAGGCCACACCGCCTTTCAGAGCCTTAGTTTCCCGAGCTGTAAATGGACACCTAGACCCTGCCCTGCCCACCTTATGAGGTTCGTTTTTCAGGATCAGTTGCCCTAAGCAGGGAAACGTAGCATTAATGTATGGGGAAAGCTAGGAGGGGTCGAAGGCCACACATGGCTGTGGTTTGCAAATGTCAGAGAAGAGGGGGCAGAGATGGGCACACAGTATAGAGGGGTGAGGAGCTGTAGCTGCCCCTGGCCGAGGACATTGTCACGATCTCGTCATGTCGGGCATCTTCTGATGCTCTGGTTCCTCGTCATTGCTGTGTGCTCTGGCTGGAGCCCCCCTTCCCGTGAGCATGAAGCAGCAGGATCGTGATTTCACAGTCCATTAAATGTAATGTCTTCACAGCTCGGGCTGCTCCGGAGAGTGGTCTGGTCATGGTCTGGGGCTACCCCGTTCCACCTGCTGTCTGGTAAGGGGGTTACACACACAGTGTTCGAAGCCAGACTGGGTGGCTAAGGCCAGGGTCTTTTCCATATCCAAGAGGGCGGCCTTGAATTTGAGCTTGTAAGATTCCATCCTGAAACAGTTCACAGTATTTTCCCTCCAAGCATAAGAACATAAAATCCTGAGCCTTTGCTTACTGTGACTTAACAAAGAGAGAGCGTTGTGTTCTTTCTTTGGGTTACAGGGCTGTGATCCTTTTGGGATCATGGTGGGAGGGGCCTGAATGACTGAAGGTGAGGCTCTCTGTGATTCCTGGTTATAGTCCTGAATTGTTACTCAGGTAGCACGTGGTTGGTGAAAGGTAGTGTGTGTGTCGTTAGCAGGAACGGGGCACCTTGGGAAATACCAGGCTTGGTTCTAGGGGGTTTTATATACACGCCTTCATGTCTGAGCCCCATGGCAGCCTTGCGAAGTACGTGTTAGTGCCCTAAGTGTGTAGCCAGAGGAGCTGAGGCCTCCCAGGGTCACGTGGTTGTCAGGAAAGGAGGCAAGATGTCTGAGCCCCTGCACTGCTTAGGTAAAGGCTGCTTCCTGCTGATGTCACGCACCTCCTGGAGGTTTCAATGCTCTGTTACCATTTAAGGCAAACTTTTTTTTGTAAAGAACCTAGAGTATTTAGACTTTGACAGCCATGACGTCTCTATCGCAGCTGTTCAACTCTGCCATTGCGGACTGAAAGCAGCTGTAGGAAAAAGGTAAATGGATGGGTTTGGCAGTATTTCAATAAAACTTTATTTATAGTAGATTTCAATATGCATGACCTTAAGCCTTGATTGTGTGTTCTGTTATCAAATATATGTCTATTTACTCATATTTCAGAAAACTCATGGAATTGCCTCATTTTTACAACTTGCTAGCTGAACAATAAGAAGTGAGAAATTATCTTGATACTTCTGAAATTAGCTAATACATGATAATGAGAATAGAAAGAATGGTAACAATTCAACACGTGAACACGTACACTGTTTTTTGTCTATTAGAACCGGCTTTATTAAGTATAAAAACTGGTAAACACAGAAACTTTGATGTCTAATAATGCCCTCCCCCAAAAAATCCTGTTACACAAAAGACCCCAAATCTAGATGTAGTCAAACATGAATTGTAAAACACAGATATAAAACAAACAGTATGAAAATATAGGTATAGTTTGAGGTAGTTCTTGAAAATGTACATAAAGTCCTATTTAAAGAAGGTATGTGTAATGGTACAGATTTTTTTAACGTGTAAAATAGCTATTAGCTATAATCCACTATGTTATAAAACATGTTTATTTAGTGAAAATAGATTAAATAAATTCTTCTTCAAGGTACTGGGTGATAGCTTTCTAATGGTTCTGCTCAGTATGGAATGCTTAAAACTCAGGGACATTTAGTCTTTTAAAGCACTTGAGAAGCCTGGTTTCCATCACATCCAAATATCACATACATTTTCTCAGTAGTTGTTTAGGTTTTGAGGGGTCTTGCCATTGGATTTTTTTTGCAGGTTGTCTAAATAATGAAAGTATACATTTAGCTTGTTTTTTAAAGTCAGTGAAAGTATAAGTAATACCCGATCTAAAAGGTAATTTGAGGAATTCCAGGGCTTAGTCATTCTTTGTGATCCAGAAAGATATTTTTAAAAGGTTCTGAAAGTTTTCCTCCTTTTTGATCATTTATTTCAAAGAAATTAGCTCTTTCGTGTCAGCTGCATTCATTATTACACATTTTCCAGATATTAAACTGTTTAATATGTAATTGACTAAAGATGAGATGGTCCAGCCATTGAGATGAAGGGCTAACAACTTCTGTGAGCTCAGCCTCCATAATGTCACGTGGGGACAAAGGGGAGAAAATACAAAGGAAATTGATGCCGAGGTTCCTTGGAGGAGCCTAAGCGAGTTGAGGTTGCAACTTGGCCCAGGGCTGCCTTTCAAAATGGAGTTAAATACCACCTTTTTTTTTTTTTTAACTTTAGTGTCTATTAGGTGTATTTTAAATACTTTATTTTTTTTTTTTTCTAAATAGACTTATTTAGGGTAGAGAGAAGGAGAGAAATACAGCAGGAGCAATTAAAACTCGTTTGCATGAGCAGCTCCTGATGATACCAGTCTTTTTGAAACAGGGTGAGGGTCAGGGACCTCCCCGGGCTGAAAGAGCAGAGGTCTTCGCGCTGTCATTTGGCCTGAGGGTGGAGGAAGACGGGGGAGGGTTTTGTCTGCTTGGGAACACGACAGCTGTTGTCACTGACAGCTGAGAATGCTCAAAATAGTAAGAGGCACATGGTCATTTTTGCTTTCTGGACACTCATGATAAAGAGTTTAAGTCAAAGGTTTGGGCTTAACTTTGACAATCATGCTGAGCTTTAATGGAGAAAATGAGATTTAGGGAAAATAGTTGTTTTTTTTTTTTTAAAAAAAACCCAATTTGGTAAATCCATGTGCTTTATGCTTGTGGTGTGGCAGTGGACACACGTCATAGCTGCTCCCACATCGGTGTCCTTGGGTTCTTGAGGGCGTGTGGAAGGTCCCTTTGCTGCCCCCACAGAAAGATAGATTTTTTTTTTTTGACTCGCTAACCTGAGAAGGTCCCTGGACAGGTGACCTTTTTTCACCCTTGTTTCCCTGAGACTTATCACAATGCCAAGTTCACAGTAGGCTCCCAATAAATGTTTATGGTTGAATGAGTCTGTGCATGACACTCATAACGTTCTCCAGTTTATCTAACCAGACATTTTCTTAGAAAAATGAATTAAGGGTAGACATATTTCCACAAGATGTTTTAACTCATTTTATAGTTACTAAATCATAAATGGATGACTTAAGTTTCCTCATCCCTGTTTGAAATTATCTCCCGGTTTCTTCATAATATCCTGCCCGTGGGATTCAGCTGTCAAAGCCTTGCTCTCAGAACATTTTCCAGTTTGACATTCACCTGCTAAATTAGGTCTGGAAAACCCCTCGCTTGCTGTTCAAGGGACTCGAAGTGGAAACAGGAGGTAAATGTTTAGACATTGGTACTATTCAGCAAAGCTGGAGACTCAAATGTAATTTCCTTTTTCCTTTCCTTTAGTGAAAAAGATTAATTATGTTTATGTAATGCTAAAATTACATTTTGGTAATATGAAAATAAGACAGTTCAGAATTTAAAAAGTGCATGTATCGAGATTCTGTCCTTTAAAATCGTGGTACTATGAAGTTGATGTGAACAAATAGGTCAATTAGAACTTCTTTTTTAGTGAATGAGCATTCTGCCATGGCTGGTGACTGTAGCTGGCATTTGATCTCAGGGACTTTGGAGGACCAAGATAATTTCATCTGTAGCTGAGATCAAAGAGGAGATAGGGTTGCCAAGGAAACCAAAATGCTATCGGCTCATATGCTGCTCATGCATTTAAATGTGGTTTGAGGTTTGGGAGCTCCCCGCTTCCTTCCCCTTCACACACACACACACACGCATGCACACGCACGCACATACACACACACGCGCGCACACATGCATGCACATAAATGCGCACACATACACGATAGCACATGAAAATAAGCAGAACCCCTGTACCCAAGTCTGAAAGGAAATGACCCCCGGCTTAGTGTCGCTCAGACGGTGGGCTTAAGGGACCGTGTTCTGACCCTCCCTTCTCTGTGCCGAAGCATCAGCTGTAACCGTGTGCTTCCAAATGCTTTTCACGGAAATGGACTCTGTGCCATCTCTTTAATGTACTTTCTCTCCATCGCACATACTCTTCACAAACTTTAATAACCTTTTTTCTGATTTTTAAATTAAATTCTTTGTACAGAATTTTGAAAACACAGAAAAGTTATCCTCTTCCAATGTATAAAAATTACCTGTAACTCGCCGCTTGGAGATCCCTAACAGAATATTCTGTTGCGCTTCAGCTATTATTTTTTCACGTATGTATCTACATAGGTGTACACACATGCACATGTATACATAATTGAACTGTGTGAATGTATAATATTTTAAGTATATTTAAAATTGAGGTGTTTTTCTTCCCAGAGTCTAGTGCCCCCTCCCGAGATTCTGGGTGTGTCTTCTTAGCATGGACATCTTTCGTAAACAGAAAATCGGCAGTGAGTGAAAGCTTTATCTGCTGTGATTGATTCCTCAGGAACGAAAAGCTTAGGACGTGCTGAGCTGAGGGCTTCCTGTTCCTGCCTGCTTTCCTCTCACATCGCTTCCACCATTGAGAGCATGTGTCCTGCACCTGCGGAATTTCAGAGTTTAAACATCTTCCTAGTTAACTGTGCATTTTATGAAATGCTAAGTACTTGAAACCAAACCACAAGGTTGTCCTTCTGTAACTGTTTCCCATTTAACTTTCTGAGACTTGGTAATTATTGAAAACGAAAGGAAATAATTTTTTTGGCTGGTTTTAGCTAGCTATACATTTCTCTCCATCTTGAAAAAAAATTATATTCATGCTAATGAGTCTCCATTCTCAGTGCTATAACTGGAAGGAAGAGGGAAGAAAAATGATTTTCCTACCAGTGAGCCCATTACTTAGTTTAATATTCAGGACTCATCCTTTCTTGATTCTCTTCTGCTTCTCTCTTTTTTCCTTTTATCCCTACTCTGTTCTCTCCATGCTTGTTGGTAAAATCAGAATTCATTCATCCTTGGGTGGGGAAGACTCTTATTCCGGATACAGCTTCTTGATTCATTTATTGGGTCCATTTGAGCCAAGCAAGTTACTAAACTGAGAGGTGTTTAGATTACTGCCACCAGATCGGTTGCGTCTATGTTCCCAGACCAGGGCGGAGTGCTTTCTATATATTCCTATATTTAATTTTTGCAGCAGTCCCCTGAGGAACGCTGTTTTAACCATTCATTACGGGAATGGAGGCTCGAAGTTCCTGGGACTTGCCAAGGTCATGGTTATTGGTCCTCATGTTTTCTGAGCATCACCTTTTCTCCTCCTCCAGCATTTCTCTGCTTTCCGATGGAAGCATTGAGCGTGTGCCCCAAGGTGCTTCCAGGCATGTGTGATATAAGCCTCTTAACGGGCCTCCAGGGGGCCTGCTGGGCAGTCCCTGCTGCTCTCCATGCCGTGGTCTGGGGTGGGGGGCTGTGACTGCTCCCTCCCCCATCTCCCATCTCCCACCTCGTGTTCGTCCAGGTAGACGCTGCGCTTACTGGGCAGTTGTGTTTCTTCTCCAACACTTGTTATGGCCACTTGTATTTGCTTTTGTAGTTACGTCATCCGAATGAACTATATCAGCTGATAAAATCTGTGTGTGAAGGAAGAAGTTGTATTTCTGAAAACCCACGTTAGGGTTAGTGTTTTGGAAAGACTTGAAAAACAGATTATTTTTAAACATTCCTCTTGTTTCAGGTGTGGTTGAGATGCATCAGTATAAACAGAGAGGGTAGGGTGGTGGTTGACATCTAGAAGGATTCTTCTCTTTGCAAGGCACGAGACTCTCCTTGAAGGCATCTGAGACTGGACTTTGCGGGGGGTGATTGTTGCTTGAAAGACCTCGGAACTCCAAGTGCAGATCCAATCTCAAAAGAAAAGGCCTTGGTCCTTTATCACAAGATTGAGGAGTGAATATTTTATGTAAAAGTTCCTTGTTTAAGGTACATACTTAATTTCTGAATCCTATTTTGGCTTTTTAAAGTAATCAAGCAGCCAGCACATGGGACAGGACAGGTGTGTCTGCAGAACCAGAGCAAATACCTTTCTCAGCATCACGTCCTCTCACTTGGCGGGAACTAGGTGGGAGGGCGACAGAACAGTGTGTGGGCCGGGGGTCAAGAGAGCGGGGTTCTTATCCCAGCCTGACCCCCCTACCAGCCACGAGACCTAAGAGAAACCGCTGTTTCTGCATCTGTAAAACGGGGTGAGCAGCTCCTGTCCAGCACTTCAGGTGGGGAGAGTCCACTCGTAAATGGGGTATGCGGAAGCACCTTTCACATAGTAGGTGCTCACGAAATGCCAGCTGCCCGTGACAGGCTCCTTATGTTGGTCTGTCTTTATGTTGATCTTATTCACTATGTTGTTATCAGTTACTGGGGCAAGAAGTTGAGCAGAACTCCTTGTTAGATGAGGCTTCTCAGATCCCAAGTTTATGAATGTTTAGATAGTAGCGGTCTTAACACTGCATAGAACGAGCTAAGCAAGTAAATGCTGTTGTGTATGTAACAGTACGTGTCTGCTCTTACAGCACTTGGAGGAGCTGTTAAGACACCTCCGTTATAGGAGTTTTACATCTTCACTGCAGCAGGCATTCTAGGCCTTCCGCCTGCCAGCACCTGCTGAAGCTACTAGCTCATGCCTAAACACGCATCTGAAAAATGGAAGTCCTGTTTCGGCTGTTGCCATGCATAAAACTTGCCGGCTCAGCCTTTGGATGGATGCAAACTGGCCTTCCCAGTTAATGAAAATCCTTTACCTCATGGGAACTGTTTCTGCTTTTCCAAAATGATCTTTATCCTGTGTTTGCTTGTAATGCTATAACTATAATTACTAGTGATTAAGAAAAGCATCCTCCTCTGCTACTCATTTTTTTTTTTGTGGCCTCAGGGTCCTTGTCACCCTCCTGGGTCCTGACCGAAGTGGTAGAAAATGCGTATGTCTGTGATGGGTGTTCCTTTTAAAACTCAGGTTATTAAAAGGGAAGCGTTTCGGGGATATTTCAGTGTCATGCTTGGGTGGCGGTAATTAGCTCTGTGGCTCGGCCTCCTCCCTCGGAGCTCTGGGGAGACAGAAATGCTCGAAGCATGCGAGGAGAGCAGGTGTCCGCTTAGCCCGTCACAGGCGGTCCCCTGACAGTGTTCCAGAGGCCGTGGATCTGCTGGAGGAGGCACTTGGGGAGTGGAATGTCCGAGAGAGAGCCCCTTTCCTGTTTCCTGTGGAACTCTTCTCATTCCAGGCTTCCTTTGGGATTACGTGGGCTTCCTTTGAAGTGCCATCGGCAGCATTGCTGAACTCTGAGGCGGGGCCAGTGTGGGGTGGTGGATTTGATCACAGACAATTGTGTGTACCTTTTAAATTTTACTTTCTCCAAGGGTTGAAGAGAAGGAACATTAAAATGGGGCATCAGCTTTACACTTTTTCTAGTCATGAGATTTGAAGTGTCCTTGGACCTTTCCGATAAAAGAATCTTGATTAACAACACCTTTGTTAGATTTACTGTCAAAAGCTTCTCCAATTTAAAGGATAATTATTATAAGAGAAGCCAGTGTCTTCTGTCCTAAAAAGATAGAGGAATCATAGAAGTTTATGAGAAGGAAGAGACCCCATACATAAAGATTCTTAGGTGATTCTTATTATGTACAGTAAAATTTGGGATGCAACATCCTAAGCCCAACTGGAATTACTCTACCCCCTGTAAACTACCAAACCAGTTTCAGCTCCTTAATCTATCTGGCATGTATAAGCCTTCTGTGAGAGTGGGCTTTGAGGGCACGTTCAGACCAGTCGGGTTTTATGTTCTCACAACAGCTTTCACACCTGGGTTCAGTGTACATTTGTATAAAATCAACGAATGAGAAAGTGCCTATGTCCAAAATGTAGCTATGAAACCGACCCTTTAACTTCTGGGGGGCAGATCATCCCTTCACTTAAAAGACCCGCCAGAAGAGTGTTGCTTTGGGTGAAGACTCTGAGGCCCCAATGTGACACAGAAGTTCCATCCTGCCAGGATGTGAATGGAGATCATCACCTGTTTCCTGCGGGCTCCAGCATGAAACAGAAGCTGGGTCAAGGCCAAGGGTGTGCAAACAATCTAACCTCCACCCTCCTGCATTTCTGCAAGTGTTCAGTGCTCATCTTCCGGTACCAAGGCCCCCACGGCCCATCCCCAGAGCCCTGTGCTGCGCTTCCCCCTTCCTGTGGGAGAAGGGCCCCCTTGGGGTCGCAGTCCCCCCGCCCCAGCCTCCGCAGGCTTCTCACCCCGGTACATCCCTCACCCGGGATTGGCTGTGAGTGTACATATTCTTTAAGAATCATGGTAAGTGAAATAAGACAGAAAAAGGCGAGAACCATATGACTTCACTCATACGTGGAGTATTAAAATGAAAGCAACAGATGAACAAGACAAAAACTCATAGACACGGATAACACCTTAGTGTTTACCAGTGGGAGGGGGCAGGGTGGTTTACAGCAGAAAAGGGTAAAGGGGGTCAAATATGTGGTGACGAACGGAGATTTGACTTTGGGGGGCGAGCACAGTGCAGTGTGCAGATGATGTAGAACTGTACATTTGAAACCTTTATAATTTTGTTAACCATTGTCACCTCCAATAAATTTTAAAAAAAGAATGTCACCATCTAAACTCTCCCTTGATTCCCTTCCCTTCTCTGGTTACCACCCCTTTGCCTGTTCCCTTTCCCAGCATACATCGTCGGGGGGAATCGGATTAACCAATAAGCTCATTTTAAAAGCCCGCCGTCTTAATCTGAACTGTGTTTTCAGGAAACGTGACAGGTCTTTCTTAGAAAAGTGCAGACACGTGCTCTCGCTTTGTGGCAGACAGTTCTGGAGCCTGGTGCTCTCTCCTGTGGCCTTCGCAGGGCTGGGGTCGCCTGAGCTTTCGGATAAATGTGCAACTTACTGGGTTTTGGGAAATGAGAGTGGGGAGCCATGTAAGGTAGAGGGCACACAGCGGAAGGTAAAAAAAAAAAAAAATTCCTCTGGCCATTTCCATGGACACTGGAGGGAAACCCCATCTTAGTTCCAAGTTTTATACTTCTGCATGTTCAATGGCAGAAGCAAGGCCTGCACGATGATGAAGCCGGTGCAGTCAGTTGCTTTTGGCTCCCTGCCCATAGAGAATGCCGGCCGTTGATGCCTCTACAGAAGCTCTAAGGCCATCGTCGTTCAAGGTCACGACGAGGCAAAAAGCCCCCTGTTTGTTGCACAGGAATGCTCGGAGAGTCTGGATCTGTGAGGTCTGAGGCTCAGAGCGGACAGCTGGGTGCGTTTCCTCTGTGGGGACCGTGAGGCCTCAGCGATCACAGCTAGATGCACAGGGAGGGCTCTCGGGCAAATCAAGCTCCATTTGTCACAGCCGTCAGATTGATCATGTCACATTGGCTGCCCTTTGGGAAACTCTTTGGAGGTAAGCTCCCTGAGTTAATAACCTCGGTTACTTGTTCCTACTATTTGGGCTCTCCAAATATGTTTAGTAAGAAAAGAAAGAAATTTGGCAGTCGCTGCGATGACACCCGGGACCCATATGGAGGCGGCTTTGGACTTTGTTCTTATCGTCTCAGGAGTCCTGACCTTCTGACCTCTGTGCTCTATCTAGCTTTAGAGAGCAGAGTGTTCAAGACCTTCCTCAGAGGCTGACTCAGGTGCTTGGTATCAGGGCATTTTACCTGGCCTAGGTGAGAATACTGAGACAGGGTCCCCTTTCTCATTATTTTGTGTAGCAGCCAGATGGAAGGCATCGTAGCTACCTAATGAAATAGGAACCGGGAAGCCATACAGTGAGTTGAGTCCACCTGGCGACAGGGCAGTTGCATCAGAGACAGTAACAGCTCGGGACATCCCTGCAGCAGCAGCGGCTGAGCACCCTCTGTCGTCTGGATCTTGCAGTGCTCTGGGGGACCGTACCGACTGATAGGGTGCTCTCCTTGGCCCCAAGCTCCTGCCAGATGGGAGATAACCTGGATGCTGCTAATGAGAGGAGAGAGAGGGCTGTGATGGGGAGTTTCCGGGCTCTGGGTGGGTGTGGGATGGGGCGTGGGGCTTTATGGGAACAGAGGTGTTCAGGCATTTGTCTGGGACAGGTCAAGCATTACAGATTTCCCTGTTTACACATCCAGTTACAGCTGGGCTTTGTGACACAGAAGTTCGGAGTCAGCTTAAATGTCAGGGGCTGCAGCCAGGCTGCTGGGACTGCATGACTGTAGTGGGCCTGCTCTCTGAAAGGGGGCCACAACCAGCCACAGGCCTGTGTGTGTCCCCTCCCCTTAGACCTTATGTTCCTAGTAGGACTCGGGTAGCTCTGCCCTGTGACCCTGTGACTCATCCTCTGTGTGTTGTTTCCTCCTTTTCTCTCAAATGCTGTTTCTTAGTCTTCTCATCTTTAGTTTTTTTTAACCCCAAAGTGAGGTTTGCTTAAGGGAAGAAAGATCAAGGGGGGACTTGGTGTTTGGAGGGTAAATCCGTGGGAGGCTGAGTGCGTTTTATGTGCCAGGCCCCTGAGCTGAGGCTCGAGGCATTCAGAGTAAACTGCAGTGGCTTCTTTTCATCCCCAAGAAAGCAGAGTCACAGGAAAGTTCATTGTTTTGTAAAAACAAAAAAAATTCAGAGCTTCTAAAACTTATTTGCTGTCTTTTTATTATCCTGTGAAACAGAGCTTTTCAAACTCAGATGAGCTTAGGACTCACTGGGGACCTTGCAAAAGGCAGGTTCTGACTCAGCAAGTGAGCGTGGGCCTGGATGCAGCCCCCACTGATCCTGGACCATGCTCGGAGAACCGGGAGCCTGGACCGCACATCTGTCGGCGGTGATGAACGGGAGAAAAGGAATTTTAGATCAAGGAAGTTGGAAGGTTTGGTGCTTTAGTCAGCTGACCACAAAAAGGCTGGTGATGTATCTTTTCCAGTTGTCATAGCCCCTTTGGTGTAAGAAGTGTGTCCTTGGTGACAGATCGCAATCTCTTCATATTTGTAAATATTTATGCCCTGTGGTTTGAGAGGGTGATGAGGGAAAGTACAAAGGAATGGGAGGCATTGGGACTTTTTATATCTCTCGTTTAAAATAAGGACTGGCCTATACAGTTCCAAGACCCCCAGTGGATGCCCAAAACCACGGATAGTGCTCAACCCTGTATATATTATTTTCTCCTCTACATACATACACACCTGTGATAAAGTTTAATTTATAAATTAGAACGGGACTAACAACAACAATAATAGAACAGTTAGAGAAATATACTGTCATAGAAGTTCTACGAATGTGACTTTTCTCAGAGTATCTCATTGTCCTGCACTCAACCTTCTTGTGATGCCGTGAGGTGATACACAGTGCCTGTGTGACAAGATGAAGTGAGGTGAATGACATAAGCGTTGTGACCTAGCGTTAGGCTACTATCAGGGTCACCTGAACACAAGCACCGTGATATCGTGACTGTCAGTCCGATAATCGAGACAGCTGAGTGAGTGATGGGTGGGGAGCATATACAGTGTGGATGTGCTGGACAGAGGGAGGAGCCATATCCCAGGTGGGACAGAGCTGGACAGCCCAGGATTTCATCACAAAACTCAGAAGGGCGCGTGATTTAAAACTTATGAATTATTTATTTCCGGAATTTTCCATTTAATATTTTTGGACGATGGTTGACCACGGGTAACAAACCATGGGTAAGCGGGGACTAGTGAATGTTCTCCTGCGTGCTGGTCTCAGAAGAAGCCGCCTAGAGAAAGTCCGTGCCATTTTGTCATTTCGATTAATTTTCACTTTCATACATAAATTCAGATCTGGATCGCAGCTTGACGTGTGAGGGAAGTAACTGTATTGATTACCTTGGGAAGCTGATTCTACTTGCTGCCTTGGTCTGGCCACCGCTCAGAGCTTTTGGGGAACCTCTTCTAGAACCTCCATCAGAACGTTACGCAGTGTCGAATTAGAGTCAACAAACATGATCTTTAAAACCATTTATTGCGATAAAGTTCTGTCCGTTGAGAGTGACCCTAATTTTTCCTTTTCGAAATGGGAGTCGGAGCCAAGGCAAGGCCTGGGACCAGGGTGGGTGGCGAAGCTGTTCCGTGCTCTTTACGATCAGAAGGAGCGTTTGCGAGGTAGTCACAGGAAACTGCTTTTCTTCCATTAGTTATAAACCTAATTCCGAATGCCCTTCTTACACATGAGTTCCCCCAAGGTTTTGACCAACAGGGTGTTTATGTAAAGCCTTGGATCCTGAGACAACAGCTGCCATGCGGTTGGAGGAATTTGCAGTTTGTAGCGAGATCCATTTTATTTACACCGACTCTTGTTTGTGGTTACGTGTGTGCTGAAAGCAGTGTGGAGGGTCCGTGTTCTTCTTGGCTTTTCTCCCTGCTCTGTTTGCTTTCTGTTAAAACCAAACCAGACAGACAGACAAACAGCAGGTCTTCGTTATCCCGGTGGCTACAGCAAAGGGCAGGGATGGGAGCCTCAGCTTTGCTGGCCTGCTTTCGGAGGACCGTGGCCTTTATTCCCTAAGCAGCGGTCACCGGAGGTCCCAGTGGGGTCTCTCTGCTGTAGAAGGTTGACTGAGGGAGTGGTGCTGAACACAGTTTGAGCCGCGGAAAGACAGAAGCTGGCAGAAAGACAGAAAGCTGAGGGTTTTCACAACAACCTGAATGGTGGCTTTGGGACCAGAGCATCCTAGCACAGAGATGGGAAAGCTTGGGCGATGAGTCAGGGACAGGGGAGAGCTGCCCAGGACTCATGGCCAGGCATGCTCGAAGCACCGAGGAAAGCAGGGTGATGACAAGGATAACAGCGGGCTGGCCAACGTGTCGGGCCCCTGTCGGGGAGACCCCGCCTTTACTTTGTATGAGAATCTGACCTTCAGGGTCCCAAAAAGGGCACCTGTCGTGGAATCGGTGTGCTCTGTTTGCTGGCTCTGGAAGTAAAGTACGTTTTGTTATCATCCGGGAGATCCTTGGGTCAAGGTAATGACCTTTAGTCTGTGCTGTCCTAAGGGACCTCCATCTGTGGCAGCTGGCCAGGAGTCAGAGTCCAGAAGAACCAGCCTGTCCCTGTCCTTGTTTTTAACCACAGCATATAACGTGCGTGAGGGGCCTCGGGCTCAAGGGCAGAGCCTTGCGGTGCTGGCTGGGGAAGTGTTTAAGTCATCATTAGTCATCATGTTCCTTTCCTTAGACTTGCGTATCTTAGGCTGAGTGTGCTTGGTGGTTTTATCTCGGTGATGGTGCTCTGTTAAATTGTGTATTTAAAAAGACATGGGTGGGCGGCGAGCGTTGCAGCATACCAGGCAGGTTCTGGTGTGCCTGGGGCAAAGGTTTCCAGAACAGTGACAGTAATGAGAGGTGGGATCTGTGACTTGGGCTGTGGCTTTAAGTGTTGACAAGAGCAGAGCCAACTGGTGATTTTTATTTTTTTGTACCACATTTTATACTAAAGGCTCTATGTGTGTTATTTTGTTTACATCTTACAACCACCCTATAGATAATTAATGTTTTACAGATGAGAGCGTTTAGGCCTGCCGGGTTTCACAGCTCGCTCTAGGTCGCATAGCAAGTAGGTAGGGTTCCTGGAACTGGAACCCAGATATTTCTGCCCCCCAAACCTATGCATTAGAGTAGTGCTTCTCGAACTTTGAAGTGCCAGTGACAGCCATCCGTGTAACATGGGCCCGCATGTCTGTTGGTGGCTTTGTTGCTGGGTGGCTTGCCAGGAGGAACAGTGGGCTCTCTCTAACCCAGCAGCTTCAGATGGAGTCGGAGTGGGGCCTTTGGGTCCACGGCCTCTTAGGTTCCCGGAAGTAATCAGCTCACTTCCAAAGGTGATCACTCCCAGGGAGGGTGATGAAGAATGTTTCCTTTCCCTGGACATAATTCCTGGGGTGTTTATTAAATGTCTTTGATCTAGAAATTGTAAGCAGCTAAAAGAGGAATTATAGTCCTTAGAGCAGATGAAGTATTTCAAGGAAGCCTCAGACACGGCTCAGCAAGCCGGAGCCGGTGTGATAAGTGTGGCCTTCCCAGGTGTGCCCTCACCCAGTCAGTTCTTTGCAGGGTGAGTTAACAGCCACCGGGCAGCAGGCTCTATTTAAAAAGGCATAATGTATCTCATGCATTTTCAAAGACCGCAGTTAAAATGATGAAGGTAGAAACTGTGACTGCTCAGAAAGGGGGCATTTTGTTGTTTGGATAGTTTACTAAGGGAGACCCTCGTTCTTCCAGGGTGTGGGGGAGGTCTTGCTGTGTGGTGTCTGGGACACAGGACCCCCTCATCAGGCAGGCTGAGGTGAGGGCTGCATCTGTGTGTTGGGATGGAGATATTACCCCACCAAGGCAGAAGGCGTACATTGGAGGCACTTGGTTGTCTCAGCCAATAGCAATGTGGGAATTCGTGCTTGTGGTCTGTTTTAGGGAGGGGCTTACACAAAATCTAGAGTGTTCAGACTTAGAGCTAAGTACCTAGCATTTTTTAATTGAATAACTTTAAGTGGCTTAATCTCCCTGAATCTCAGTTTCCTCATCTGTAAAATGGGGATGATGACAGAGTTATTGAAGAATTAAGAAGAATGAAAATAATGTGTTTAGCGAGCATGGGCCTGGGCCTGGCTCATCATGCTCAGTACACGTTAGCTTTTGTCACTAGCTCATTGCTGTCCTTGCCCCGTGGACCCTCTTGGTGAGTGAAATTTTCCTGTAGATGGTCTAGAATTACATAAAACCTATGCCTCTTGCTTTCCGAACGTGCCAGGATGTAATGACACCTGAGGCCTCAGGTACAGGCTTTGGAGCTAGACACCATTTGGTGTTGAATCCTAGGTTTACCCACTTATGGCAAATTTCCCTTTGCCCCCGTCTTTAAAATGGGGATCTGGGTAACGTAAGACTTTCCTCAGAGGGTTGTCATGAGAATTAAAATGATACAAAGTGCGTCTCACAGCGTCTTGCCCATCATAGGCATTCAGTCAGCGGAAGGTATTAGTAAGCTCATGAAATGCCTGTACCGCGGGTGTCTGTAAATTGCTCTCACCGGTGGAGAAAGGACCCCCTTTGGGGTTGGTGCCGTGACCTTGGTGTCCCGAAAGCCTCGTCATACAGGACAGCGGATCTGACGGCAAGCGAGCCCTGGCCTCTGGTTCCGCCACCAGCGTCTTCCTGCCCTTTTCCAGGGCCCCTGCCTTGGGGGACTCTGGGGGTGGAGGTGGAGGGTCCTGCTGGGCTCACCTGCGGTCCCAGCTTCCTCGGGCTAGGGAACTGTGGGGAGCAGGACGGGGAGCCATCCTGCTAATGGCAGTTACAAATGCCAGCCCGGGGCTGGGCAAGCCTCCTGCTGCTGGTGTGTGTCATTGGATTTGGTATCCTGTGGCTGTGGTTTAATTGGAAGAGATAATTGGTGCCCTGTATGGGGAGCAGGATCTGAGAGTGAGGAGACCAGGAGCAGCCGGGCTGATGTCTCGAAGTTCAGCCTTGCAGAAGTGACAGGACGCACCCCTCTTCCCCCCACCAAGTTCCAGCTTCTGCCCCTCTTATACGCGCTTTGCATCATAGCTTGGATTCGATGCATGGACAGGCTCTGGCCACAGTCCATGGCAGTGTCACGGTTTTCTTCCTAAAGCACAGTTCACCTGTGGCTCACCTGTGCTGCTTTCCCTGGCTCCCTATTGCTGACGGATGTGCAGATACCTCGGGCTGGCTGGCACCCGAGGCCTTTCACCTTCCCCCTGACCTGTCTCCTTGAATCACCCAGTCGACGGTCCCTGGGGGCGCGCGGTGCAGCCCGGGTTCTGACACCGGCCTTCCTCACCACGAGTTTTTCTGGCCCCATGTCACCTCTTCCCCTTGGCCATGGCTCTGTGTTATGGTGGGAGATTCGGGAATGGGGATCTGGAATCTGATCATCCGGGTTTGAGTCCTGCCCCCAACACATTCTCGCTTCGTGACCTTGGATAAGCGGCTTAAGCTCCGTGAGCCTCAGTCTCCTCCTTTATAAGGTTGGGGTACCTGCCTTGGGGGTTTGTGAAGAAGAGGAGTGTCGGGTGCCTAAACGCATGCAGTGGCACTCAGTAAGTGTTGGCCGGTGCAATAATTAAGCTCTGATGTCTCTCTAATATCCAGCCCTCATCCTTCAAGTGCCAATTACATAACTTAACCAGTACCAGTTTAGATAGTGTAAGGTGACCCCAGGCCTTCAGACAGCGCAATGGCACCTTGAAGACACCAAGGTCAGAGGTCAAAGGTGCTGGTCCGTCTAAAGTTTTAGCCTTTGTTATCTGTCAGTTCTCAGCCATGCCCTCGTTTCTCTGGACCGGAATTCCTCCCGTAAGAGCAAGCCCGAATTATTGCGGTGCGTTCAGTGCCCAGATGCGAAGGATTCTGCTGCTCGCCAGGAAGCGCTGGCTCGTGTGGAGGGCTTTACATCTCATAGGTAGTGCGTTCTCCTGTGGTTTATCGCATATGTTTTTAACTGGAATCTTCTGAGGCCAGAATGGAATCCCACTTTACAAATGAGGCCACTGAAGCTGAGAAAAACCCTTTCCAGGGTCACGTCCGATGGAACTAGCGGGAGGCAGAGCCAGGACGTGTGTCTGATTCTACCCAACAAAGATGAAAACCACGTGACACAGAGCGTCCTCATTCACTCCTCTGTCTGGCTCCTAAGCTCAGACTCTGCCCAGAAAACCATTTCCCCGAAAGGAGGTGATTTGCATATTTGGATCCGAACTCTACACACCCAGGCCCTGACAGATCGGGGGCCACGTGCCTCCAAGGTGCGTAGCTGTGGAAATGGGAGCGTGTCATTTAGAGCATTATCTACGAAACAAACACAATGAGCTGAGCATCTAGAAATTTCTAGGCGTTTGCCAGACATCTGCCATTTGTCATGTGGAGTAGGAAAGGGCCTTGTGTGCAGGGCTCATCCACTGCCAGGCCCACACCCCCTGCTCTGGGCAAAGCCGCCCCTTTGGGTCAGCTTCCAGTCTCCTCTGGCCGTCTGCTGGTTGGTCTCCATCTGAACAGACATTGATTTTAGCACCGTCCATGTCCCTGGCACAGTACAGGGATATTTGGCCCTCCTGATGGCACCTGAGGCTCGGCCAAACCAAACTGCCTGCTGGTGATCGCCATGTCTGTTCACAGAGCTCCCGGTTGAGGTCACCTGGACCTCAAATGTCAGACTAACCTTGATTCCTAGTCCTGCCTCCTTTCTCTCTCTTGGGCTCCTAAGCTGAATGGACACCGCTCCCCATCACTCTGTTGTCCCCAGCCCTTCCTTTTTTTTTTCTCTGTCACATTTCCGTTCGAGTCTGGACTGTTCCGGGTCACCTCCTCTCTGAACTTTGGTCCATGCCTCTCACCGTTCCTCCTTTCACAACCTGGGCAGAGAATCTGCCACTAACGGACCTACCCTGCTCAGAAAGATGGCGCCCTCTCTCGCTGCCTGCCCACAGTGCGGCTTGGGTCCTTTCGTAGCTCGTATGGAATTACGTGCCCACACGTCCCTGTCCCTTCTGCTCTGTGACCCAGTCCTTGAGAGCAGGGCCTGGCTTGTTCTTCTCTTGTCCTCTACAGGTCTCTGCACAGTGACAGGCCTTCTCGAATGTGTGCATGCATGCCGACTAGCATGTTTAAATGGGGATTGCGAGGAAATCTCTCTCCTTCATTTTAAGCCGGTTTAACCGGCACTTGTCACTTCATCAGAGGACACCATGGTTGATAGCTTCGATGACTGACAAGGAGAGAGGAAGCCATTTTTCTGCCTTCCTAGGGAAGGTAGATGACATGGCAGCTTATTTTAGAAGGTGTTTTAGGAGCTGTTTGTTTTGGTTTGGTATCGTTTTTAAGCCAAATGCTTAAACTGGTGGTTCATTTTATGAATTTCACAGTTTTGGGGACAATTTGTTAATCCAGCAGAAGTTCACAGCGTGGATGAGTTGTTTTGGGAGAGCGTCAGGGCATCAAACTGTTTCACGTGCCAGATGTATTTGTTTGGTAAAACAAAAATGTGCTGATCACAGAATTGAGCCTAACCATGTTTTCCGATCATTTCAGTCTTTCAGTACTGCCACCAACAAAGTCGATTGATCCATACCTTAATGGAAAATATCTGGGGAAACATGAGAAGTTTAAAGTACACATACAAACATGAATGCACTGAGTTTAGTCCTCTGTGATGTTGTAAGAAGGATAAACATCTGTGTGAGTTCAGGTGACAACCAATGAAATTTCAAGTAAACATTTTTCATAGGGTAACCATACCCCAAAGCAGCTAAATCGAGTGGTTTGGGGAGTCTTTCATTGCTGGAATCCTTCCAATGAAACAGTTCTCTGATTAGATATTACTTGACTGCTTTTTCTGATCCCCGTGACATCAGCTTCTGGAAGGACTGATGATAGCAAGTAGGGTGAATTGTTCTTCCTGTTACACAGGGTTGGGGTTGTCTGTCTGTACTCCGACCTTGCCTTCGGCCTCCCCTGCCCTTACTTTCTTGTGACACCAGTAGTCCAGGAGGGTCCTCTTAACTGAGAGAGTAAAGCCAGCTCATGGTAGCGGGTCACCCGAGAGAAACAAATCCCGAACCAAACCGGAAACCTGCACTTTAGTGCCAGGGACCCACTTGAGGATCTTTGTGACTCTCCAGAGGGATAGTAGAGATTTCTCTGGGAGCAGGGATAGGATAGTCTCTGAGAGGTCACAGCCTCTGCTTCCATGTGATCAGAAGGACAGTGCCACAGTGCCGTGCTGGCAGACACCCCGTCCCTCTTCCTGCCTGTGCACCTTGGTTTTGCAGCCCTGGATATAAAGCCATCTGCCCCCCTAAGCTCCTCTGCCTCCCGGGAGGGCTGACCGCATCTCCACTCACGAGACCACAGCCTCGCTAACAAGGCCCGGTCATAAACAGTACCTCAAACAAAACCTGAGGCCACTAAATATTTAATTGAATTATTTCACCGGGGGTATATTGTGACTCATGTTGCAAACTGATCACCTGCGTTTCTATCTGGCCCTTAAAAAATAGATCCCTGGTTAAACATTTAAAGGTCAGAGTCCAGGTGGTTGCAGTGGCCTCATTGTTTCCTGTCCTGGGTTTGGGTGGGGAATGGGAAGAAAGGGATGCATCTGAAGGAAGATAGTTAGAAGTTTTCCTTTGTGGGTAAAGGGATTCCAGATGATCAGGACAGCTACACCTTTTTTTTTTTTTTAACTTCTCTTGTTTCAGGTCTCCCAAGGGATTCTGGGAAAGGCCTGGAATGTGGGCGAGGATGGCCTTTGAACTAGACAAGTGTGCTCAGTAGGAGAAATTGTATTCCCTGTCCGGTCATTCTAGATGCTATTTCGTTTGCACCGTCACAGCTAAGTGAGGCACTGAAATTCCATTGCTCTGGCTGCTCACTTAATTTTGTATGCAGGACGAAGAAAAGGTGTTTGAAAATTCTCCTGTTTTTTTTTCCTTCTTCATTGCCGTAAGCACAAGGTAGCCATTCTTACCTATGTAATGACTATTTTCACATAATGGTCAGACCCGAGCTCCAATACCCTGATATAAAATTGGTTGACTTAATTAGTTTCTAAGGTTGCCCTGTTGCATTTAATGGGAGTTTTGTGGGGGAAGTAGTGGAGGGCCTTGCAAGTGGCCAACGTTGAGTTTATGTCAGTCAACAACCAACTGAAATATTTTGAGCGGCGACTGCATGCCGAGACCTTGCTGGGCACCCTGGGGAGTTTCGGAGTTACTCCGATGGCCTCCACGAATGCCTTGTCTGGAAGGAAGGAGCAGAAGCTGTGCCTGTCAGCAGACTGCTACATCCCATGTCCCCACGGACACAGATGCCCAACTCTGGGTATGAAGTCCAGACTCCCGGGTCTCTCCGCATCTGCTGGGGATGATGAGCGGGAGAGAGTCGAAGCAGCGGAAAGAAAAGGACTCTGCTGTAACTTGTGTACTGTTATTCTCCGGCAGGAAGACAGACCTGCAGTTTATGGTTCTTCAGGGAGACGCGGCTGCCAGGATAGCAGAGCATCAGCCGTGCGCCTGGCTCCTTGCAAAGCGGACACGTGTTTCCTGCATTATACGGACGTTGGGCCACGTGACCGAGGGTCCCTTCCAGTTCAGACTCCCGCGACTCTGAATTCTGTGATCCTTATGGATCTAGCCAGCTAGAGATTTCAAAAACGTTCTTTTCACAAGTCTGAAAAGATAAATTGAGTCTGCTTCGCGTGAATTTGTTGGCATCCCCGCTGGTTTTAGTGATTTTTCCAGCGATTTCTTCCTTCCTCTTTTCCGCCATTCAGCAAATGTTTTTTTGACTGCTGCCCATGCCAGCCCCTGTGCGACAGACCAGAGCCCCACCTGCAAAAACTTAGCCTGGGTGGAGGGGACAGACAGTAAAGAAACAATGGCAGGATGGCGTGACGGTTTAGGTGTGATGGGGCTTAGCGGAGAGGAGGCCCCTGGAGGTGGAGCTTGGGGATGTGACTGCTGCTCAGATGAGTGACACCCCGGCAGGGTCACGAGGGCCCTGGAAGCCAGCAGGAGGGCATGGTCTCAGCCGCGGGAACAGCGTGCACAGAAGCCAGGAGACACGTGGAAGGGAGGACAGAGCGTCTGGCAGCTGCTGGGACGCCCGTCATCTGGAGCACATGTGTTGGCAGTTGGTGTCGGCTTTGTTTTTCGCGAAGACTCTTGGGTGGTGCCAGTTTAAAAAAAAAACATTCACGGTTCTGCCGTTTTGTCCGTTAACTTGAATAGATGTCAGTGGTGTGCGGTTCAGGTAAAGCCCTCTTCCGTGAATACTGATGACCTTCTGTTAACTGTGTACAGGAAAATTCGAGACAAACAAACATCTGTCCAAATCATTTGGAGCAGAGCACTTCGTCCTTACATTTTTTCCAGCCGTTGTGCCCTCCAGTTGTATAAATCTATTACCCGCAAGCGGTTTTGAGGGTGTGCAAAAGTCATCGTTCCGTCTGAGGCTGGATGGCATCTGTCCCTTTCACTTTGCTTCTTGGAACCACATTTCGCCCTACTTACTAGTCAACGCTTTTCGTATTTATTTTCTCCTCCTTTCTCCCCCCCTCCCCCCGCCCCGTGTCTGGGAACAGCTCCCCTTCTTTCCCCGTTTGTGGTGATGGAGAGCTGCCGGGAACCAGGGTCCTCGCAGAGCCGATTTGGGGAAGGCATGTGCCAGAGACCCCCTATGTCATGTCCCTCTGGACATGGCCTCAGGCTCCTGCTCCTTTTGCCATCCTTCCACCTGGTCGTGGTGCATAAGAAGCAAGTGGTTTTAGGAGCTGGGTCACCAAGTCCACCTCGCCAGCCGCCCAAGCATTGGTTTTGTCGACGGCAGGTCAAAGGTGAAAACACAGGCACACGCACTCTGCCCTGTTGACATCGTCTCTGGAGATCAGTCTCGTGATGACATGGGACCATCACAAAGGCTCCTACCGCTTGCATAAACGAGGGCCAGTGATGCTGTGAGACAGAGGACGGAGCTGTGGGCGCCGGGCCATTCGCTTGTGAATCATGGGTACATGTAGGGTGGTGACCGGTCTCCCCAGCTTCCCCCCGACGCCTGGGTCACAGCCCGAGGATCTAGAGCAGCAGCGAGGTGCCGTGGAAGGTCCCGGGCCTTGGAGGCACAGGGGCGGGCTGAAGCCCGGTCTCCTCGCATGCTAGCTGTGTGGCCGGTGGCAGGTTACTCACCCTCTCTGTTCCTAGGCAGCGTGGGGATGTTGTTATAGGGGTGTCTATCTAGTAGTCTGGAAGGGGCACTATTACATAATGCTTGACAAACACGACTGGGAAAACGTGACAGCCCACATGACGAATCCCCCTTCTAGAATGGGTTGGGGTGGGTTGGGGGCCGAAGCACCAAGCCAGCTGTTGGAACTACTAGTCTCCGTGCCTCGTTTTCCTCGTCCTCGCTGGGAATGTCAGTGCCCACCACGTGGCACTGTCACGTCTGTTAGAGACAAAGTCCGGGCAGAGCTTCTTACGAGACCGCTGCCCCGAGCGAGTGCGCAATGCGGGGGCATGTTTCGCCAGCTGACTCTTTCGGATCTCTGGGGTCCTTAAAGTTAGAGTGTGCCCTGATTTTGAGTGGCTGGGTGAGCCCTGGGGTGGCGGCCGGGGCCTCAGGTGGAGAACGGTCTGTGGGAGCCTCACACGCCCCACCTGCGCCAGCTCGAGCTGGACCTCTTTCCTCTGTGAAGCATCTCAAGTCAAAACAGGGTTTTGCTGCTTAAAAAATTATTCTTTTGCAAACCTCTGTCTTAGGTGAGATCTCTTCTGAAGTACGAGACAATTTTCCGAGGACCGTCCCACCCTCCCTGTTTCTCTTATTCATGAGGGAAGAACCAAAATTTAGGTCTCTTATAATCGATTGGCTTGGAAAGTTAAGATCAAAGAGTTGATGGTCGTTGGGCCCAAATGTCTGCTCTTGACCTGAGTGGGGGAGATCTTTGGGACCCCCCTGGCCCTTCGGTGGGTGCTTGTTCTGAAAACGGGAGGAGCGTGGAGCCCCTGCCTTGTGGAGGTGGCCGCCGGCTTCCTGATGAGTTTGGGCTGCCTGGCACCCACATCACCATCTCAGACAACGGGGAGAAAGCCCTCACTGACGACAGACACCCATCATCCCGCCACCAGTATTCTGGGGCTGACTCCTGGAGAGAACATTTGGCACGGACTTCAAGTCTGACCCGCTCCGTGCTGGAGCGAGACAGCCTGTCCCTTGCTTTCTGAGCAGAGAGCATTCCCAGCTGTGGGTCTCCTGCTCACATAATCCTGATGGAAAAAACATTAGGATTTGTCGCAGGCCGGAGGGCAGATGAAATGGGAGTCCTCAGGTGTGCGTTTCTGCTAGTTAATCTGATTGTGTATTAATCAATCCCTATTTTTCTAAAGGAGCTCAAAATTTGAAATGAAAAAGCAATCAAGATTTCCGCGGCTAAGAGCCTCATTGCTCAAGGGGGTGACTCGAGAAGAGCGCCATTCTCTCACTGATGCTATCAGCCGCTGACTGCTCTGTAGCAGCAGAAATCACTTCAGACTCTGAAAGGGAATTTGCTAGAGGATTTGGGGGTGGGGGACTCCATTTGTTAGAGGATTTGGGAGTGGAGGACTGACAGGATTTGTTCCCCCTTCTTCCTTACCCGTTCTTCCATTCTGTCGTAATCCCTGCGACATGCAGGGTGCCCGTTTGCTTATGCAGCGGGTTCTTCATGAGACCAGGGCCTCTGACAGCAGGGCTGGTCTAATTCGTTGTCTCTCGCACACAGCCTGGCACATGGGGCTTGGGTCATGTCATCAGGCTGTGGGCAGGACATGGGGACATAGGCATGTTAGGGACGAAGCTCACGTAACAAAGCAGCACCAGTGGGCTGTTTCTGCTCCTGAAGCAAACACACCAGCAGCAGCAGCAGCAGCACAAATACTGGAAAAGGTGCCTGAGCCTTGTTCTTACCTGCACCACCTCCCAGGCAGCCCCACTGCAAGCGCGCCTAGGGCTGTATTTCATTGCATTTCATTGCGGAGGTGAAGTCGAGGCTGGGGCCGTGCAGAGCCAGCCTCCCGCTGTCATCCTGGCAGAACTTCTGCATGTTCCGTCGCATGGTTCGTGTGGAGCGTCCTCACGTTCGGTCGGGTTTACCTGTGCTCTGCATTTGGAAACACAAACCACACTCCTGGTTCGGTTGGAGGCAGACGTGATCCAGAGCTGGGAGGATCTGTGGCACTGTCACCTCTGAGAGTGACAAAGGGGAGAGTGATGTGGAGGAGGAGCCAGAGGACCCCTAAGGCAAAGGCTGGAGGGCCGGGGCCACCAGTATTGTGGGAGCTGATGGGAGCAGGGCGTGACACCCGGAGTTCATGCTGTGATTGTGAGTGGGATTGTGAGCGGCTTGTCCTCCAGGCTGATCCTGGAGTGGGGGAGTCACTTTGTTCCGGCAGCAGCTTCTTCCCCAGGACCAGCTCAGAGCATCACTCGTCCTCCAGGCTGACCATGGAGGGGAGGGATCACTTCATTCCTGCTGCAGCTTCTTCCCCAGGACCAGCCCAGAGCAGAAACAGAGGCTGAGCTGAGATCACTGAGAACCACTGAGTCGTTTTATTAGTTTAAAATTTTAATTATGGGTGAAATACATATAATACAAAAATTACCATCTTGACCACTCGTAAGTGTATTGTTCAGTAGCATTAAGTGTATTTATTCTTGTAAACTCGATCTCCAGAACCTTCTCATCTTGCAAAACTGAAACTCTACCCATTAGACAGCAGCTCCCCGTTTCCTCTTCGCCCAGTGCCTGCCTACCACCACTACCATCGCAGTGGGTCTGAATGGCCGTTGAGCTTCCAGACACGCTTTGTCCCTTCTGGCTGCCCAGCCTTGGCACACACTCTTCTCTTCATCAGGAATGCTGTATCTTCTTCACCTCCCGAGACCCTCCAATACCCTGTCGGAGCCCGGCTGAGCCCCTTGCATCTTAGCTTTAGACAAGCTCTTTTTGACCTCCCCAGATCTGGAAGCATCGCACATTGTATCATCCATTCACATGTAACGTCATTTTCCACCATAGCCTGTGAGCTTTTTGCAGACTGAGGAACTATTTTATTGACTAATCCTGGCATCTATGCATAGAAGCTATGGGACTTTTATTAAATATGTGAAGAATGTCATCCTTTCAAATACAGGAAGCTCTTCCTTTCCTCCTTCTGCCCTTTCCCTTTGCTGCTAAAGTCCACGCCCCCCACATTGGAATTGAGGACTCTTTTCCTGCAGAAACACTGTGCTAGGTCATGGTCAAGTTCAGTAGTACTTGGTTCAGGTATATGATGGGTACAGTTTGGGGGCTAGCCTGGGAACCTGACTGCCATTCACGACATTGTTTCTTTGGGGGAAAAAACCCTGTCCATTTCCAAAACAGCTGAAGCACATGCAATCTTCTAGAATGTGCACCTCTTTGCCACGTTGAGGTCTGCTGGTGCCTCTGCCACTGGTTTGGACACCAGAAATGCTTTTGCATCCTCATAGTGAGGACAAAGGTGAGGGGTCGTCTCCACATCAGGGGAAGACATCTACTTGTCCATACAGAAAGGAGAGCAAAGTGGTGTCGCAACCCCATCCTCGGTTCTGAGGACTTAGTGTAGGATTTTTAAAGTGAATGTGGCAGGCCATTGGTGTCAGCACCTGGCCTCCATTCAGACAAGGTTTCAGTAGCGGATAATCATCCTGTTCTCTTCCCCAAGCTGTCTGGGGCGGAAGCAGAAGTTACTGTTTCTTTGCCGAGAGTGAATTAGTCTATTTTAAAGTTTGCCAACAGACAAGACCCAAGGGAAGAAGACGGTGGGGGCAGCAGAGCTGGTGCTGCTGTGACTCGGGGTCTGTGGAAGTCTCATTCTTGATTTGACTGGGGTAGAAACCTGACTTCGGGATGCCCATGACTCGTTGCCTGTAGGGGTGGTGTGCCCTGGAGTTGTGCAGTGCACAACCTGTGCGGCTGTGCGCAGCAGGCCCAAGATGCTCGCAGGGACCTTCTGTGGCTGTCTTTGAAGGCACTGACCCCCTCCTCCCAAACAGCCATGACACACCTTTCTGCTGTGGTTAAGGCATTCACAGAAAACAAATGCCTTTGGGTATGTGGTCAGATGTAAATCCTAAAGCAGATGTAGTCGAGAGAGTCTCGTGTGAAGCGGTGTACACGCACATGCACACGCACACGCACACGCAGGCAGTGGGGAGGGCCGGAGTCGCACAGCCGGGGGTTTGCGTGTTTAGAGCCTGGTGACGGTGTCTGCCGGGGACTGACTCTGTCCGATCAGGGTCTGGTACTCAGCATCCCACTCGGATGATCTCACTCCATCCTCGATAGCTCTGGGGAGGAGGTACCATCAGATGAGGAAGCTGAGGTTCTCCCATTGGTTGATGGGAGAGCTAGAACATGCCAGGGGGTGCCCAGCCTGAACCCAGTCGGAACCTCTGGGGAACACAGCTGCTCAGCGGGGTGCCTCTGAGCTAACTGGGAGAGGGTAGAGCCTGGAGCCTGGGTGTCAATACATAACCAGCGAGCCTGTTTCTGTCCATTTGGGGTGTTCAGGAATCAGTCTGGCTTTTCAGGGGCAGAGAAATGCCCCCTGAGGGCCCCCTTCCCACACTAGCACCCAGCCCTGCTTTCTGAGAAACAAAACGGAAGAAATGGCCTGTGTACAGGGCTCAACTGCTCATCCGGTGGGGCATTCGTGACTGGGTGGTGGCCGTCATGCGTTTGCTCACTCGATGGATCTCAGTCTTTTGAACTTAAAAAAATAAGAAAATTGGGTTTACATTTTTCAGCAGGTTTTAGTCTCTTTTAAGTGCTTGTTTGTGGGCGGAATATAATTTAGTATTAATCTAGTGGCCTAGTATTGCTGGGCAGCTGTCCCTGCCCTTGGGTTCACTTGTGTCTGTTTGTCATACAGAGAGAGAGAGGGAGAGAGAGGTAGAGACACACACACATATTATATACTCATTTAAACTTGCAGCCATTCAAATGTCATTGCTTTTCTTGTTTTCTTGCTTGGGCCCAGAGGAGTCTGGATGCCAAGAATGCCACCTGAGAGGTTAGCTTCAGCTTTGTTATAACTGGGTGATTGTCTCCTCAAATAAACGCACATCTCAAGGTTTGTGAGATTGCCTTCCTAGCTATCGGGATGCCGTCATTCTCACTGCCCCTGCCATTTCCGGTGGCCATATGCAGTTGTCTAGAAACTCAGCTGACAGTCCCATGGTAGGGGAGTGTGGCTTCTTTTTCTGTAATGGGGTCAGGCCGACGCCTACCTGTCCCTCCACCCTTTGTCCTCTGCCTTCCGGTCAGGAGCTACACTCTGTGCTTCTCTCTTCCCTCAGTTGTCACCACTGGTTTGGAGTGTCATAATGTCACCTCTGTAGGATGCTCACCAAACCAGCACTAATGCTTGCAGAAGCTAATTCCTGCCTCAAACTTTATTAAGTTGGTGGATTAAGTACCATCAAGATGGTTTGCTGAGTTCTTCTCCAGCTGAGTGCCAGGCTCCTGATGGGGCGCATTGGTGGAAATCCCGGGGCTGCACTGCAGTAAGCTTGCTCTGGGATGGCCATTTCAGGTAGTGCTGTATCGGCCCAGGGTGACAACCGAAAGATGCAGGTGATGTCCACAGGCCACCTGGGACACGGTGAGCTGAGGGGCACACTGAGTTGATGAGCCGAGGGTTCCAGGCTGTTCCATCATGGACAGGGTGGAAGTCAGCTCCTGGGGGAGCATCCTGGGACCTCACCGTGAAGGGTGGTATTGGGAGACGGTTGGAAGTCAACTGGTCAGCTGGGCTGTGTCAGGAAGCCTTCTCTGCCAGCTGTGCCCGTCCTCACAGCAGCCCACATGGGCGAGATGTGACATCCCCTTCAGCAAGGCTCGCACCCACTTCCCTGACACACATTACCCAGCAATGCACCCAGCTTTCCCTTGCCCTGCTCACAATCCTGGTTTACACAGATGTGCTCAACCGGGAGTGACCTAAGAATCCATGTGCACTGGTCTCAGAGTCATCCAATGAGCGGGCCCTGGGAGAAGCATCCTTGGTGACGCTCGCAGTGGTGACTAAAGAGGCATGTTCTGGTGGGCCTTTCTCCAGTGGATCCGTGTGCATGTTTCTGCAACACCTGTGCTCGTCTATTCAGTGTGTGGACGCCAAGCATATGGTCGATTATGTTTTGGCCACATGCACCTCCCAAGCGGCTGACTGAACCCCAGGGGCCTTGGTGCCATTTCTATTTAGGGTAACAGTGCAACAGTGACAGTCCTAAATCTCCAGGTAGCGTTTAATGGCTGGAATTAGAAACCAGCTCTGCACGGAAGGCCCAGGAGAAGCTGCCTCCCGTGGCTGTTTATATTTGATTCTGTCTCATGGATCTCGTGGCAGGTGGCGCCTAGGAGGCCAGCATGCTTTACCCACACCTGCTCAGAGAGGGAAAGGTCCTTCTTCACATAAGGACCCGCGCCCTTCCTGCACCTGTGCCCGCTTCCCTGCAGACTCTGCAGAGGGAGGCTCCCTGCCTCCTCCTCCGAGCGTCGAGCAGAGTCACGTCTCTGGCCCTGGAGACATTTCAGCGGAGTCCAGGTGACCGTTGGGCAGGGACGAGACAGGAAAAAATTCTGGTTAACATACTAAAACGAGGTTACTCCTGGTCTCATTCAGCCTGTAGATCCTGTAACTCATAGATGCTGAAGTGGCTTTAAGAAATCCCAGGACTTACTGTCGAGAATACCATTTGGTAGGTCCCTCGTCCTTCTTTATAATTCAGCCCGATGATCGTCGTCATGGCAACGGAGCTGTGCCTGCAAAGGCTTTTCTAATAGCATATAAGGGGAGCTGGCGCTTCCTGAGATTGTTAGTAATTATCTCCTAAAAAAATATGTTCTGGATATTGCGAACATTTTAATGGGCCCTGTTCCTTCCTTGGGGGTTCATATCAGCCCCGTGTCTTAAAATAAAAAGACTATTCTTTTTGTCTTTATAATTTTTCTTTTGTGCGTGTTCTTCTGTGGAAGAAGAATTGCTATCCTGTTGTTACATAGTGCCTTGCACATAGTAGGTGCTCACATACGGAATTTTATTTGAAAGGCCGGCAGAACCGTCAAGCATTGATCTAAATGTTCTTTATTCAATTATCATTTAGATAAGCTCTTTCCCTCGCTGACCCTGACTCTCAGACCAGGCAGGTCGCCCAGAGCTCACTGCTTTAGGGTCCAGAGCTTCTGTACCTTTTACTTCCACACCACGGGGCAGAGTAGATCCACGGATGAGTCTAATACCGATAAAAACCACCCGTCACCCTCCTCTGGGAGCTCAGATTTATCTCAGCTGCTAAAACGTGAGGCGTGTATCTGCTCTTCAGAAAAGGGGATTGTCTGATTTTTTTACTTTCGTCTTTTTTGGTATTCTTTATCTGCAAATACCTCGTGAGCCTTTATTCTGGGTTAGGCATCTGGCCAGACCCTGGGAGTTCAGGGATGGCTCGGACGTTGTCGCCGGAGGTCTCATGAAGGACCCAGGCCCAGGGAGTAGTGAGCCCAGGATGATGTGACAGAGGCTGCAGATGCACTCACGTGCACAAGAATAGGAAGTAAGCTGGCGCTGGTCCCCTTCACCTCTCCTTCCCTCCCACCCTTATTATCGCATCTTTGGCTGTAAGTGCTGGACTGGAGGACCCTGAGCTGCTAATCTTCTGAGAGGCAGAGGAGAAAGCTCACTCCATGTCCACCTTCTTATTCTTGTTATACTGAGTCACTCCGAAGGCTTCATGTCCCAGGCATAGGGAGAGACAGAGGCCAGTGGGAGCAAAGGGCCACCCTATAACTTGGCACTTAGCCTCCGTTGAGCCCCTGTGCCCCCAAACCTTGTCTGATGCACCCAAGCTTCCTCTTTCCTCTGGACCCCGAGTTGCAGTTTTACTTGTTGGCAGGAGGCTGTCTGGTGAGGGCTGGGGAAGCTTCACCAGCAGGGGCTTATTCCCGGTGTTTTATGCAGTGTCTCCTCATTTACCCATGTGTCTCCGCCAAGTCCAAGACATCTGGTCCACCTGGATGCCTCCGGCAGGGTCTCTGTGGTGGAGTTCTCAGGGAGTCAGGGAAAGGTGTGTTGGCTGATGAAATGCCCTAGCCCCTTTGACTCAAAGCGTGGCTGACAGTCTAGCAGCAAGTCGGCTCTCCTGGGAGCTTGTTAGAAATGCAGAGTCTTAGGCCCACTCTAGGCCTTCTGAATCAGATAGTGCATTTTAGCATAATGCCCTGAAGTTTCCTGCTCTAGTTCTCTTGAGACCTTTAGGGCCAGAGTAGCAGATACAAGGCCTGCACCCCTCCACTGCCCCTGCGTTCGTGGCAGACGTAGATGGCAGATCTGGGCACTCTGTTTTCCATCCAGCCCAGATCCAGCCTCAGAATCCTTCTCAACACAATGCTCTGGGCATCTGTCACCACCCAGTCAAAATTAGCTCCAGAGGGACAACCCATTTGCCAGCCTTGCCTTTGTGAAGAACATATTCAAAAACAAACAGACAAACAAACAAACAAGGAAACAGCTATTACCTCGACCTTAAGGGTTGAAAATTATGTCCCTCATCATTCCCCAGAGCAGGAAGGAACACGAAGATCCATTGAATGAACAGCTGTTGGCAACCGGAACCTGCATGGCACAGTGGCCATAAATCAGAGACCCAGCTGGTCCTCTGTGGTTGGGCAGTGAACTTGACAGAGCAGTGAAAGCTGCTGTGTTCCCCAGCTCCCCCACCCCACCCCCCAGTCCTGTTGCCTTCTGGCAACTTCCTGTTGGGGTTATTTGATGACTGAGCAACAGTTAGGTTTAAACCACACATGGGCAGACATGGGTAGTTATTTTCCGTAGGGAAAAAAGTGCCTGCAAATGGAAGAACATTGTTACCGGTGCAGGTGTGAGGACGAGAAGGATGTCGGAGAAAGGAGAGAGGCCCTGATCATTGGGGAAGACGTTCAGATCACATCATGTGACCGGTGCTCAGGAGCATCCAACGTAGCCCAGTTTAGTTGAACCCCGAAGGGTCATCAGGATGCCTGAATTGTGTCCCATTTCAGTAGAAATCGGGCAGGACCGGGAGCACGTTTGGGAGATGCACATTTTATTTCTTACAGCAGCAGCTTCCATCCTCGGAGCACTGCTTGCCATTTTCCAACCTCTGTGGACCTACCTCCAGCTTTCACAATCTTACTTACTGAATGGAGTACATTTTTAAGTAAGATTGGAGTCTCTTCCTCCATCTTTTCTTTAGGGAAATATAGTAACTGTTACTCTGGGATCATTATCACCAAATTTACTACAATTCTAGCACAAAGCAGAGGACTGTGGGTGGGTGAATTAGCCTGAGCCGTAAAGAGACTTTCAGAAATCCTGAGAATGGTTTTGGGATCTGCAATACTATGGTTTGACCTGAAGATTCGGTGGGAACTGGTAACTAAACCCAGTTCATGCCCTCACATTAAACAAACGGAGGATGGAGGACGGGGCTGGCCTGGCTCGTCGGGCCTAAGGGCACTTTGCTATGTCATGGTGCTGCTTTCTTGCTGACCGGAGCCTTTTTAACCTGCTTTCTCTGTCCGATCGTAAGAGCCAGCCTCCAGAGACCACCCAAACAGTCATTCAGAAACTGTTCGACAAAAGTACGACTCAAGATAGAAATTGAGGGGAAGAGAAGAATAAGGTTGTAGATAAATCCATTTACATCACCCTAGATGAATTCATTTAGGAAATTAGGTACGAAATGGAACTTGACTACGATCCCAAGTGCCAGTGATGGGGTCTTGGCCTAATTGTGGCCACTTTTCCTTTAGAGTCTTACATCTTGACATCCCCTGATTAGTTCCTCGTTGCAGTGTGCAGTAGGGATGGAGAAAAGATTGGGGAGGAAGGGGAATTGGGAAGAGTGACTGTCACAAGCCTAGAGCTTAAAGTTTGGCTTAAGTTCCCACTTAGTCAGGCTTGTCGAGCACCTCCTCTGTTCAAGGATGTGCACACATACCATTATGTGCTGTTTTACGACACTTTGGAGTTCCTAGGAAACACAGAGATCCTGAATTTGGCCACGTATGGTTGGCCATTCCCGGGAAACTGCAGAGCAGGGGTCCCTCCTGGCGGGACAGGGTCCTCTGAGGAGTGAACAGTGCCTCGTGCAAAAGGAAGCCGGCAGGAGGTCCCACGTACCTAGATGGTTCACGTCCACCCCGGTCCCGGGCCTTGCTGACCCGCCAGCCCATTCACAGTCCAGCAAGGAAGTGGTTCGAGTCCGGCTGATAAAACAAATGCTTGGGTGGGAGGGTTTTTATTTTCCTTCAATTATAGGATGGGGGTGGGGAAGAGAAAAAAAACATAATTTCTTATTCGCCAAATATTTAGGTTCATAATTGGCAACAGTGAGATGTCCTCAAGAATGGTTAAAAGTTCTAACTATGGACTCAGCCCTGGATGCAAATCCTGAATTCTACTGTGTGACCTTAGGCAAGTTACTTAACTTCTCTGAGCCCCCTTGTCCTCGTCTGTAAATGAGGATTGGAATCGCTAAACTTTAGTGATACCTATATGAGGAGTGTCACGACATTTTTAAAGTGTGAGTGCCATGTGCTTGCAAGTGCCTGTGAGGTTGCAAGCACTCAGCAGATGGTAGCTGTTCTTAATAATTTGGGAAGCAGCGAGATTGCTCCCTGACAGATGATAAAGTCACCACATTCTGGCATGGTTCAATCATGTACCAAAGCCACTTAAAGGAATAGAGTGGTCCTTTGGCCAGCAGCACACGGGGGTGACACGATTCTAGATACCAGAGGTTTTAGGGACAGGCTGTTCGCCACAAGGACATCTGGTCACCCGCAGAGCAGAGGGAGAGGGCTTGTTCTCTAGAGTCTCATCACTTTAGGGGAGGTGGATGCATTTGGCTCTTACTCCGATTACTAAAACATGACTGCCCCGTTCTGCTTTCATGTTTATTAGGCCACTTTCTGGTTTACCTGGTAAAGGCTGCCTGGGGGTTAATGGCCAGATCAGCAGCTGTGAGTATCTTACCTGCCCGACAGTTCAGTTTCCTGAGCTAAGAAAACGTGTGGTTTTGCACATGAGCCCACATCTGCTCTGCTGGCACCAGTTGGTGTTCTCCAGTCGCCCAAGCCTGGCCCTAGTGAGAGCATCTTTGTGCACCCGTATCTCAGAGGCAGACCCTGGCAGTGGGAGCTCGTGATGGCAGATGTCAGGGAGCCAGCAGTATTTCCCAAGTGCCACCCCCTCAGTGCTTTGCAACTAGGCACCTTTCCATCGGAAACGAAGGCGGAGGGAAAGGTGCTGTCAGCAGGGGCCTTACTCCTGCTGTGGTTTCCCCGAGTGGAAGCGTGTCCATGTTTTGTGTTTCCATATTACCCTTCTCGCTCTGCTTTTAAAACAGCAACGAAGAAAAAAGAATATTGGTTATGTGGCTGCCAGGACCGTGTGTGCCAGAATCTCGTGCTTGCTGGTCTGAAGCCACCAGATGGTGATAGGACTGTGCATGTATCTTTCTTTCTTTCTTTCTTTCTTTTGTTCTTTCTCTCTCTCTTTCTTTCTCTCTCTTTCTCACTCTCTCACTCTATCACTCTCGCTCTCTTGCTGTCTCGCTCTCCTTTCCTTTCCTTTCCTTCCTTCCTTTTCCCTTTCTTTCCTTTTTTTTCTTTCTTTCCTTCCTTCCTCCCTTCCTTCCCTCTTCCTTCCTCCCTTCCTTCCTTTCTTCCTTCCTTCCTTCCTTCCTTCTTCCTTCCTTTCCTTCCTTCCTTTCTTTCTTCCTTTCTTTTCTCCCCTCCCTTCCCCTCCTCTCCCCTCCCCTCTCTTCCCCTCCCCTTTCCTTTCCCTTCTGTTTCCTCTGCTTTTTGAAAAGTCGTGAAGTGGGAGAGGCTGAGAAATGTGAGATTGGCTGAAAATTTGTCCGCTGATAACAGTTTGCAGTATCTTCCACCCTGTGTGTGGGCACAGAGGTGTCTTCCCAAAACATATCGCCGACCTTCTCCAGCATTGGCTAAGCACACAGTATTAGCCGTCCCCATAAACACCAACTGGATCGCCATTATACCTCAGCCACATACAGTAGCTGATGACACAGTTTTTTTGAACAGGAAACTCGACGTGTTTTTTCTCCCCGCCCTACAGTATTGAAGTGGGTCGTTGAGATTGCCATTGTTGCAAAAGGGAAGTGATGCTCCCTTTGTTGGGAGCTTGACAGGTTTATTTTTGAAAATCTTTTATGTTTTTCCACTTTTGTGCTAAGGAATCCCATGAGGACAAAGGGACAGATCCATCCACTGCTGAAAATACCATTTCTCCTCCGTTAATTCCCTTGAAAAGTCATATTGCATCTTTGATGCCAGAACATTGAGGTGATTTAAACAGCACATACAAAAATGTTTGGATAGTTCAGAACGGTTTTCAGGGCTAACACGGGGATTTGGGCCGCTCTCCAGTGATTTAAGTGTGATCAGTGTCTCCACCGAGTAGCATGCGTTTACATGGCAGGCGTAAGTGGCAGATGATCTGTGTGGTAACTACGAATACCAGGAATTTAATGCCTCTCTCCCTCCCTCCCCTCCCTGTAGTTAAACAAACGTAGGGCATCCTGTGATGCCGCCTTCTCCCGGTTGTCCACCTCTCGGTGCCCAAGGATAAAAATAAAATGCTGATGAAGCCAGAAGCTAGTTCGTTAATTTGATATTCTTAATATCCTGAGCGCCCTTTTTGACCCTTAATGAGGATGACAGGGCCCCTGACGAGAACCAGCTGCCTCGCAAAGGCAGCGCCCCACGCGGATGTGTCCCCCTGAGCGAGGGAAATGGCAGCGCACGCAGGGCTCCTGAGCGGTCCTCATGAGCTTCTCTGCTGATGAAAGGCAAAGCTGTGACGCCGGGCAGCAAGGAGCCGCTCGCTGGTTGGTCGCCTCGTGAGTTTTCTAAGGCACCTTCGAGCTCTGAGTTTCCCCCTAAATGTCCGTTACCTCCCCGTAGAGACGAGACATGTGTCCCGTGAGGGCAGGGGCTGCCTCCTCCATCCACAGCACTGTCATGGGGCCATCGTAGGTGGTTTCAGTGTTTGCAGAGCGTAAGACGGCTGTCCCGTCTTGTCTGCAGCACGCCAGCCATCCTAAGATCATTTCTCTGGAAGGAGGAAGGGGGTCATTTCATCCAGCCTGGAGGCAACCTGGACAAGGCACTTCACAGAGCCTCCAGCAGGGCTGCCCACCTGCAGCGGAGGTCCAGCGGGTGCCCCTGGTGCGCTCAGGTGCTCCTCCCCGACCCTCTCTTCTGTCGGCTGGCTCTAGTGGTCCACCTAGTGTGGCCTTTTGGACTCGACCCCCTGGACCAAAGGACTGTGAGCTAAGACATCAGAGTTAAGCTTTCCCGGACATTCTTTCTTATGAGAGATCAGGCTGACACTCGGGTGCCATTTTGAGACACTTCTATGCTCCCTTTTGAGGGCCGTGGACCGTCCCTTAAGGTTGTAGAATAAAAGCATCCTGCACCACGCCAGCGAGATGGCAGGCGTAGGGCGCCGGCTTCCTCGCCTGGCGTGCTGCTCGCGTGTGCGTGCACGGAAGCGTGTCCGCCGCATGGCGGGCCGGCTCCCGGGGTGGCAGATGGTGGAGCCAGCCTGCCCCGCCTGGCCCGGCCAGAGTGGCAGCTGACGCACGCTGAGGCGGCTTCTGTGATGCAGCGCCTGGGCCGTCCTCCAGCCGGCTGTCAAGGTGAAAAGGCTCCGACATCGCAAGATTTCTGGGTTCTCTGGGAGCAGGGGCTTGAGAGGAAGGAGAGAGAGACAGCCTTTCCTCGTAGGTTGATCCTACAAGATTCCAACCCGCCGTAGGCCCTGGCGGAAGTGGCCCGGAGTGGCCTGTGACGGGCCCCAGCGAGCTTTCCATTCCGATTTTTATTGGAAGGAGACCAGTGACCCAGGTATCTTCAGCTTTGCCATATAATAAAAACCAGAGAGCTCTAGAATTCTGGGGACACTTTTAAAAGCTGGTCTGGTCGGTGCGGGGCAGCTGCCGGCCTGTTTGAAGGCGCAGGGCACCGAGAGCTCGAGGGTCACCGTGGCAGGTTGGCCGCGAACCTCGGTGCTGCAGCTTTGAGTGGCAGCAGACGACCGCTGCGTTGCTGCACGGCTGTTGGGGTGTGAGCACGTCCTCCCCGGGCAGCCCCTGTGGACCGCTCTTCTCAGCCTTTCGTCTTCTGAGATGCCTGGGAAGAAGGAACGATTCCGGCTTTCTCAGAAGCCGTCCTTCGTGCGGGGAGCTTGCATTCCATGTTCACGTTAGCCAGCTCCTCGGAGAAGTGAGGGCTGGCACAGCGATGTGGACGGGTGCTCCAGCCGGGCCTGAGCTGGTGATCTGACCTCAGCCTTGCTGCAGGACTCGGCCGATTACGGCTACAACAGAGCCCTGCTGAATCAGCCTGTTAGAGTAACCAGTGCTCCTGTTTTCTCTCTAAACTGTACGAACGCCTGCCTTCAGTCAGCTCACAGCAGGGAGGCTTGTCCGCACTCTTCCCCCGCCCGAGTTGCAGGCTTAACCTCGAGTCTTAGGTGCTCCCAGACCTGTAGATGCCAGGTGTATGGACCATCCTGATGTTATTTAATTATAAGTTAGATAAATCTTTGGAATATGAGTGTGAGCATCAAGATTGGTTATATCTACAAAATAAGCGGACTGTTTAGAAAAATAAGATAGATGTAAGTTGCTTTAAAAAAATATTACCATCAAATGATTATGGATGACGGAATTATAAAAGATCGAGGACACAATTATAAAAGATCTAGGATTTCAGACCATTTCACAAGAAGCCCAGACTGGAAATTGTAAAGGATGCCTTTTGGGTGCGATGAATGCAACAAAGATAACGCAAAACACCAGTCGACATACTCGTTTTTTTAGAGTAGTCATTAACATTTTAGTCTAAGTAAGTCAGGCCCTTGCCGAGGTCACACAGCTGACAGATGGAGGACCTGGGCTTTAAATCTACCTTCAGAGCTGAGTTCTTAACCCTTTGGCTCTACTGCTTTTCCTTGTGACCCTCATGCTAATTCGGGAGATGGCAAGGAGCTTGTGCCAAGACCCTGCCTGGGTAAGCTGTGGTGACAATGCTGCTGCCACAGACATCTTGCTTACAGGCTGCTTGGGGTCTGCATATCACCCAAGAATAACAGAGAGGATGGGGTGCAGATGCTAGGAAGCCCCAGGACTCTCTTGGAGTTCAGTAGGGAGGGCAGAGGGTTGCTTACTTCAACAGGTGAGATTCGGTGTGGATAAAACAGATAAGTTTGGGGAAAAGATTCCCAATAAAAATATGTCACGGGGGGGGACATACAGTCGTATTTGATACGTTCGGTAGTTATGTGCCTGGGAGCCCCACGCAGCCTCCTCTCCCAGACCTTTTAATCACATAACCAAGTGGGTGCAGCAAGCGATTCCAGCATCGTGTGCAGTGAGGAGGGAGCACCTGCCCGGCTTCGGTTTGCATGCCACCTGTTTAGTGTGTGCGTCACAGATCTTCAGAGACTCTGGGGCTGACGGGGCATCACCGGCCGGTGTCTGGATAGAAGCCATGAGCTGCTGAGAGGTCTGAGGTCGCTTTCTTATTCCGCTGCCCCTTGTCCCCTCCAGTTCCTGTCGGGCTCATGAACGCGTTCGTCTGAACCACATGGACGACGGGTCTTCCACGCCTGAGACCCGGCCTCACGAGGGCCCCTCGGGCTCCTTTTCCCAGTAGTCTGAATGTTTCTGATAGTTTGTACTTGAACGTGAGCTGCCTCTGGTCGCATTCATGCGTCCCTGAGGCTGCTGGGGAGGGACTTAGTGCCTGTTGACTTTGTGGGGAATGTCACGTGTGTGTTTTGAAATGTATGTTTCTCTAATGGCAGGCAGAATATTTTCTTCATTATGCGAGCAAGAGTGGCCTGTTAGCTCTGTGCTTATGAAGCACGGGGTGGGCAGTGAACTTGGTAGCTTTTCGCAGCTGCTGTGGTGCGTGTGTGTGTGTGGGGGGGGGCTGCTGCTCTTACAGCTGAGTGTGTCAGGTGCGGCTTCCCGAAGCCCAGCTCCGGAGTCAGAGACCCCATCCTTGTGGGAGAAGGACAACAGGGTCATTTGTGCACCCAGAGGACGTTTGGCAATGTCTGCGGACACATCCGGTCCTCGTGACAGGAGGAGAGCCCCTGGTACCTCGCTGGTCGAGGCAGCGATGCTGCCGAACTCCATGCAGAGTACAGGATGGCCCCACAACCAAGAGTGATCTGGTCCAAAATGCCAGTGGAGCTGAGGTCCAGAGACCCTGCTGCATCATCCCGCCCCTTTGGACGCCTCTCCTGTGGGGGTGTCAGGGAGCACTCTCCTGTCCAGCCGGCCTGCCTGCCTCCAGTATTAGCCCTCAGAGGGGCCACTGAGAGGCACTGTGACTTACCATAGCCGTGCGCTCGACCCAAGCGTTTCTTAAGTCTTGCTTCCTCCAGCCCGTCCCCTCTGTCTGCAGAAGCCCATCCTGACAGGCTGGCTTTTCAGCCCTCACTGGCCACCTGCACACTGCGGACCCCACAGTGGCCTGGCCATTAGCCCCCCACTGTGTAGGGAGATGGACGCTGCCTGCAAATGAGGTGACATGGAGAGATGGGGCAATGCCACTTGATGGATGCCACCGTCCTGTCTCTCCCTGCAAAGCCACCGTGGCAAGTGGCAGTTTGAAGGGTGTGACCCTGCCAGGCTTTTGGGGGGAAGGATCAGTGGCTTTACTCTCCTTACTTTCTCCACATCTGCACCAAAGAGGCATTTAACAGCTTCTGTTCTGTGTGTGACTTTAATGTGCCTCTTTGTCCTCGGCTGGGAATGTCTCCAGCCTGTAATGGCAGGAAAGAGCCTTTCGGTATCAGCAGAAAGCAGGGCTTTTCCGGTGTGGCCCTCAGTAAGTACTTTCGCCCTCCTCAGCTTCAGTTTTTCTGCTTATAAAATGGGAATAACAATAGTTGCCTCGTAGGGTTGTTGCAAAAATGGTCCCTGGACCATTTTCATAGGTGTCCCACCCCCCTAACCTGACTGAGCCTCTCACGGGCCAGGCCCCTGTCCTCGTCACCTTGGGAACCCCTTTAATCCGTGCCGCACAGCAGATAGATACTTATCGTGGGTGGGGTACGTTGTCTCCCCCGAAAAAGAGATGTTGAGTTCTAACCCCTGGTTCCTGTGAATATGGCCTCACTTGGACATAAGGTCTTTGCAGACAGAACCAAGTTAGGGTAAGTAAGGTCAGGAGCGTGGGCCCTGATCCAGTACGACTGGTGTCTTTATAAGAAGAGAGAAGTTTGGACTCATGCACACACACACGTGTGCACGTTTCACGTGAAGACACATGCCCAGGGAGATCGCCACGTGAGGTCGCAGGCAGAGCGTAGAGTGATGCATCCACGAGCCGAGGGTCGCTGTACCCCCCAGAGCCACGAGAAGATGAGGAAGGACTCACTCTACCTCTGCAGGTTTCAGAGGGAGCAAGTGCCTGCGAACAGACACCCAGACGTCAGACATCTCGTCACCAGCACTGTCAGATGATACATTTTGGTGGTTTTAAGCCACTTGGTGTGGAGCACTTTGTTACACAACCCTGCAACCCTAGGAAACGAATACAATACTCAGGAAACGTTGGGGAATGTATGTCTTCGTGCGCTAAACACAGAGTATCCTGGCCCAGCATTCACACCCTGATGGTCTGGCCTCTGGACCTTTATTCTTCCTTTCTGCTCATTGTCTCTCTGCCCATCATCCAGTTCAGATCGCTGACTGATGTTGTGCTACGTTAGTATACAAGAACCTTTGCTGGTTATGGGAGAAAGTGCTCACACAGGCCACACTGAAAAGAATGAAGAGTTTCGCCATTAAGTATTTCTTTGTGCCTCAGGAGCAAGGGATGGGCTGACATTTATTTTTAGCAGCAGAGTGATTCTTGGTGTCCTGGGAGGGCATTGCACCCTTCTTTCTTCTTTAGCTGGCAGGAAGCAGAACCAAATCTGTGGCTTTCACAAGAAGGATTTGTACACTCTTGCAGAACAGGAACCCGGGTCCGTGGGGGAGAGCAGGCTCCGGGTGACTGGGGACCCAGGCACTTTCTGCCTTCTGCCATAGGATAGGCTTCGTCCTAAGGCATGAGTCCCCAAGGCCATACTGATGGCCGACTGCAGCCTCTGGGCAGCCTAGTTCATGTCCACATCCTGTGGGGTCTTTCTCAAGATCAGAGAAATTTTTTCAAGTCCTCTCCAGCACCCTTTCCCCATGTCGGTCCCATCCATGAACCAGCCACTGCCACAGGGGATGAAATTAGATCATTGGCCCAGACCAACCACCTGAGGATGAATGGATGCTGGAGACTGAACCACCGTGCCCTCTGTACTCTCCACAGTAGCCGTTCCTATGCATCTTTGGTAGGCAGAATGATGATCCCCAAACATATCCACGTCCTCATCCACGGAACCTGTGGGTATGGTACCTCACATGGCAAAGGGACTTTGCAGATGCGGTTCAGTTAAGAATGTTGAGATGGAGAGATGATACTGGTGGGTCCTGTACAGCCACAGGGTTCTTATAAGAAGGTGGGGAGGGTCAGAGTCAGAGAGAAAAGATGTGAGGTCAGAAGCAGAGGTCAAGGAAGAGAAAAGATGCTACATGCTAGCCTTGGAGATGGAGGAAGGGGCCAAGAGCCAAGGAACGTAGGCAGCTTCTAGAAGCTGGAAAAGGCAAGGAACTGAGTCCTCCCCTCGAGCCTTCAGCAGGAACGGAGCCTTTCCAAACCTAGATTTCAGCCTGATGAAACTGATTTTGCACTTCTGACTCCCATAACTGTAAAATAGTAAATACGTGTTTCTTTAAGCCATCGAATCAATTACAGTCACAGCAGTTGGAAACAGACACTATGGTTCTCTAGGCCGATCTTGAATCAGTATCGACCTTTTCTAGTGTAATAAGAAATTGTGACTCTCCTATAGTGTGCACTCAGAAGATACACAGATATTTATGGATTAAACAAAAGAGAAACTCATCCCCCTGGGCCTGCCTCTGGGTACAGCTGGTCTGCTTGGTGGTTTGCTCTCAAAAGGGTAGGTATGGGTCCCTTTGTCCAGTGCTCATGCTGGGCGCAGGGCACAGGGCACAGAGATCCAGGCAAGATCTTGTCCTCACTCCCAAGCCGCCGAGTGCCTCAACCAGCCATTTCATTTCCATAAATATTCTCGCTGTCAGTTCGGAGCTCTTCCAGATGTCTGCTCTGACTTTGTAGCCAAAGCCAGTTTCCTCTGAAGCTTTTTCAGACCTGCTGATCTTTTTTTTTTTTTTTAAAGTTTTGGCAAGGGTCAGGAAGAGCATAAGTCATCGTTCAGCACATCCACAGAGAGGGAGAGAGCAAGCGAGCTATTTTTAGGGTGCCCCATGTTGCCAAGATCAGCAGTTAATTCTAATGCATGGGTCCCGGGGTCGGGGGAGGATGTGTCATCTGCCTGTCTCCTGCCCTCGTGCCCAGCTGGACGGACTCACTGCTGTTTGGTCGTTTTCTTTGCAGTTCTTTGTTCCCTCTCTGTCAGGGTTTCCTGTGCTGCAGAAGCAGTGTGGAGTGCACGCAGCCTGTTTAGAAACTGCTCGTTATCATTCCACAGTTCTGAGGAGCCTGGGCCTTCTGGGGGTGATAAATGACCCGTGGCCATCCATGGAAAATGCCCGGGAAAGTAACAGAGACGAGGGAGCAGAGAGACGGGACGAGAGCAGAGAGACGGGACGAGGGAACGGGGCTTCAGGGCATTTCTTTCCAGCCGTGGAATTTTTTCTTGAGGAAACTGAGGCATAGGGCATCAGTGAAGCAGTTTCCCGTCACTTAGTGCCCTGTCATCACTCAGCAGGGGCCAGAGCTCAATATCCTGGTGCCAGTTTGCCGGTTGAAGGCCGAGAACCAAACTCTGAGAGGTGGGCTGTAACGCCCTGACACCCCAACCGTGTATAGAGAAATGAGTTTAGTGGAGTGCTCGAGGCTCTTGGCTGTGTCCCCTCCCATCTCCCTTTGTCTATAACGAGTGCCACATGCTGAATGGTTAAATGCGTGAGGTTCCGCCTGGGGCAGCATCCTACCTACTAGCAATGTGACCTTGAACAAATTATAGAAGGAACTTTTCCTTTCTATAACATGGGGATTATGATCGTGCCAGCACAATGGGGGTGGGGGATGTTGCGAGGATTCATTGAATTCGTGCATTTGTTCCAAGGCCCCAAGCATGTGTCCCAGGCCCCTGCATGTCCTGGGCTCTATATGAGTGACTCTGACCCTGATACGCCCCTCGGCAGCGTGTGAGGTGACTGCGTGCTATTCCGCTGTGGGGCTGCGTTGCATGTGCATTTAACCGGGTCTCTATAATGAGATATTGTTTCCAGTGTTTACCAGTGTAAACAACATTTTCACGACTAGCTTCATAGGTAACGATTTGCTCTCATCCTTAATTATTGCCTCGGGTCAAATTTCTAGGAGTAGAATTGCTGGGTCAAGTTGGGGTCGTGTTTTTAAGACTTTTCCTGATAGATACCGCCTCATTTTCCTCCGGAAAAGTACCAACATACCATTCCTTCCAGCAGGGAACGAGTGTGCCAGTTTCCTTGCCCGGCCGTGTTATTAACTTTTAATGAAATGAAAGCCCAGGAGACATAGCAGCGCTTTCCCCAGGGATAAAATGTTCCTCGTCCTTGCTTGGAAGGCAATAAAAGTTTAAGAGAACCCGACGGGAAGCAGGGAAAGTGAGCCTCGCGTGGGGGAACAGCGCCCTCTACTGGCAGGGAGGTGTGGTGGCTGCAGGTGCTGGAGATAAAGGGGCAGCATTTTTTTTTTTCCAGATCTCCCGCCATTTAAACAGTCAGCCTCGGTCGACTTTTAGTTCTTGCTCAGGTTCTTGTACAGCAGTGCTGCTTAACCGAGGCAGCGGGAGGGGCTTGCTTTTATTCCTCCAGAGAACACATTTTGGATGTCACAAACTGGGGGGCTGCCACTGACCTCTATAGTCTGCAGAGGCCGGGATTCTGCTAAACGCGGCGCGATGCACAGGACAGCCCCCCCAGCAAAGAGTCGTCCAGCTCACACGTCAGGAGTGTGAAGGTCGAATTAAAGCCCCGTTCTGGAAGAATGGGAGAAAAGCTCTGAAAAGGCTTCTCTTTTCAGACTAAAATAAAATGTAGAAATATTAACGTACACTATATATCACTATCATTATTAGTACATTTTTTGGCCCCCGGAAACCTGTTAGTTTTGCAGAATAAGATGGAAAACGGGTGGAGCTGAAGCCACACGTAGGCATCTCTGGAAGAGAAGGCTGGAGGGAACACACCACCCGTAAAAATGTCGCCAGCACTGGGGGAGGGGGCGGTAATTTCTCTCCTGTCGACTGGTTAAACCTGCCGTAAATTCCTGCGGCTTTCCCTTGAAGGCCTCCTCTTTTAAAAAACAGGGCTCTATTTGATACTTCCCACCCCCCACCCCCGATTTCACGAGCCCAGTGTTTTCATAACATTTATAGTTGTGCTGTCCAGCGCTCAGTGCAGAAGTGCCATCTGTGGTTGCAATTTGTCCCCCCTCCCCCGTGCCCCAGTACATGCTGATTCAAGCATGGTTTCTAAGAGGGGGAAGGAAGGGAGCTTCAAAAATAATCTTAGAAAAGGGTGTGCCCGAAGGACAAGTATGACAAGAATTTGGGGAAAGTCAGACTGTATCGCAGTTTCTTTTAGTATTTGCTGAGTTTATGAACGTCTTTCACTGGTGTTACTTAAACCCATTAAAAATTTAACTCTTATGCTTCATTTTGCTTTAGCCTTCCTAGTCTCTGAAATACCTGTATGTGTTTTGAAATATGTAGCTGGAGTGCCTTTATTAACCATTCTAAATAGCTAAGAGGATTATTTTTGCCAGAAGACAGAGGGGGAGAAAAAAAAAAGAACCAACTATAGCTTTTCCCTAAATATCAGATACTATTTTGATTATCTTCCTTGGAAGGTATTTTCCAGACTGTAGATCATTGACCTATTCGTGGGCTATAACCAATTTCATGGTCACAATCATCATTTAAAAAAAATTATAATAGGAAATATTACAGGGTATTATATATAGTAAAGGTAACTTTTGTTTGAGTGATTGAATAAACATACACCACCGCCGTACGTGTGTATCTACATGCGCATGCGTGGGCACACACATGTGCGTGGTGAGATGCCTCAAAGACAGTAGCTGAGGCTTTACACGTGGTAAAATCTGGCTTGCTTTTAAATCCTTTTATTCTCTAAACTATGTCGGCGATTTCGACCTGTCCGCCGCCCTGAACTTTGCCTCTGCTGCTTTCCAGGTGGCACGAGGGAGATTGGCTCCGCCCTCACCAGGATGTGCATGAGGCACAGGAGCATCGAAGCCAAGCTGCGGCAGTTTTCGAGGTGAGGAGCGTCTTTCGCCCAGATCTCAGACTCCCCAGCTGGAGTTCAGTTGCGTGAAGGAAGCGGTGCTGTGTGGTACATGTGGTGTAACTCACCACACCTGGCCCTGGTTTCCCGTCTAAATCCCCACAGCCCGCCTGTTGTCCTAACCCATCACTGCTGCCTCAGCGAACAAGTGTTTGTTGGGCATCTGCTGTGTGCCAGGCACTGGTCTGGGCTCTGGGGATACAGCGGGCCACCGGAAGGCCTGGGGCCCTGCGCACACGGAGCCCGCACCCGCTTCAGGACCCCTCCGCGTGCCCATGTCTGCCTCCTTGCCCTCCATCGGCGGCGGGCCAGTGCCTTCCGCCAAGGCCTTTGGGCCCCTGCTCCCTGGAGCAGCCGCAGTGCTGGATGTGGGCTGTGCTCTGCGGTCCTGCTTCCAGCTGCTCCCTGCAGACCCGCCAGGAGGGTGGTGGTCTCTCGTAGAGCCCTCCACACAGCCAGCCTCCCGTCTGCCTTACCAGCCTCCAGAGTGGGTAGAAAGGGTAGTAGTGGCTGGCCCGGGGAGAGCCACCAGCGTTCTGGTGAGAATGGACATTCTCCCATACAGATCAGCACAATTCAGCTGTTTCACCCCGTTCTGCTGCTGGAGTGAAATGCCTCTGGCGCTCCTGGCAGGGCCATGACAGGAGGCACGTGGGGGGAGGTGACAGAACGTAGCAGGAGACAGCCGGGCCTGGGTTCGGATCTTTCTGTTGTGCAGCCAGAAGGTGACCCCGCTTGTCTGCATCCTCGCTTGTCCCTACGAGCACTGGAACACAGACAGGGACATGAGAAGAGAGGTCACTTCAACCAGTCACATTTCTGGCTGCTTAACAGTCACTGAAACGCATCCTGAAAACAAGATTCTTACAAAATCGGGGGACTTGGAAATGAACTTGGGCTTAGTTAGTATGCTGCTTTATCTTGCTTCAGGTAATCATGCTGTAGGTATGTTTTGACAACCAAATGTAAATCTTGACAACAGAATGAATCTGTTTAATTTTTTTTTTTCTCTTTTTGGTAAAAGTGCTTTAATCGATTGCCTGATAAACCCACTTCAAGAGCAGATGGAAGAATGGAAAAAAGTGGCCAACCAGCTGGATAAAGACCATGCAAAAGGTACAAGGGGAGGCCGGACGTTGCCGGATGCTGCCCAGTGCTGCCGCTGGGTTTACTTGTGTCACCCAAGGGCCCACTGTGTCCATGCGTCGTCTCCTGTAAGCGTTTCAGTGTCTGAAGCTAAGGAGTCGAAAGTCATTTCATGGCAGAATTCAGTGCTGGTTTTGTGACATGAAACGTCACTCAGCAGCTGATAGCCTGATGGTTCAATGGCATTAATTTTGATCCGCTGAATTAAAATGGAACTGTAGTACCAGGCTTAACTGCTCAAGAGTCATACTTAAGCCATTTCAGTACTTCTTGAAAACTAAACCTTTCATGATACGAGCTAACCTTGGGTCTCCTTGCCTAGAAATGGCCATTCTCTCTGCATATGCCTTGAACCAGTGAGTCTCGGTATTTCACGTGCCAGGCTCTGGGGACAGAATGGTCCAGAAAGACCCCACCCCCTGTTGGTTTTCCTGGCGCCAGAGGTTGGGGGTGCTGGCCATTGCTCCAAGGACCATACAGTCCAGCAAGAGCTGGGGAGGGACAGCACATGGGCAGATCCGAGTGGATAAAACTGGAAAGAAAGGGTCCAGCGACCTGCGTTTCCAGGAGCAGGTGAATGAGACATCTGTAGGCTGAGGACGGTGGGGGAGACGTAGGGAATACCCACCCCTGAGCGAACCAGTCGAGCTGGCCTTTAAGAGGGGAGACATGCCAGAGGTGACTGTCATTTTAGACGTCCACGTCTGGATGATGGAGGTAGCGACGGAAATGGGGAAGTCTCGGTGAGAGGAAGTGGTTGGCGGAGACGGGGTGGGGATGTGCTGGGTGGGGGCGGCCCCTGCTTGGGGTCCGCAGTGTCCAGCCTCAGCATTAGCGTGAGCCAGCAGCCGCTTCCCCCCTCCCCACCCCCGCGGTTCTCCCCATGCTGGGGCTGAGTTACTCTTCCTTGAGTTTTACATCCATCCGGTGTCTGCCACATGGGTCCTTTTTAAGGAGATTTGGGAAAGGAGATAACGTAGAAAATATTTCCTCATACTTGAGCTGAGAAATTGTGAATTTCTCATTTTTAATAAAATATTCCCAAGTAACGACGTTCTCCAAAGCTGGTGTAAACAAATGCCGTATGGAAAGGCCGCACAGCATTGCGCTGCTCTTCGTGTTACTCTCACCTCTGCTCTGAAGTGTCCTCATGCGATTGTTGTCAGGAGAGTCCCGTCAAGCTGCTTACTGTGTGTGTCACTGTTGGGGCTTTCTGTGATGAAGGGCCTGGCTGCTCCCAGAATGCTCTCTGTTGAGCAAAGTGGTAAAATGAGTCAATCTTCTGCTTCCTCTTAGAATATAAAAAAGCTCGCCAAGAAATAAAGAAGAAGTCCTCGGATACCCTGAAACTGCAGAAGAAAGCAAAAAAAGGTAACTGCGCGGATACCGCGGTTCACGGTGTCCCCTCGGGGACATGAGCACGTGCTCGATTTGTCATTGGAGCAGAAAGTGTTCGGTTCGCACTTTCTTACGTGTGACGGTCCCGGAGAACAGATAGGAGCACGTAGAATCCCTCTGAATTAAAGTTCTCAAGTGCAAACTATCTATGTGAGGCCCTTGCAAAGTTGTACTTGACTTGTTCCCTCCCCAACCTTTGTCTCCAAACTTTGACAGTCACCACGTTCACCGTGCATTATAATGAAACCTGTAAAGTTCTTGGAAGACTCGGGATCGTGCACAAAAGTCTTTATGCAAATGTTCTGTTTTAATTATTACAGAAATTATGTCATTTTCTACTCCATCTTTCACAGCCTATAATCTCCTAGCCCCTTTATTAAGTCTTGTGAGAGTGTTAGAAGTGGCTGCAGTGGGAGCCAGGAGTCACTGCTAACACGGAGACTTTTCATGGTGCTCACGAGGGTGGGAGCTGGATGAGGAGGACCAGGCTCCAGCAGCAGGCCCCTCCTCCCGCCTCCCTGCTACTGTCACTCACAAACCAGTTCTCCATCACACCGGTGTCCCAGGGTGCCTCTTCCAGCATGGACTGGGAGTGTGAAGAGAAACGTGTAGCTACCTCCACTCTGCAAGTATTCGTAACATTACAGAGACCTAGAATGAAGGGAGCTTCCCTTGAACTTGAGAAGGTGACATTCCTTCTAGACTATTCTTGATAGGAAGTTTTTTAATTTGCTGCATCGCAACTGATAAAATGCACTTTTTCCCATCAGGCCGCTCCATGGGTAAAGTCTAGCGTTTATTTGGGACACGTATCTTTTTAGGTAGAAATCCCCAAAACTGAATTTTCTCTCTCCTAAACAAGCTGTTATTATTTAGAATTAAAAGAAAATACGTTTGGAGAGGTGGAGGGGTTCAGTGGAAAAGCAATGAGGACAGCACAAAGTTTTCAAGCTTTCGCATTTCTAAAAATATGTTCCATCCAGTTTTTATTAAAACCATGAGACCATTTCAAGAGTTTTCACCCATGATCAGATTTTCTGTCCATCTTGGCCCTAGTCATTTCTTTTGGATGCGTTTTCCTGGTCTTGGTGCTTCAGAATTACCTTCTATCTAACGGGGCACCTGGGAACAAGCATTTGGCAAGTGATAAGGTTTGTGGTCAGTAACATTTTAGTGACTCTAGCGGTAAATGTTTGTAAATAAAACTGCTACCGTCGTTCATCGAATCTGAGGTCCCATGAAAGCGCAGGCTGGTAAAAATTTAGAGCTGAATTCCACCTAATTGACAACTTGGCAGCTTTGAGATAGGAGAGATTATGAGTTTAGAGGGTGGGTCCAGGGGAGACGCTTATGGCTTGAAAAAGGTTTGGAAGTTTGGTGAGAAGGATGAGGTAAGAAACAGTTGCTATTTCCCCTTCGCTCTTCCAGACTTCTCTTTGCAGAGGCCTTAAGTTTTTGGCTGTAGCGATAATCCTTTTATCTGAATTCTGCATGGAGGCTGAAACAGTCCCCATCTGTCACTCAAAGTCACTGGCATTGTCGAATTAGCAGAATTTGGACCGACTGGGGAAGCCCGATGGGTTGATTGGAGTGCAACACAAAAGGAAGTTTCTGGCAATTACAGTTGCCCGGCGCTGGCTCAGGCTGCCTGGAGAGGATAATGAGCTCCCTTTTAAGGGGCCGGATAGAAAGATTCAGGACACGTAGGGTGCTAGACTGTGTAACAGGAGGAGAGGCTCCTGGTCCTGAGACGGGGGGATAACTGGCATGGAGCTGCGAGGTTTCTCGGGGCCCCTGGGCCTGACGGCGGAGAGAATGGAGGCCGTGATCAGCAGCTTCTGAAGTGTCCATCTTTTCAGCCTCAGCCATGTATCTAGCGGTCTCAGGTACTATGTCTTTTCTAGACAAGGTGGCCGTGAGGGTGATGGTGTGCTGACATCGACAAGCCCCATCGATCGGATCAGTAGCTGGAATGATCCAGACGATATTCTAGTTGCTCCAGAAAACAGTTTTTATTTATTTCCTGTATTAAAAAACAAACAAACAAACAAACAAACAAACCTTTTTTTCTGAAATACACCAGTGCCTTTTTTTTTGATGAAGTGCTTCTTATTTGTGTGTTTCTGGGGTGAGTGGAGCCTTCGAGAAGGGACCAGAGCCGTCTTTCTGAGCGAGTTTTTGTGGTCGCCTGCTCCCCTACATACGTGGCCTGAGAAAGGGCTGGAAACGCTGCAGGCTGCGGGCCAGAAGGAATCCGGTTATCTGAGCGTTCCAGTTGACTTGGGTCTGGTTAGCTGAAGTTTCCTCATTTTGCTAGAAGCCTCTCCATGTGTTCCCTGTCCTCAGCGGGTAGCTTCCTAGATTACGAAGGGTTAGCAGTCCTCTGAGATTGACACCCCGTAGTAGCATGGATGAATGCTTTGCATACATTTTTTTTTTTTTTGGTCCTGATCGAACTGAATCTGATTTATGCAGCTAAATAATCACTTCCCTTTTAACATGTTTTCAGGAAGTCATCAGTCAGCTTTCTGCCATGCCCTTTTCTAAAACTATAATCTTCGATCTAAAAAAATTCTTCTGACTCAAAATGTCAGATGGCCTTGTATGTTTAAGCATGGTTTTAGCACTGTCCTTGACATAGGCCGACACATTGGGGTGTAATGTGTGTGTGTAATTTACCTTAATTCTTACTCCATAGATAGCACCTTTTGTCACATTCTTTCTTTGACTCTTTTTTTCTGTAATACAGAAAGTGCTCATTTTTAAGGTGTGGTATTTAAATATTACCATCAAAAATACTTTTTTGTTGTTGTTTGGACTTAGACTTTATCTCAAAATCACTTTAGAGCAATTCGGCATATGTTCCAGCTGCAGATGGATGTACCTGGTTTTGTGGAAGGCAGGCTTATTGAACACCTTTAGGTGTCAGCACTAGACCGGGAGTTGGGGGCTGGAGGAATGGCCCCACCCTCTGGCAGTTCCAGGCTAGTGCAGAGCAGAGACAGCCTCGTTGGCAGGTGAGGGGACAAGCAGGAAGGCAGAGAGGGGTGTGGAGCTGACCCAGTAGCCCCTATCTCCAGTTGGTGTCTCTTGAGCCCCCTTCCTGCTGCTTGGTGTCAGCCGATGGCCTTTGGGGTTCTGTAATTGCCCATAATCCACCTGGGGAAGGAAGAGGATTGGAGGTGGTACAACTTTGTCTCCCTCCCTTTGTCACCTTATCGTGCAGAATCATCAGCCTTATTTCTCATGTTTAACTCTCATGTTGTTACTACTTTAAATTTAAAAATTAATTATGGTACCACCGTCTGTGTCCATCTGTAACTACAAGTTTATCAGCGACCTCCTTTGAGAGAGAGCCTTGGAACATTTTAATATGTTAACCCTTAAGCCTGATAGTTGAGTCTATCATTTTTCACCAGATGCTGCAGAGCTACTATTTATTATAAACCTAATAACACAGATTCACAGAGATCCAGACTAGCATATCATTTGCTTTGATTCTAAAACTTTAAATTCCTTATTATTTTTTGTTTGTTTGTTTCCACCCCAGCTAAACTCTTGTGTCCTCAGTTTTCCTACTTTTCAAGGTACAAGAAATTACACTTGAAAGGTGTTCTTGGTAAAGCATCTTAGTTGGCTTCTTATAGGAATGTGTTCTTCATCTGTCTTTTTAAAAAAAAAAAAACAAAAACCCTGCGTTCTCCAGGGGTGGCGGTTACTAGCTGGAGAGGTTTATGTCTGGATGAGAACGGAAGGGTGTCAGTGAGTCGGGGAAGGCGGCGTGGGTGTGGGTTTAAGCGTCTCCACGTCAATTCGGTGGCAGCCGTGGACTGTTTAACTCGTGACAGAGAGGGAGGATGGCTGCTCGAATCCCAGTTTGACTTTATTGTTTTCCTTTTTGTGGCACTTGTGTCTCCGGCACTTTCTCACCGTCTGCCCCCCACCAGTGGATGCTCTCGGTAAGTGTGCCATCCCGACTCCCTGGTGGCTGGTCCCGGTGTGGTCCTTGCTGTGGGCTTTCTGTGGCTGTCCAGACCTCTGCTAGCGGCCCAGGTTCTCCTGCCAGCTCAGAGCAATCAGTGGTGCCTACTTAATTTTCCATAATTTTCCGAAAATCGTGGGCGTATATGTCAATCATTTTCTTGCTTCAGTGTTTGGCCCTTTAACGGGTTAGCACAATATTCTAAGAGCCTTTGCATCCTCATAATTCAGCATTAGACTCAATGGGAAGAAGGAATACAGAGTGATTTAAACCCTCCTTTCCACAGGAAATAAAATATGTTTATAAATACATATATATCTAAGTGTATATATATGTATATATGTATGTATATCACAATCAAATCACATGGAGCTACAGTAAATAACCCCTTACAATAATTCCTAAATCAGATTTGGTTGTATTAAGCTTGCAAAATATCCTTACGTGTGTGCCCCGCCCCTCCTCCCTTCCCCCCTGACCATTGAATTCTTTTCAAAATCAAGAATTCATTAAAAAAAGAAAAAAAAAAGTCAAAATTATTTCTTTTTTCAGCAGAGTTTGTGAAATGGTTCATTTCAAAGGTATCAGATCTTCAAATTCAATAATCAGAATGATTCTTCTTGACCGAACGTTGAACCTCATTCTGTGGCTGATTTGGCTACTAAACCTTCACGCCTCATGGCTGTCCCTGTCCTGCCAAGGCCTGTCCCCAAGGTGCCCATGTGGGTTCCTCGCCTGAGTGTCCTCTGAGCATTGGTACTGCTCCAAAGCGCCGTCTGAACTGGATTCTGTCATGTGCTAGCCACGCAGGACGCAGGTCTTCCCCGGCAGGTGGGGCTAGCATGGCCGCTGTCACGGGGGACACAGCTCTGCCTCGACCTCCCCTCATAATGATATTGGGCTAGTTGTTCCCCAGCTTTAAAAATGACGACCCTTTTCAGTCCTCGAAGTCGTGACTGTGAAACAGCTTGGCAGTTTTTAGCGTGCCTTTTGGAGGGCAGGTAAGACAGCCCCTTGTTCCTTATTGTGATAAAACTCACCATTTCAGAGTGTACATTTCAGAGCATGGGCGTCACCTCCTGCCTTTTGAGCAGGCGCTCCCCATTCTCCCTGCCCCCCACCCCCAGTGATGGCCTTTTTAGCACGTTAGAGACTTTCAGGACTGTGTTGAAGCCCTTGAAAACATCCTGGGTTCTAGAAAATTCTTCCACAACAGTGTATATTTGGATTAGATAGTGGTCAGACTGGACATCAAGTTAGCAAGTGGCTTTTGTTCAGGCAAGAAATGACAGTGGCCAGGGCTCAGGGAAGTGGCCCCAGGGATGGGTTCAAGAGCTGTAATGTGAGGGACAACCAGGTGGCAGATGGCAGATCACAGAGGAGGAGTCTTCTCAGTGAGTGACACGAGGATGCTTTGTCTGGGACACAAGGAATGACGAGCCACAGGTTGGCATAGGACAGTTTTCTGATTATGCTCTGGGCTGTCTCATCTTATTCTTTGCTTTGATAAACAGCTAATTGCTCAAGACTAGCTTATCTTGCTGATGAAACTCCCTCCTTTAGTGAAAGGATTATGGGATCTTTCCAATTTATATAGATCAGAGAGGACCTCTAACTGAAAGTTCATGTTTCAGAAACACTACACATTGTCCCCTGCCTACTGTCCCCTGCACACTGTCCCCTGCATACTGTCCTCCTGCCTTCTGTCCCCTGCCTACTGTCCCCTGCATACTGTCCCCTGCCTACTGTCCCCTGCACACTGTCCCCTGCATACTGTCCTCCTGCCTTCTGTCCCCTGCCTACTGCCCCCTGCATACTGTCCCTTGCATTCTGTCCCCTGCATTCTGTCCCCTGCATTCCTTCCCCTGCCTACTGTCCCCTGCACACTGTCCCCTGCCTACTGTCCCCTGCCTTCTGTCCCCTGCCTACTGTCCCCTGCTTACTGCCCCCTGCTTACTGCCCCCTGCATACTGTCCCTTGCATTCTGTCCCCTGCCTTCTGTCCCCTGCATTCTGTCCCCTGCATTCCTTCCCCTGCCTACTGTCCTCTACATACTGTCTGTCCCCAGCCGAGGTGCCCAGTGTTAGGAGGATAACTTCAGAGACGCTGTGCGGCCGCTGATGACACCGGTGCTCACCACGTGCTCACGCTCCTGTCACTCACTATGCGCTCACCTCATGCTGGGCGTTGTGCTAAATGCTCCAAATGAGTGAGTTGATTTGTTCTTGTGACAGTTATTTGAGCTAGGGACCATTATTCACATCTTACATGAGTGGAAACTGAGGCACAGCATGTTGAAAGAATAACAGAAATTGGTTTTGTTTGAAAATTTGTAAGTCAAAAAGCCTCCACTCTTATCAAATCTCTGATTTCCGGTTGTTTTCACTTTGGGGAACCAATTGAAAACGACTGCAGGGTATTAAGAGTAGAACAGGATTTATATAGGGATAATAAGGAAGGCCGCCTTTCAGCTGGAAAAGGGAATTTTCCATTTCAAATTCTGATATCCAGCCTCAGCTTGCAAGCCGCTTTCTGAATTTATATCCTGTTTTACAGCATTTATATCCCACATTTCACGGACTCTAAGTGCCATCAGTTGCAAGACAGATCATTATTTTCTGAACCACACAAGAAAAAATACTTTCTGATTAAACTGTGATGAGACACCATTGATTATAGGACACATCTTGATCTGCGAGGTGTAAACCTATGAAAAATGGGCATCTTAGAGTGAAATACAGTATTTGTGTGTCAGGAGCAGATGGAAGTCATTTTGTGGGATTCTAACAGCTTCCTCATACCTCTGTCTCAGGAAAAGAATTGGCGTTGGTTGTTTTTCTGACAGCAGTGCTAGCCCAGTGTGTCCTGGGTTTGTCCTTGGAAGCGCCTTAGCCTGAGAGTGGCGACTGCCTCATTCAGCCCTGAGGCTCCGGTGTGGGCTGCAGTGAGCTTATGAAGAAGCTGGGAGGATCCAGATAGTACTAATCACACTCGCTGGCTTTTTGATCGGGCTGTCACCATGCTGAATGTCTTTAGCTCCCTTGTTCCCAGGGTTTATGTTTGCTGTGAGCATGAAGCCGCAGGGAACGCGGGGCTTCTGAACAAGGCAGGCCTGGGCTTGGAGTCTGGCTGTGCCCTGTCCTGGCGCGGTGGCCCTGTGCAAGGGCCACTTTGCCCTTTCTCCATCTGTTTTGCCCTCTGTCCAAAGTGCATATTAATTCCTACCTTGAACATTATGCGAAGATTAGAGAAGAGAAAGTGGAAATGTTGGGTAGATGTGAGATCGTCATTTCATCCCAGAAAGCTTTGTAAACTCTCCCTATTTAATTTTTTTTATTTATCAAAATTTTCTCTTTTAAGGGTCCTACTTTGGCCCATGACACCATACCCATTACTTGTATCCAAGAGTATTTTCTGTAAAAAGACTAATCTCATGATTTCCCCTCGGGGAGTAAAAGGCTCCTGGCTTTTGTTCATCAGAATTCTCCAGCATGAATACAACCAAGAGCTGGAAACAGGCGGTGGGAAAAAAATTCTCAAGACCGAGATGGCTTAGATTTTATGGAAAAGGTCACAAACAGCTCTTTGCTCAGGAATTTTATCTGGAAAGCCCGTTTACAGCACCTCCTCCCTCCCTTTGGCGGCTTGGAGTCCTGGAATTCACCAGTTTTATGGTGTCAGGCCGTTTAAGGGCATGATGGTTGAGGCCCGCGAGCAGGCTCAGGTCAGGATGTTCTAGCTGTGCCCCGTTCGTTCTCAGATGTCTGAGTGCCTGTCTTCCAGGCAGGTGTGCTGGCGAGCAGGTGCAGGGCCGAGCAGAAACACCCGGGGGGTTTCCTCCCCAGAGGGGGAGGCTGACATCACTCAGAAAACTAGAGAAATAAAGACAAAGTTAGTCCCGGGAGGGGTGTTTGAAGGAGGCGTCCAAGAAATCCAGGAGGGCTTGCCTGACTGAGGCCTGTGGGGCAAACAGGCCGGGCGGGCGGGGTGCAGCCAGACCCCGGAGAAGGGCCTGAGCCGCGGAGAGGAGGGCAGAGGGGAGAGCGCGGTCCAAGGAGCACGCGGCGTCAGGCGGAGGGCTGACCCACGCACGCCTCGCGGGGCGGGCCATGTTAGGACACTGGACTTTTCATGAATAAATGGGAGCTATCGACAAGAAGTGATATTATTTGCATTTTGAATGTGATTTGGGGCTGCTCCGGGCAAGCTGGTCTGAATGCGATCGGGGTGACACATTAGGGGCCGTTAGAGATCAGGATGGCCCAGTGAGGCTGTGGACAGCAGAGGGGATACGTGAGGATGGAATCAAGGCCGTGTGAGAGCCGGACTGGCTGGACCATGTGGCGCTGAAGGCGTCAACAGTGACTCCCAACAATGGCTGGAGGGAGGCCCAGCCCAAAGGGATGAGTGTACCTTCAAACCAGTGCCCCGAGTTGGGACGTGGAGTCATCTCTTCCACGATTGTTGTTTCACAAATATAATTATACGTTATGTTAGTGAATCTAAGAAATAATCATAACCTAAAAACATTGGGTTTTTAGGTTATGATATATCTTGGGTGGAAATGTATTCACTGGGACTGTAATTACAGCGATCTTCGCAGATTATACTTATTTTAGAATACGACAACTTGAAAGTCCTTTAATTATAACATAATCCATATTTTTAAAAACTTTCCTATAATTAAAGAATAATTTAAATCTATATTTACGAGATTAGGCAGCACTGGGTTCTTAGCCACCATGCCCTCCTACGTAGGTGTATTTTTAAAAGTTAGTGCTATTAATTACAGATAGACGTAACTTGTGAAAGGAAGTAGAGATACACATTTTTCCAATGTCTTATAGTTACAGAGCGATCATAACAAATTGCTACCACAGTCAAAGCACATCCTGGTGGCTTTGGTCGGACGTGATGCATTTTAACCTGCCCTCTCTCCCGCCCTCCCCCGCGGAAGCCGGGGCATCCTCACGTGGTCTGCAGCCCTCCAGACTTTGCTAGAACGTGATGGGGAGACTGAGAGACTTGAGGAAGGCCTCCGGACCAGTGCTGCGCCACACGGCCTCCCCCAGCCGGGCCCAAGGCACTGTGCTGCGGGAAGGGTCGTGGAGCAGGCAGCATTGATAGCAGAGGGCGGGGTCATGCACAGATTGGGCGTATGTGGATGCAGGTGCACAAGCCAGCATTTTTAAACAGAGGAAGAGAAAACCCACAGTTCTCATAGGGCTGGTGACACCCCAGCCTGCCCTCCTGGGGCTCGTGTCCATGGGAGTCACACCTTCTACCCTCAGCAGACCCCCAGGGAGAACGGGTGAATGCTTGACAAGGCTTCCTGTCCACTGACAACTCGCGAAAGCTGTGGTGTGGTGGCCAGGGGAACGTGTGGCGTGACTCCCTCTGTGTCCTCGTGGGGGGAGCTGAAGCCGGAGTGGAGAACCGAGAGGAACTGCCAGAATTATGCAGAGGTGGTGGCTAAATGGAGGGACGGGTGAGAGGGTCACCTTGAAAATACAGGGAAGCTTCCTATGTTTTCTTACGTGATGTAACTGCTGGATGGAACCCCTCCATGGAATTCGATGCTGCCCGTCGTGCTCATCCTGCTCGTGTTCTCACCCGCCTGGTGCGTTAGGCATGCAGAGTGTTTGCCGCACTTCATGGGCCGTCTAAGGCATTTTCAAGCATGACCTTTAACCCCCACACGATTCTCCCTTTACGCCAACTGAGAACTTAATCCTTGCCTCAGAAATGACTTTTCCCTAATAAAATCCAACGTCCTCTTCTATTGGGCCCTTCTTGGGGCCTGGCCTCTTGCTTCACATTAAGCTTTCTCGTCTGCTTATGAAAGGAAATACGGAACGTATTCCTACATTCAAGGCAGTTTGCCCCGATCTTTTTCTTGTTCAGACCAAACGGTGTGTTGCACTCGAAGTTCTCCGGGTGACTCTTAGGCGGGGTCAATGGAGACTGGCGGGGCGCCTCCGTCAGAGGCGAGTGGAATTCATTCATCAGCTCAGGGAGGCGGGGAGAGGACGGTGGGGTCAGGCTGTGCGGGCTCCGCCCTGGCCACGTCCCCACCCGCTGTCCGCCTTGACCCCAGCTAGAACATGGGCAGCTTGGCTCGGACGACCCCTAAGGCCACCTCCGTCCCTAATACTCTGTGTTTAAAACAGTTGAACACGTATTGAGCACTTGCTGCATACACTCGTCCTTGTGCGGGGGGCGGGCCTCTCCGAGTCCCGGTGCCTGCCTCAGAGGAGCTTAGAACCCGTCCTGTGGCTCGGTGACTAGACGAAGCCGCTGCAGGGGGCGCCCAGCATGGACGCCCACGAGCCAGAGTCCCGGGCGGTCACCCTCTTGTCCCCACCTGCAGGTCAGGTGTGCAGTCGCCGTTCCCTCTAATGCGGCCTGTTTGCCCACGTTTACCTTCTTGTCCAGCGGGCATTTCTCTGAAGGGCCAGAGTGTAAGCGCTCTCAGTCCTGGCCAAGTGTCCTGATCGCAGTGACTCTGATTTCGTAGCGAGAGCAGGGGCAGCCATTGCACAGAGAATGGGTGCGGGGCGTTCTCGTAAAACCCCCCAAAAATTATGAGACAGTTTGCCGAGCAAGAGCCAGAGCTATCTCAAAGGTTAACACCCTGCCTTACACTCTAGAAATGGTTGTCTCCCCATAACGGGGGGGTCTGTGGACCTGGCCGGACGGTTGACGTGGACCTGGCCCCGTGACTCCACCCTCGGGTGTCACCAGCGGACGCCTGCTGTAGGTTTTACTGCTGGCCTCGTTTTATAGGAAGAGCATTCAGGACCCTCCGCTGGGAGTTAAACTCACTTCCAGGAGAGCCAGGGCCCCTGCAGAGCCAGGAGACCTGACACTTGCCACCGTTGTCTTTGGGGACAGAAACTTCTGTCTTAAACAGAGGCTCTTTGACTGAGGCTGACCCAGCAGAGCTGGCTCACGCCCATTTTCAGAGCCACCCACGGGCCTGCACCTCATCTGTCCCTTAGCCTCTTCAGAATCTCCTAAGAGGAAAGAATAGGGTCTGGCTGCCGTGTCCCGGGGTTTTGTTGGCAGAAGGCACGTCGGAAGGAGTCACCCCAGGGAATCTTTCTTGTCAGGAATAAACCAGCATCAGTGTGCCCTTCAGGCCTTGGAAATTGGAAATGGCTGTTTCTAGAAAAACCACCACCTTCAATCCTCTCTGCGTAGAAATAAATAACGTTTTTAAGCTCAGAAAATCGTGGTTTCCACTCCAGGGAGGAGGGGCAGTTGTCTGAGGAGCTGGTGCTTCAGCGAGCCACGCGTGGGTCTCTGTTCTGTTTGCAGGCAGAGGTGACATCCAGCCTCAGCTGGACAGCGCCCTGCAGGACGTCAACGACAAATACCTGCTGCTGGAGGAAACAGAAAAGCAGGCGGTGCGGAAGGCTTTGATTGAGGAGCGCGGCCGGTTCTGCACCTTCATCTCCATGCTGCGGCCGGTGATTGTAAGTTAGCGGGACGTTCCGGAAGTCCAGGAGGGCCAGGTCAGGGGAGACGTCCCTTGTTTATTTACCTCCTGTATTTATCTGCCCATCGTCGAGTCATTGGGAATCTGCCGTGTCAGGGATGGTGACAGGAATCACGGTCTGTTAGCCACATCCCTGGGCCGGCGCTGCTCTTCGAGGTGCTGGTGGCCGCCTGGCCCACTGCCTGCTCACGGTTCTTAGTGCCAGTTGCTCCATTTGTCTCCCCAAATGAAGAGGGCCTAGCAGAGGGGTTCTCGAGGTGTGCTTCCTAGCCCAGGACTGCTTAGGAATGCAGAGTCTCCAGCCCAGTTCACACCGACTGAATGCCAAACTCTGGGGGTGGGGACCCTGTCACCTGTGTTTGAAATAAGCCCTCCTGGTGATTTTGAGACCCACTGGCCAGGCTGAATACCAGGGAATGACTGTGGGGTGAATATGGTAAGAACCTCGATGAATCAAATCCGGTTTATTTTTTAAGTAAACCGTTTGCATCCCATAATCGAGAACGTTTGCTGGGGGCCTCCTCGAAGCCGATACGAAGACAGCGGCTCGCCCCCCTCTGCCCCGGCAAAGTGCCCGAGTGCGAGTCGTTCCCCTGAGCGCAGTGCTTTCCCGTGGGCCCTGCTTGCCCGGGCCCACAGCCCCAGCTCGGCAGAGTGGCAAAGTGAGTGACAGTTCCATAGTTCCCGCTTCCTGCCACTCGCTGGTGGGAAATAACAGGAGAGAAAGTGGCGGGCAGGGGAGCAGTAACTGCCGAAGCCAGCCGGCTAAGATCGAGCAGTTCCCGAGAGGGGGAGTGAGGATTAAGAAAGAGAGAGAGAGACAGAGAGACAGAGAGATAGAGTCAGGAGGGCTAACAGTGAATACTGCACGCCTGAGTTTATTAAGAACAGTATATTTATACCCTAGGATGTGCATGAGAAGCAACACCCACAGATATGCAAACAATTTCAGTAACGAGCTTATTCATTAAGCCAGTCTTCCTCCTTCAGTAATGAGCTTACCTGCCCTGCAAACTTCTAGCTTGCAGGCAACTTTAACCCCGTCTGTAGGGCATTCAGCAAGAATGGCTCCCAGCAGTTAACCTCTATTGAACACACACTGCTGTCTCAAAGATCAGATCTGGACCAAAATATCTCCAAATCATGTCAGCTCTTGAAGCTGAGTGCCTTCAGAGGAGAGCCTCAGCCCGCAGAGGGGGCTGTGCCACAGCAATATGAGAACACACAGGTGGGCGTCCGAGCCGGCCTGCTAGCCCCCCAGACACTGCCGGAAAGGGCCACATGGCCACACGTGCGCTTTGGTGTTGGTTCGCCACTGTCCAGGAAACACGGGTCACTTCGGGATAATGGCAGGTTTCTTTGTTCCTTGCATTTCCCAGAAGAAAGGGCTGATAGTGCCTTCAGCAAGGTCGCACCAGTTCTGGAAAGTGAAAAGGGTTAAACAGTGACCGTAATAAAAACCGTCAGACCAAGACGGTGAAGGGAATCACTCATGATGATAACGAGCTGTGCATGTCTGTCCTTCAGGAAGAAGAAATCTCAATGCTGGGGGAAATAACTCACCTTCAGACCATCTCCGAGGATCTGAAAAGCCTGACCATGGACCCTCACAAACTGCCCTCCTCCAGCGAACAGGTAGGAGTTGGGGTTGGGCACTCAGGAGAGCAAACCATGGAGTGAGGTGCAAGTTCCTGAGGGCTGGCTGCTTGGGGCACGGTCGCTTCCGAATCGCCTTCGCGTCTCACGCTGTGATATGCAGCACTACTCCCCGTGGACGGTGCCCGCTGTGGGCCAGGCATCGCTCTAAGCTCCTTCACGGCGGATCTTCGCTGTCACCCCATTGGACCGAGATGACACTGAGGCACCGAGTGGTCACTTAACCCGATCACTTAGCTACCTAGCAGCAGAACCAGGATTCGAAACAGGCAGTTTCCAGAGCCTGTGTTCTGACCACTTTGTCCATCGACCCTCCAGAAATACATCCTCGCTGGGACCTGACAGTGTGCACCTTGGTCACTATTGTCAGCCATGCTAATTCAGTAATGCATGAGAACTTCTCTTAAACTTATGAAAAAGATTGCTTTTTTTGGTGTTTATTCATTTGGCTCATGGGACATTCACACTGTTATTGAGGGGGAAGGGACATATTTGAGGGGACGGCTGATGAATCCCGTGCTGGCTTTCGCCTTTTGTATAAAATTTCATATTGCCTCGATCGAAAGCCAGCTCAGGAGACAAATTGGAGAGCTTATATTTTCCATTCTATGAAATTGCTTTTATTAGACCACAGCATGCATGCACTCACTCAGTAAACAGACATTTATTGATCACCTACTGTATGAATGAAAGGTAGGCCTTACACTCAGGTAGTTCTTTGTCATACGAGGAAGACAGACATGGAAGTGACCGTAAAATAATTGATTTCCTCTTGATTCTGTTACATTTTAAAATATCAAATCCTGGTCAGATAGGGCACAAGTGATCCTTGACGATCCATTGGCTAACATGTAAGATCAGCAAATCCTGAAACCAGTATTGTCTTTGTGTCTCTGAGACAAAAATCTTGTAAATTCTAGCCTTGGGTGTAATTGGCTCTTACGAATTGTTTATCTATCACTGTGAATTTCCCTCTCCCTCTCTTTTTTGAACGATATTTCACGTTTCCCCTTCACCCCAATTAATTATATTTTTACTTATCTCAGAAAAAATGCTTTATGACATTAACGAATTGGTAGTGTGGCTCTTTAATTAAACACACACACACACACAACAGTTTTCTTTTTTAAATCCCCATTTTTCAATGGTGGTAGAATTTTGATATTACGGGTTTTAAGATTTGATGGGCCACGGTTCCCTTCTCAGCACCTCGCTTACCCACCTGGCTCTGTCCCCACAGGTGATCTTGGACTTGAAAGGCTCTGATTACAGCTGGTCGTACCAGACGCCACCCTCCTCCCCCAGCACCACCATGTCCCGCAAGTCAAGTGTCTGCAGGTAAGTGACGCCGGCTCTGCCCCTGCCGTCGGACGAGGCATCCCTCCCTCCATCTGTACACGGGCGTGAGCAGCAGCCCAGCCTTTACCTCCTAGAAGGGCTCACTGTAAACAGGAAATGCTGACATGGACACGATCAGCGGAAAGGACTCCCCATGATTGTGGTCTCGTTCTTTCGTCTCTGGATTAGTTCTGGGTCAGAAGGAAAAACCCGCCAGGCCTTCGACAGGTGGCAGGTCTTGCTCTCTCGCAGCTGTGTGTTGTCAGGGTCTTCACACTTTATGAATTCGCATTTGGTGTTCCTTCTCTCGTACAGACCGATCACACCACTGCCAAAACGGAGGACGTTACGGTGGCTCATGAGCCGTTTCCCCCAGTTTTTGTCTCGGGGTTTCATAAAGTAAATGGAATCCTAGGGCTGTTCCCCACCACCACCACCACCACCACCACCACCACTCCTAACTAGTACTGTTACTGATACACAGAAGCAGCTGGATGGAATAAGTCTGCTATCTGCAAGACTGTTTTCTAGAAGTTCTCTGTTAGAAGCCCATTCTTGGCCTCTGGCCGCAAAGTCTGTCCTCTCCTGGAAGGATGGAAATCTCATTATGCATCACTTATCTTTCTCTGCACACGCGCCTTAAGGAGGTCCTCCTTTGATGTCTCCAAGCCAAATGGATTTCCCCTTCCTGTGAATTAGCACTGACGCAAAGAGCAGGATGGACCTGCCGAATCAGTGTGCGGTTATGTCTCTGCACATACTTGCGTGTGTTTAGACACAGGGCAGGAAGTTCAGAGCTAATGTGCTACATCCTGACGTTCTACACCCTTAAAGCACTGCTTGGTCTCGTGTCATCCTCGTGTCCTTGCGTAAGTATAGGACGCGTCTCTTGCTGGTGTTTCATTTTGTTTTGCTGATACGCAAAGAAACTTCGTCTTATTAGTAAAAAGCAAAGCTGCATGAGTATTTTTTTCTCCTTATAGTTTTAGTTCCAGTAGGAAATTATGTCGCACTGACGGCATCCGCTGTGAGCTTGCTGGAGTGGAGCTGGAGTGGCTTCAGCGTCGGTGCCCAGATGCCCTTGTCTGGCTGATGGGAGAGGAAGGAAAGACTCGTGATAATTATCTGCAGCTGCGGTGATGTCCTCTGCGGTGATGTCCCTGTGTCTGTCGGGACATGCACACGGAGCAATTCTAGTGTAGAACAGCCACACAGCCCTGTCCGCCTTCTTAGCTGTCAGAATTTGCAAAACTTGACAAGATTCTCTTATAGGATGAGGAGCAGAAACCATAACCTTTCTAACCCCAGGCTGGGTTGTTCGGTTCACCCCTTGCGATGCTTCTGCAGCTGCCCTTATATGTCAGCTCTGCTTGTTTGGACCAGGGGACTTTGTTTGGTTTTCTGGTTCTCGTGGTCTGAGTTATTACACAGGGTGTAGAGCATGTTTATTCTTGGAAGGAAATAGCTTAGCTTTGCTTGCTTTTAGTCGGGCAGAGCTGACTGCCTCTTGTCCCAGGGTTGCTGTTAACACTAGGCCCACAGATATTTTAACAGAGAAACAAACACTTGTGACCAGGGTAAAGCCATTCATTAAAGCATCAACTTTGTTAATAAAAAGTAAGACACACTGACAGAGACACGCTGAGCTGATGTTCTTCACGGTGGCCTTGAACCAGGCTCACCTAGGATGAAATCCCCTTGAGACATTTGTTGGTGCCTCGACCAACACAGCAATGGTTGGCTGGGTTGACTTTAGCCTCCTGGACCCATATGGTCCAACCAAGGGTGACACTTGCACCTTCCGTCCAGGTCACACTGAAGCTTTCGTGGGTTTTGCTCTAGAGCCATGGTTTCTGCAAGAAGATTGACAGCTAAGATCAGCCCCGTCTCTTTTCCTGCCACGGACATCAAGTCCCCTAGCGTTGGTGGCTGATGACCTGGCAGAAATGAGTAGCACTTGACCCTTTAGAATCACAGGCCTCCGTCCTGAGGACACCTCATTGCACCATCAGAGAACTGCATCCTGGCAGTTTTTTCCCCTTTTTTCACATAGCTGGGGGAAAAAAAAGAAAACCTTTTGTTTATTCGCTGAATGCTCTGGTGTTTTAAAACACTTACTGTTTGCGCTGCTTCTCCGAGTCAGGATGCAGACGGCTTTACATTGTTCTCCTCCTTCTGCCCCTTTTCTGCTCCCCTCCTTTCCCTGCCCCCCCCTGCACTGCCCCCGCTCTGCTTGCCCCCCCATAGCAGCCTGAACAGCGTCAACAGCAGCGACTCGCGGTCCAGCGGCTCGCACTCGCACTCCCCCAGCTCGCACTACCGCTGCCGCAGCTCCAACCTGGCCCAGCAGGCGCCCGTGCGGCTGTCCAGCGTGTCCTCCCACGACTCAGGATTCATCTCCCAGGACGCCTTCCAGTCCAAGTCACCATCGCCCATGCCGCCAGAGGCCCCCAACCAGGTAAGGCGGCCTGTCCTTGGCTGCGGGAGCTGCCGTCAGTCAGCCTGGGGCCCGGCCCTTTGTCGATGGCTGGAACCACAGAAGGACCTTGGCGTGGAGACCTCTGCCATCTGACAGGGAGCTCTCTGGTTTAATGCCTCATCTTTAGTTCTGTTTTTTTTTTCCCCAAGGGGAGGGGTACTATAAGGTGGGGTTGTGGCTGGTGTTCGTGGTGGTGCTGGTTTAGTCATCACTGATTTGGGGGGTTCTCACATGTTAGTGGACAGAGTCAGAGAGGTTCGGCCACTGCCTGGCATCCCAGCCCGGCTTAGCATGACGCTGTCATTGGTGGGCATTTGCACATTGGCGACACCCTCCCCCACCTGAGGTTCTCTCCGCATTGATGGCGATTCTGCCATGGACCAGCTTCCTTGTTGCCCTTGAGGGCCTTTTATCAATCTGGGTTGAGAATGAGAACGAATCAACAGAGCCCGTGCAGCTGATTCTGTGGGCGCTCTGCTTCTTGGGGGAAGTGGCTGTGGGGTTGAGTGTGCCCAGGCCCAGCCCAGCTCAGCCCAGCGGGTTCCACCGGAGCAGAAGGCGGGAACCGGGCTGGGCATCAGAACACCCTTCCCCAGCTCCCTCTCCGTCCTCTCTCCCCTAGTGCCAGTGGGTGGGGCTCTGGTTAGTAAGCAGCACAGCGTACACACACCAGGACACCCGAACATCTGGGATGCCCTCACCGTGCCATCTGCTGGTGAGCGCCGAGGCCATTTTGAGGCTGACCACAGCCTCCGGCCCGAGATCCTGTGGACTCTGGTCACGTGCTTGTCTCGTCTATCCACGTTTCCCATTCGCCTAACGGCCACTGAATATCTGCTGTTGCCAGGCCGGCCCCAGGCCCTCCCACGTGTCTTATCTGTGTAGTCCTTCCAACAGCCACGTGGAGGGTTGTCGGCCCGTTTCGCTGCGGAAACAGCGGCTCAAAGATGGAAGTGACTTGCCTGAGTAGCACAGTTATGTGACATGCAGGTCGAGGGCTTGAGCCAAGGGCTGCTGACACCGGGTCCAGAGCCCTTTCTGCTCCTCCTCAGCCGTAAGGGGCCTCTGGGAGAGTGTTTTGGGGAGCGCTTCGTGTAGAAGCAGCAGCTGAGGCATTTGGGGGGCCAAGACCAGCAGGTTCCTTGACCGATGTGTCGATGTTGGTGAACCAGAGCTGCTCGGGGCGCCCTGCTCCCTTTGGCATTTTTAGGGAGACTGTAGCCTCTCTCTCTCTCTCTCTCTCTCTCTCTCTCTCTCTCTCTCTGGGTTTCAGATGGAAATGCCCTAGGCCGAGAGCTGTGGCTTTCCGCTTAATGTGCTTGTCCCAGCCGAGGTGCTTTGGCTTGGTCTCTACATCGTCACCCCCCTGTCCCCTGTCCGTCCCCGCCACGTGCAGCACTAAACTACACGTGCGTGTCTCCCAAGCGGAGTGTGAATGATTAGAAGGAGAGCAGGGACCGGCTGGCGGCTATCCTGGCGTGTGGCATACTTCTGCGTGTGTTTCTAATCAACTGACAAATTAACCGCGTCCCGCACACTGACACCCTTTCTAAAGAAAGACAGGCTGCTGCTGCCGCCGTCCCGTCAGAGTCTGTGTGTGGGTCAGGCTGGGCCGAGTTTTTGTGCCTGCAGTGCCGAGGAGGGAGGCGGAGGGGGCGTGGTGCCATCTCCTTAACCCTGGGAGCCTCTGCCCCAGATGTGCTTGGCCAGCAGCTCTTGGGTGGTTTTGCTAAGCTTGGGATGCTGCAGAATTTCATAGAAAAATCTTAAAAAAAAAAAAAAAAAAAGATCATGGCTGCTCATAATTCTAAGGTAGAGGGGAAATTTAAGGAAATTGCACAAATCACATAAGCCGTGGATACAATCTCCCAATGGCAGTAATATTATCTCTGTTTAGGGCAAGAGGAGGGAAACACACATCTACGAGGGGCGAGATCCCTTCATTTTTTCACTTAGCCACACCAGGTATAAACGAGTGCCACGTGACAGAACCTGTTCAGAATTCTCCCATTTTCCTCAGCTCTGCTCTTTTCAAATTGTGCTGTCACCCACGGGGGCCCAGGTCTCATTCTAGGCACCATTAGCTTCATCAGGGCAGGGCGTTCTTTAGGAAAGATGAGCAGAAGTCAAAAGACACACGAACCTGCAATCCTGGGGTGATTCGTTGGTCCTTTTTTCAAGTTCAACCTGCTTGAGTTGGAGGAACCAAAATAAACAGCCCTGGTAGATTATAGTGACAGCTGACTTTTCTTTACTCTTGACTGAGCATCGCAGACATAGACACACAGACACATATAAAATCTACAAAATAATTGAGGTTTAGAGGGAGTGAGCACGTGGTTCCTTGACTGAGAAGGGGCAGAAACGTAACTTAAATCCAAACCTTAAATCCAGTCCGTAACTTCGGATTTTGGAGTGCGAAGCAGACGCTGAGCTCAGGGAGCAGCCCGGCGTCCACCGTGTGGCCTGCTCCATGGAGCTCCAGTCACTGTGTGGAGTGTCCCCTGGGTTCCTCGGCCCTGCGGGATGGGAAGCTCGAACTCTGTCTTTTTGCAGGGACCTTTCTTTCTTTGGCGGCTGAAAGGGGTGGACGGAAACACAAATCCAACCTCCTGGACAGTGAATACAGGGACAATTCCAGGGACGTCATCGACCCCAACAGGGCTGGCCTAATGAAACAAATGGGATGAGTCAGAGATTGAAATAAACTTAAAGCAGATACCTAGGTGGGCCCAAAGCACTACCTGGGGGGACCCAGTTTACATGGAAGAGATGGCCATTGCCACCACCCATGTGATTTCACACACCTGCCATGTGCCAGCACAGGTCTAGACACACACAGGTGGGGGGCCCGGGGGGCTTACAGTGCAGAGGTCTGGACCCTGCTGGGTCTCGCCCTTCTTTTCAAGGACTTGAAAGTTTCTGCGTGGGTGCAGCTTTGGGGAAAGAAATAACCCTAACACTCTGCTTCTCTCATTCTTCCCTCTTCCGTGTATGTCTCTCTCTCTCTCTCTCTCTCTCTCTCTCTCTCTCTCTCTCTCTCTCTCTCTATGCGTGCCCTTCCCCGCCCCCATCTTTCATTTTTCATTTCCGGTTATTTTTTGCTGGCGTGTGGTCTGGATTTTGTCGGTCCCCTCGTGTGGTCCCCACCCCGCCCGCTGCAGAACTCGTCCAGCTCGGCCTCCTCGGAAGCCTCCGAAACCTGCCAGTCTGTGAGCGAGTGCAGCTCGCCCACCTCGGTCAGCTCAGGCTCCACCATGGGCGCCTGGGCCTCCACAGAGAAGGTGACCGGCTGGGTCCCAGGCATGGCGGCTCCACCTCTCCCAACCCCTCCCCCGCCTGCTGCCAGTGTCACAGCCACAGGAACCGGGAAGCTCAGAATCTACACCAAGATGCGGGATAGGGTGGACAAGTCTGAGGGCTTTTTCTTGAGCAGGTGTCTGGCTCTAAGCGATGACCTTGAGGTCGTCCCAAGGGAGAGGAAGGGCTATGGGGAACTCGGAGGTGTGAAGGCTTCTTCCCAGAAGTGTTGTGTGCTCATCCATCTCCCCACGTCCATCCCCGAGCACCCCACCTACTGTGGCCTCCTTGTCACCATCCCGTTGGATGTGACACTTCACTGTGTCAGAGGCTGTGTGCTTTTCCACCTTTTAGTTTGCAAACCCCCATTCTTCACCCCGATTTGGAATCCCCTTCTGAACAGCGTGACTTTGGAAACCTAGAACGAACAGATCCCCTCGAGGATGCTTTAGCATTTTAAAATTCGCATAATGACGTGAGCAAATCACTATCACCGTGAAGTGATGCTTTATTTAAATACTCAAAAACCATTGAGAACTTGACAAATTAAGGACAGTGTTCCATTTCCAAATTATTCTAAGCTGTAGATGGAATAGCTCCTTGACTGCACACTTGCTCGGTGTCGAGTAAAGGCGCATTCTCCTCACCCATCATGGATCACCCGCAAGCAGCAGAGCTCTGTTTGTTTACTTATAAATATTCAGGTCTCCCCTCCCTTGAATGTCAATGCCATCTTGTATCTCCACACTCATCCTGTTGTATTAATTTTTTCCTTTTCCCCCCCTTTTTGTTTTGTTTCCAGTTGTCTAATGGGTTTTCTCACTATAATTTATCAAGTGAGCCCCATGTGGGGCCCATGGGGGCAAACCTTTCCCCTCATTGCCTGCCTGCCTCCCGCCTGCTCCCTCGGGTCACCTCTGTCCACCTTCCAGACTACGCTCATTATTACACCATTGGGCCCGGCATGTTCCCGTCATCTCAGATCCCTAGCTGGAAGGTTTGTGTCTCTCCTCCCTCCTCCTTCCTTCCTCCTCCCTCCTCCCTCTTCCCTCTTCTCCCCTCTCTCATTGCCTCTGTGCTCACCCCTTCTGTTCCACGATCTTCATCCTGGTCCCCTCCTCATCCCCTTCCTTTCACACTCTTCCTTCTTCCCCATAACACCTCTCCCTAAGTAAATTCCCACTGGGGAGGACCAAGACGCAGTCGGCCGCTCCGAGATGGACATTTCCACCAGGAGCTGAGACTGGAGAGGTGCCCATTAGGGAAGATTTGTTAACCCCGTTAGACGGGACAACCAGATGTGGCTTTGCAGGGATATCAGTTCCAAGTTCACAGTCCTAGTTCTGCCCTCCTAGGAGGCTCCTGGGGGTGTCACTCTTATCGGTCTGGGAGGGACTGTCCTCCTTGGCCATGTTCCCCCAGCTTTTCCCCTGAGGCCCTTAGCAGACCATGGTGACAGCACCATAACCCCAAATACCTTTTGACTTAACGTGTTATTTTAAAAGTACACCCAGACTTGATTTTCAGTCTCAGTTGTTTTAGATTAAAATGTGTTTGCTTTAATATAAAAACAAAGTTTTGAAATTATTTCCTCGCAAGTCCAGTTGATGCCAAGGAGGATATTCTCCTTTACTTTGAGAGGTAGTCCCTGATTCGAAGCGTAGGCCCCGAGGATGCCAGCATTTTGAACAGGGCTTGACTTCATCCCTCACGAGTGATGTGGACCCCTCAGACTCCTCAGAATCCTCCTGCTGACCCTGGGGCCTCCTCTTCCTGTGTGAGGATGTCAGTGGGGGGTACTTGGGTTTGGGTTTCAGTTTCCCCAGGGGGAAGTTTGGCCTCAGGGAGAGTGGCTATGGGTCCACTAGTGCCCCCTGGTGGCCATGCCAGTGAAGTGAGGTCCACTGGGCGCTAGCAGAGAGGGTCCCTTCAGCGGTGGGGAGGGCCACGTCCCTGGGGACACGACCCCCACCCACCTGGTGGTAATAAGAGTCTGCCAGGCTCCCTGCCTGGTTGTTGAGGGGTTTTAAGCTTTGGGTGGATGCAAGGAAAAGGGAGGTCCCACCGCAAGGCGGTCCCCAAAGGGTTTTTCACTCCCTTTAGGGCCAGGTGAGGGCACAGCAGGGGCCTACTGGCCTGTCCCAGCCTTAGCCTCCCCTGAGGGGACCCCTGCCCTCTTGGGCAGCTGTCCGGGGGGTCTGCAGGGAGGCGGAGGCCCTGGTGCCTGACCACGCTTGTCCTGTGTAGGACTGGGCCAAGCCAGGACCTTATGACCAGCCTCTGGTGAACACCCTCCAGCGCCGCAAGGAGAAGCGAGAGCCGGACCCCAGCGGAGGGGGACCCACGGCCGCAGGTGGCGCGCCGGCTGCTGCCGACGAGGCTCAGAGACCACGGAGCATGACCGTGTCGGCTGCCGCCAGGGTGACGCTCTTGTTCTCTACAGCTGGTTGGGCCCCTGGAGACCTGGCCGGTGGCCATACGCTAGGCAGCAACTGGGGGACTGAGTCAGCCTTGCAGCTGGAGAGACTGGAACCCCTTTTCCCCCACTCCCTGATTTACGAGGAAAAGCCATAGCTAGGAATCGGACTCATAGAACTTGCTAGAGTGTGGGTGGGACCCAAGCTGAGAGCCCCTGGGCCCACAGACAGGTGGTGGTCACGGGAGAGGAACTGGAGTAATCTGGAGGTCCCACTGGAGGAGGTGTGTGGGAAGGCTCTGGGGACATCAGACAGGAGGTTCATGGCCCTGGTGGCTTGTCTGTGTCTCTTCTCCCTCCACCCTGCAGCCTGGTGAGGAGATGGAGGCTTGTGAGGAACTGGCCCTGGCCCTGTCACGGGGCCTTCAGCTCGACACCCAGAGGAGCAGCCGAGACTCGCTGCAGTGTTCCAGCGGCTACAGCACCCAGACGACCACCCCGTGCTGCTCCGAGGACACCATTCCCTCGCAAGGTACGAGGCAGCCGGGGTGTCCACCTGGGCTTCCTGAGCAGGTGCCAGGTGAGGAAAAGGGGGTGGCCCTCCCTGCGGGCAGGGGCGGAAGAGTGGCCAGCGGCCGTCTCTTTATCCACAGCGGGAGCCCTGGCCAGCAGACCGCTTCAGAACCATTTTCATCATCTTGGGATGCTTTGGAGAGTTGACCTGCCATTGTCAGGTCGCTTTCCTCTAAGGAAGTGACTGGACTTTCGCAACGTCTTCTTTTTCCCCAGTCACCGTCCAGGGTGCCTCCCAGTTTGAATTCAGACAGATGCTGTTAAAGATAAATAAAGCACTGTGTGCCCAGCGCTTTATTTTGCCATTTAACCTTCACAGCCGCTTACGTTATCGGTATTTTCATCCCCATTTTACATATGTGGAGGCTGAGGCTCTGACTCGCCCACATTTACACAGCTAAGAAGAAGCAGAGCTGGCATTTAAAACTAAGGTCTGTTAAAGTCTAAAGTCCAACCTCTTAACGTATTCCAGCCAAATCCTCTTATCAACCCTGCCTCCCTCACTTCCACCCTGAGGCCCTCACTCCCCAAACAAACAGCTGGACTAGATCTCTGATAGTTGGCGAAGCCTATTTGCAGTCCATGGTCAAAGCCTTTGAAACACAGGTCTCAGTGAAGGGCCATTTTGCTGCCCTGGGGTCGTTTGGCAATGTCTGGAGACATTTTTTGGCTGTCACAACTCGAGAGGGTGCTACTGGCTTTCAGTAGATGGCCAGAGAGGCTGCTAAACATCCTGTAATACACAGCACAGCCCCTCCCCTGCCTACAGCAAAGAATTTATCAGGCCCAAATTGGCAATAGTGAAGCCGTTCGGAAACCTGCTAACATGTTTGATCTGTAGGCCGCCCCTTCCCCTGTGGCCCCATGTTTTTGAGAGGAAGTGGACGCACCTCACTGACGGAACCTGCTTTGTACCTTGTCTTCATGGACTCGTTGCCAGTCGCTCTGCTCATTTCCTAGTCCTCGCCTGATGAGTTAATTATGAGGGCGATGGTAAGGTCTGGGATAGTCCGTTTGAGGTTTGTTTTTCGTGTCGAATTCTGGACGAGAGGGGTTGTGGAATTTTTTCTCACCCCCTGTATTCCTCCCAGAGATGCTCAGAGGTAGCTCGGCCTCAGCCCGGCAGGTCTGCATTCGTCACCACTGCACAGCGTTTGCGCGTGCGCCTGCTGTGGGGCCCAGGGTGACATGAGTGAACGGAACCGGGGTCCCTGCCAGGGATGGATAAGTTCTAAGGACGGCACAGAAGCCTGGGAGAAAGCCTGGGATGAAACTGTCTATGAAGGACCTTGATCCTTGTGCCTTTTGTCCTCCTGACACCAAAGAGTCAGCAAGCAGAGCTGCTGTCTTGGAGATTTCTAACCAATTCCTGTCCTCAGTTTCAGATTATGACTACTTCTCCGTGAGTGGCGACCAGGAGGCCGAGCAGCAGGAGTTTGACAAGTCCTCCACCATTCCGAGAAACAGTGACATCAGCCAGTCCTACCGCCGGATGTTCCAAGCCAAGCGCCCGGCCTCAACCGCTGGTCTCCCCACCACCCTCGGACCCGCTATGGTCACCCCAGGGGTTGCAACCATTCGACGGACCCCTTCCACCAAGCCTTCTGTCCGCCGGGGCACCATCGGAGCTGGTCCCATCCCCATCAAGACACCCGTGATCCCTGTCAAGACCCCAACCGTCCCAGACCTCCCTGGGGTGTCGCCGGCCGCTTCGGATGGGCCGGAGGAGAGGGGTGAGCACACTCCTGAGTCGCCATCTGGGGGTGAGGGCCCCCAGGGTGTCACCGGCATGCCCTCCTCCGTGTGGAGTGGCCAAGCCTCCATCAACCCCCCTCTTCCAGGCCCAAAGCCCAGTATTCCCGAGGAGCACAGACAGGCGATTCCAGAAAGCGAGGCTGAAGACCAGGAAAGGGATCCCTCCAGTGCCACTGCCTCCCCCGGCCGGGTTCCAGAGAGTGACCCCGCAGACCTGAGCCCGAGAGAGACCGTGCAAGGCGAAGACATGCTGAATGCCATCCGAAGGGGCGTGAAGCTGAAGAAGACCACGACGAACGACCGCTCGGCACCCCGCTTCTCTTAGGCTCTCTCAGGCTCACAAATGCTGCCGGTGGGCAATGAACAGTTTCGTTAATAAAAACCTAATTCGTCTTGATCCATTCCAATCTCTAATCAAACAAAAGATTTTGTAGGCAACTCAGAATACAGCTCTTTTGAAAGTACTCGACACCTTTAGATAAGAATTAAAAGCAACATATGTAACTGATATAACCTTGATCTTTTAATTTGTAAATATGACAATTTTCTTTCTGCACATTTTAATCTTAGTTTTCCCTTTTGATTTTTCTGAAGGTGCCAAATTCCATTTAACTTTTTTACAAGTCTTTGTAAAATTTTAAATGCATAAGGGCGGGGGGTCGGGGTGGGGGAACCACAAAGTAGTTAATTTCAGAAAAAAGGGTAACTATACTTAGCCTTTTCTTTTCTCTTTTTTTTTCCTGCAAGCTTTTGTAGATGCATTATCGTAGTCTGGCTTAGAAGCAAGTTCAAGTTATTTTAATGTACAAACAAAATGGATAAGGGTTAAAAAAAAAACCTTCATTTAAAGATACTATGTTCTGAATGAGAAAAGCAGGAGTAACGATTGAGCAATATTCGGAGTGAAGTAAATCTGGAGATGGTAGACGGTGTTGGGATTGGGGGGAGGGCAAGGGGCGGGGCACACTGTCAACATAGCCGATCCTGTCACATTTAAGAGTAGCCTTGTAGATTGAATTTCTCGTAGCTTCATGGTTAATGCATCCGAATAAGCCATACTGGACTGCAGTGTTTGTTTCTGTAGGGTGTTTAGGGTCTTCCTTTCTCCCACAATTCTTCTTGACTGCACACAGCACCCACCTCCAACCCCGTGCATGCTGCTGCCACCAGGTAGACATAGACTCCCCCACTTGAGTTACTGGTCTGTTACACCCACTTTCATCAAATCCAAATACATCCAAAAGGGTAAGGCAGTTTCAAAATGTGAAGACATTGAAACACGACAGCAGGGAATCCTTAGATATAGCGAATGCCTTTTACTTAACTGTGCCCAGCAGGCTGGGCACATGGAAAAGCCCAAATATTTTGAAAAAACTCAAGCGGATTTAACAAGGGTAACCAGCTTGGAGACTCGCAACTTGCCGATGTGTTTACCAATCCGGGGGCTTGTTTTTCTTAATTGGCTTCATCCGAAACATTGACGAGAGGAGGATTTATTTATTGTCACTGGGAATCTGACCACTGGATTGTCCCTTTTTTTTTGTATTCTAGGTAATGTTTTTGGGGATGGATTTATATCTTTTCTTTAAGTGAAAGTTAAATTTGTTATGATGCCCATCCCCTAAAGCCAACAGAGATTTGTAGATTTCAAGGGCTCACGTTTGGAGAATACAATGGTGTTTAAAAAAGCCAGCCAGCCCCTTAGCGGTTGGGTCAGTGGAAAGTGCTCCTTCGTGACGGAACTTAACAAGGGATGGGAGCTTGGTGGGTCACACAGACCCTGCAGATTTCTGCTGGCTCAAATAATCCTCAATTACATAAGCTTATGCTTTAATACATAACTGCATTGGATGTGAGAGTAACGTACCTGTACAGTCATTGTTCTGTATATTAACATTTAACACTGCTGTGATTGCTCAAGGACATTTTATGTTATGGCTTTAAAGCAAAGGCATGATTATTAGAAACTATTTAAGCTTTTTTTTCTTTGAAAAACAAGCTCCTTTTACAAAATATAAGCAACAGTAGTGCCTGTGGTTTAGCCCACCAATCTTGATGACTAAAAGTAGCTGATGCTTTGTGCATATGATGCTTGAGATGGTTTTTGCAAAAGCAGAAATCACTGCAAGGTAATTACAATAGATAAAAGTGGTATTTTAAACCTTTGAAATAAATGGATGTAACTGTACCTTGCTTGGTACAGCTTTTCACTTGTTTAGTTTTTAAACGTTAGTATAATCTGAAGAAATTTAATATAAAATGTTGCCAAATTCAGTGTAGAAAGAATGTGACAAAACACCTTGGGTAGTTCTGTTTGTGTTTTTGCATATTGTAAAAGCAGTGTCACAGCTAAAAATAAAGAACTCGTTTCTAAAGGTAATTATTGTGGTTTAGTTGCTAGTTTGTACTGAGAGTTGACCTCTCCCTGTGCGGGTTTTTGTTCTAAACTTGTAAAAATAACAATTGTGTAATGTGTCTCCCTTCTACCTTGTAACAATTGCTTCGGCCTACATTATAAATAAAGAACCACTAGGAAAAAAAGTCCTGTATTTCAAGTCTTATTGAAATCCACTTGGAGCGCTTTATCACATATTTGATGGACTGGACTCAGATTGAGCTTACTTAGAAAACTGACAACACTTTATTTTTGTGATAATTATGAATGCACCCCAAGAACCCTAGGTGCCTGAACTAATTATTTGAATGCACTTGCAGAGTTATCCAGAACTAAAGGTAGCTGAGTCTGGCTGACAGCTTTTGAAATGGCTTTACCTTTTAAAGAAACTTCCTCAACACTTGAAGAATTCTGCTGTGCCCTTACCCTTGAGTGTGCAGACCATCCAAGCTACAGTAGAGGAAGCAAAGCTGGAAAACTGCCTCCAAAATAAGTGTCACAAAACAGTTTCATCCTCAATTGGACCTTTCACAACCTCATCATCAAAGCTCCACTCCCTAAAGAACCCCATAAATGCAGACTATTTGTTGAATGTGTGCTTCTTAGAGAAAGTTGTCCTTTAATCAAAACTGTAATTCCACCAGGGGCACCTTTAGAAAACCAAGACGGTCTCTTAAGTCAGTATCAGCATACCTTCGCTGCTGGGCTCTGTGTTCATCCCAGACAGGGCAGCTGAGTCTTCAATTGGAGTTTGTTCAACTCAATCTTCAGAGTAAATCTTGTATCTGGTTCTGCTGCATCGTTTTCCCCTATTGATGATGTGTTATCAATATAACTTAATAAGGAAGAAAAGAACACACCTGACTACACTTCACACACTTTTGCATGCACAACTGGTAAGGACACTTAGGACAGTGGCACAATCACTTGGCAGCATGTTACTCCACAGACAGAATACATCAGTCATACCATGTTGAGTTATTTTTTATTAGGGCAAGTGTGTATATCTTCTGTAACGTATTTCACTTGCAAACATGACTGGTGAGGTGTCTCTCTTTTTTTTACATGGGCCGCTCCCGGGGCCTGGTCACAATATGCCACCACAGTGGAGGCAAATCACCTTCCCTTCGGGCCGGGGGCAAAGCTTCAGTGCTGGGACCACCAACTGGGGTTTCCTCCTGCAGCTGCTTAACCTGGAAGGGGTCAAGAAGGAACGATTAGAAAAGGACCTGAACTTCCTGTGCAATGTGCTGCCGCTAAATGTTCTCTAAAGGCAACAGTAAGAAACCTTGATTCATATGAATTAGGGATATTAACTTTAAAGCCCTCCAAATGGGATAAGAAATGACATGAAATGACATGTAAAAATGTGCTCAGTTCTGCCTGATACCGCCCAACAACTCCTAGCTCCAGGGATCTCCAGGACTACATGGTGCGAATAGAAGAGGAAACCTAAGAGACCCACTTTGCAGATCCTCCTCCAGAAAAATCAATTCTCTATTGTGGTTTAGCTGAGCCTTAAGCCCATGTGCTGTTTAATGCGGAAGAGACAGAACAGGAAAAGGAAGAAGGTTTTTGAGGAGAGGAGGTTACCAGAATGATCGACTGCAGTATGGACCTACTCTCCATGAATAACTCCACCTCAGGTTTCCAGATGCTGAGACAAAGGCCTCCACACACGGTCGGGATCCCATGCCTTGTCTCAAAAACTTCCTCATTTATCTGTTTCATCTCTCATCAACATTACCAATTTCTCCCTCGCCTCAAATCCTCTAATCAGCATATATGCATCATTATTTCTCATCTTAATAGAAAATAATCGTTTGGCCTCTAGTTACTGTTCTCAGCAAAACTTCTCATTACCTTCCCCTCCTGTATTCTCTTCCTCACTTTCTGTTCACTATTATCAGTGTGCTTAATTCCTCCAGAAAAAGCTCTCTAGTCAAAGACCACTAATGCCCTTCCTGTAGCCAAAATCTTTGAACATTATTTCCACCTTTTAGCAACTTTTAGCAGAGGTGACTCAGCCCTGACCATTCCTGAAACACTTTCTCCTGGACTCTCTGTCACACCCTCCTGATCGCCCCTCCCCCTTGCTGGATGTGCCTCTGTCTCCTTTCCCTGATCTCTACACATGGGAGCTCCTGTGACTTTTCTTCTCTCTCTACTCTCTTGTATGATCTCATCCATTTCCATGGCTTTTAAAACAACTGTTAACTCACAAATTTCTATTCTGAGCTCAACTCTCTCTAAGGTCCAGATTCCTATATCCAAAGTCACCTACTGACATCTGCATTTGATGCCTCACAAGTTTCTGAAATTTAACATTCCTTAACACATTTAAAACCAAACCCCTGATTGTCCTTCTGATACCTATTCCCTGCCCCCATCTTCCCTACCTCAAACACTATCACCAAACTCCAAATATTAAAGCATAAAACCTGGAAATTATTCTTGAGCCCTCCTTGTCCCCCACATCTTGCCCCCACATCCAGTCAATATTCATATCCTTCCAAATGATATCCTGAATCTATTTCCCTCCATATTCACTGCATCCACCTGGTGCTGGCTGCCATAATCTTTTGACTAAATTGTAATACCCTTAAAATGACCTCTCCACTTCTCAGTGTACCCTCTCCAATATATGCTTCACACTACAGCAAAATTAAACTTTTAAAAATGTAAGTCGGACATTATAAAATGAAAAATGTCCAAGGCACTGGTAGAGAGGAAGATTAAGGCATAGTATAGTATAGCAAAGTGATCAGGCAAAGGATGGAGGAGGGGAAAAGCAAAATTAGAGACCAGAAAACCCAAAAGGCCAAGGAAAGAGAACACATTATAACCTATTTGTAAAATGGTTATACATGTTATACTTAACACATTTAGAAACAAAGTATATCTGAGAGGCAAGGGGCCAGAGTAACTATCAAAACTAGACTCTGGACCGCTGCAGTGAGGAACAAAACCTGAGCTCCTTCCAGGTACTGACTACGTGGGCCAAGCTATGTGGTAAAGTGCAGGTAAGACTCACTTCTCGCTCCCAGCTTTCTCTCCGCAGTTTCTTCCACTGCTCTCTCTTGGCAAAGTAATCAGGATACATTGCCTTCTCAGAAGGATGCCAGTACTCTAAAGCCCACTCAGGAACCTGTCAGGAGAGGAAATCATGGTGTCATTCCACAGGGAACATTTACATGCCACTGATAAGGCCTGCTCAGGAGACAGAAGACCAAACTCAAGGTGCATTTTTAGAACCATCACAAGTATCAGACTGTTTCTGACACTAGGCAATGAACAGCAGAGGACAAGCAGGAACCAACATAAAAGAGAATGCCTTAGATCAAAAGAGCCTCGGGCTGAAAAACAGAAGGTCAGTCCACAAGAGAACTAGCATCATCCTTCCTCTACTTGTGTTCACTAAGTATCCAGAGTGGGATTGTTATTTGGAAGTATTACCTAGAATTTCCAGGAATATTAAACACCAATCCAAACTGGTTTTCTTTCAGATCCAAAGATGAGTTATTTACCAAGTAATTGATCACTTCAGTTTGCCAAAAATATGCTACGAGGCCTTGGAGCTGAATTTAGAAAAGTCTTAATGTCACCTAGGTCAGAGAAAACTGATACCTGAAGAAAAGTATCTACAACTGTCAGGAAAGAAATCTCCTAGCTGCCCCTAAAAGGACAAGTTTGGAACTGGAGAAACAAAGTCCACCTCTCAGAAGGCGCCACCACTACAGTCGTAACATACCTTGTAACACTCGTATCTCTCATAGGAGGTGCCCCCAGGAGAGTCAGGGAAGATGTATGGCTGAGGATGCTGACGGTACCAGAATTCTTCCTCCGCCTCCCTCAGCAGCCGGGTGGCCTTCACCATATCCTTTTCATTCCTATGTTCTTCAAACCGGGCTCTCATCAAACAGGCAAAGTACCGGTATTTGTCTCTTAAAGCAAAATGATTTGGGAGGTTAGAAATGTTATCTACTTTTCTAAGCCTACTGTTTTCCACCCTTTTGATTTTTTCCCAGAAGCCCTTCTCCTGGGACGAGAATTTAGGATTCTATCTGATACAGAAGGGGAGGCCTGGCATTCACATATTTGGGTTGTCACAACACCTTGCATTGCATCTAGGCCATGAAAAAATAATCTATGTTTTAAGACTATGTTCTAAGATAGAGCGGAAAGAAAAACTGTGTGGGAGGTGAAGATTTATGCGGGACATGAAGGTAGTAAAAAGGACTGGATGAAGCTAAAAAGAAGAAAGCTAATGAGAAGGGTGGGAGAATGCTGATGCTTTAGACTTATACACCTAAATTTTAATCCTAGCTCTAGAGACCTCTTACTGGCTGGAGGACCTTGGGCAAGTTACTCTCTATGCCTCTATTTCCTCATCTGTAAAATAAAGCTAACTAGTCCCTAAATCCTAGAGTAGTTGTTAAGTCCAAAGTAAAAAAAAATACACATATTACTACTGTTAATACTAGGGAGAGGTCATGAAGAAAGCTGTTATCTAGTGACCACTAGATCTTGCGTCTGCAGTCCTTAACGGAGAACTGAGGCCCGGGCCAGAAAAGCAAGTCTTAAAGGTCTCGTAGCCATGGGCCACAAAGTCTGGTCTATGCGCAGGCTCTGTGGGGCCGGGGCCACTTTCCCTCTCCGTCCCCGAAGTCCTTGAGTCGCCCGGTCCCCCGGCCTCTCAGCCTTCTTGGGGGTCCCCAGGATCACCTCCCGCGCCCTTGGATTCGCCTGCCGCACCTGTGGACGCACCACGACTCCAGGTGGCGGAGGGCTCGCTTATAAAGCCGCAACACCTTCTGCTGGTGGGTCAGGTAGGCGCCGGGGGCCGACACCGCCATGACGGCCCGCTCACCTTCAGAGGCCGCGAGAGCTCCTGGGAAACGGGAGGCCGGAAGCTGGGGGGCGGGCCTGCCGGCGGCCACTTCCGCTTCCGCTGTGAAGGGTCTGCAGTTGCAGTCATGAGTGTCTTCAAGTTTGTGGGTAAGTAGAGTGTTTTCCTGGTTCTTGAGCTCTTCTGCCGGCCCCCGGGTGTCGTTCGCCGCGGCCAGAGGGCCCAGCATGAGCTCTCCGGCTTTTCGAAGGTTGGAAGGGCTCTCAGTGGAAGAGGGCGCCGGTAATGTTCTGGTTCTCGGTGTAGGTGCTGGCTTCAAGGATGTGCTTATCTGTGAAAATTCACGAGCGGTACTGTTCTGATTTATGCTCCTTATAGCATGTGCATTGTATGCATTAAAAAGAAAAAAAGGAAGCAAAACTAAGAACACAAAAAAAGCCAGTCATCGTATTTCCCTCCATCCCACGTGCACCTTCCTCCCCTGTTCCTCTCCTTGGCCGAGAGAATAATGGGTTTGGCCACCGGGTGAGAATATATACAACCAGGTATTTAGGAAAACCCCCGGGGGACGTTGTGAGAGATAGGACTGAAACTTGAATGTCTTGCCGAGCTTAGTTTTACTGTGTATAGAGTGGAGCTTCTTGGCTAAGTGTCCCACAGAAGTCCTATCTTCTGGATTTGTTTTCTATGTGGTGGTGTCTAGCTTGTTCTCTAATCTCCTGTATTCCCTGTAAACTTGAAGTTATATCTGAAAGCTAAGCAAGTATAAAACGATTTTAAATCTCCTAGTTGCTGTGCCTTTGTTCTGTATTCCTAGCTTATAGGTGACAGTGATATGTCATGATTCATTGAGTCTAAACAGTGAGGTATCAGTTTGGAGATGTGATTTTCTTTTGGTTGCAAACCTTTTTCCACTCTTACTTTGTTTTGAAAATAAACCTTATTAATACTGTAAGTAATTTTTAACAGTAAAGCCAGTACTGCTTTTAAAGTCAGCTAATTAAAGAAAAAAATGAATGGATAAGAAATATTACTGATCCGTATAAGGTGACATGCCACTAAATACATGAATCCTTCAAATTTCCGCCATAATCAGAAGTAGTAATTTTCTGTTTTTCTTTTTTTTTCTTCCAGTCACTGTCACTTCTATCTCTCACTTTTTTAGTTTTTCAAGTTGTTTATTGTTTTTGGCTGGAGCTGGATAGAAATTGATTTTCATGCAGTATTTCTTTACTATTTTTGGGTTTCTTGCTAATAGACATAACTTCTGATAGGAACTTTTAAATTTAAAAGATGCTATCCCTTATTGATCAGAACATTTTGAACAAGTTAAATAAATAGGATTTTGACTAGCCTTTTTTGTGGTTGCAGCATGAATCTTTAAGTATAAACAGATAGACTTACATTTGGCTCTTTATAATGCAGTCTTGAATTGGGAGTGTTAACCATTTAAGATGTATGACAGTATAGGCATCCTCAGAAATATTGTGGGTTTGGTTTGAGACCAGCGCAATAAAGTGAGTCGTAATCTTTTTTGGGAGAGAAGTCTTGCCTTCAATTGGTAAAACATGCAACATCTGTGAGGTGCAATAAAATGAGGTATGCCTATATGCTAATGTTGACTAAAATTCCATTCGTTGTTGGCATGTTACAGAATTTATACTGTGCTCAATAATAATAATGATTACATTTTATAAGGTTTTTAATTTGCAAAATGCTTTCACATTCATTTTACAATTTGAGGCACATTTCATCCTACCCTGCTAGTGAGAAATTTATGCCTACCCTACCAGTGAGAAAACAGGCTCCGAAAGCCTACTGATTTGCCCAAGATCATTCAGCTAATTAGTCAGAATGCCAGAAATTCTGACTCCAAAGCCCTTTTTTTTTTTTTTTTTTACTGACTGCAGTTCCCCCCTTGTATTGTATTTCTTGGAACTTGCTCACCGGTTGAATATTCTTAGAGGACCATTTTGAACTTTCTTTGGCCCTTCTATGTTGTTAATTATCTTAATCACCCTGCAGGTGGTTTCTGGTGACTAGATGTGTGGGGAGTGGGAGACACAGAGGCCATTCAGTATAAAGGAGAACTTCTTAGAAGAAACAGAAGTGACTCAGAGTCCAGAAAAAGATGGAACTTGTCTCTGTAGGGGAGGAAAAACTTTTTAGGTTCTGTGGCCTGGGCCTAAGAATTAAACTGATGTAATACAGATTAACAGGAGGAAAGCATATGAATCTTACTTTGTATATGTGTACATGGGAGTCTTAAAAAAAGGAAAATGATGACCTCCCAAGGAAACTGTTAGGCCCCAAAGCTTAAGTGTGGATGTGGTAAGAAAAGGAGCTTAAATTGTGTACATAATGGGACAGTGACTAGGAAATATAAGGGGAAACTAATGGAAAGCAAGGGTTATTTTGAGTTTGTATAGTCATTTTGACTTGAGTTTCAGTCCCTGGTGATAAGCCTGTTCTCTTTCTGGTACAGGGAGGGTACCTTTCTTGTGGGAAATTTTATAACATACTTTTAGGTACAAAGAGGGAGATCAGAGAGCCTTTCCTGCACCTGCTATTTCTCAAGTGGCTTCAGCTCAAAATAACCAGTATGTGCTTGTTTTTTGGTTTCATTTGTTGTTTGCTTTGTATTTAGGAAAAGGTTGCTTTGGAAAAAATCTAATCCCTTTGCTGTGCAAAGGAGAAGTGGGCTGAAGAGATGCAGACCTTCTCTCTGCTCCTAAGGATGGTCAGTGGTGGATGACTACACTGATTCTGTGAAGGATTAGTCGAGGGAGAAATACCTCCCCCTCTTCCCTGGGTTTCCATTCTCAGTCAGCTCCCTTCTTTAATTTCCTTGCCTTATAAAAGGAAACTAGATGCTGATTTCTTGTGATTTGGACCGTTCCATTTAACCCCTATGTTGTATTTTCAGTATTTGAATTTATTTCTGTGTTAACAGTCCTTTAAAAGGGTATAATTATGAATTCATATCCCACTTTCCATTGACATATATATTGTTGCCCAAATAGCTTTGACCTATTCTGCATTATGCCTTTCTCTTGCTGTTTCAAATGCCTCTTAATACTCTTCCCGCCATCTCTTGAATTATTCATACTCCCATTTATCTTGTTAGGTCTGTCTTAATGTTGAAGCAGCAGAGCTCACTGAGGGCCAGCTTGGTAGAAATCAGCATGAAAATGTACTAAGAAGAAGCTGAACTCAACAGAAATAATGTAGGGGTCTGTTGATAGGCATCTGCTCCCACCACCATGACCTTGGAGATTCTTCAAGTTCACCAGTGCTAAAGGGCACATATTTTATTGCACATGGCCATCCATCAAATCTGACTTCACATCTTGTTATTCCCCTTCTTCCATTTCTATTGAGATCGGCATCTGATATTTTGGGTTGGATAATTCTTTGCCGTGAGAGGCAATCCTGTGCATTGTAGGATATTTAGCAGCATCCATAGCCTCAAGCCCAGATGCTCGTAGCACTCCCCCTCGGTTGTGCCAGCTACAAATGAATATAGGTGCTGCTAAATTTGGGGGATGAGGAGCGTTAGAAGAATATAGGGGCTGCAAAATTGCTCTCCACTGAGAACCACTGTTCTGCAGGCTCAGTGAATTTCTTCCAGTCTTCTAGATACTGTGCATACCAACACAGCTGTATGCAGAATGCCCTCTCCGTTTGTCAGCTTTGGCTTTCAAGCTCTTCCTCTTTTGTGAAGCTTTTCTCAACACACTGCCCCCTCTTTGTGCTCCCATGCACATAATAATTATTGACAGACCTAATGTGTATAGAGCATCCACTATGTGCTGTTAACTTCAAAATAAAAAGGCAAGATGAGAGGCAACGAACATTTATTTGAGATCAGAAAGATTGCAATTTTGGGAAGCACTGATTCAAGCAAAAACCCAAATACTGTTCCAATTAGGAAGTGAAGGCAAAGGGTATTTATGAGAAAGAGAAGAAGAATAATTACATGAATAAAAGGAAGGAATTTCTATAGGTATAAACAAGCTAAATTATTCTTTAGCTATACATAGTGGTGACAATTCTAAAGAATGTGTAATATTCAGTCTGATAGAATGTCTGCTCTACTGATAGATTTGAAAACAGTGTAGAATACAGTGTTGTTTGCCTCACCCCCAAAGCTTATTGAGTCCAATTGAAACATTCCAAAGGTCTGAGTAATAGGTGTGCAAGGCGGATCCTCTGGGATGGTAACTCCATTTTGAAATGGCTCCATTTATATTATTCACACAGCTATTATGCTAGGTTCTAGGGATACAGCAATGAAGATAAACGTTTCTTGCTTCATGTTGCTTACAGTCCAGCTTATTATATCATAAATTATATTTGTAGTTCTCATATAAACTATAACTTTCTGGAGGGCAAGGGTCAAGTATAGGGTCTAACTCATTTCTGTGTCTCCTAACTCCTTACATACTATTTGCCACACAGTCGATCTTCATAAGTCTTTGATGAATAAACGAAATAATTTATTCTCCTGTCTGCGTCTTCATCCTCCACAAAGACTCCAGAAGGAGATGTCCAGAAGACAAATATTATGCCTCTGCTTAAAAGCCATCAGTGCTTCTTGTTGCATCTGGTATTCTGAAAACAAATGTCTGTAATGCAGCTGAGTCTGGCCTTTTCTGGCCACTCCCTTCCTACACTTCCCTCCAGCTGCTAGAAGGACCTATAGTTCTCCACAATCATTATGCAATTTCACCGCCCCCCCCCGCCCCCATTGCTTTGTTCCTGCTGCTTCCTCTGCCTGCAAGTTCCCCTCTTCTACTAGATAACTCGGACTTATCCTTTAAGCGTCTATTCAGGGATCTCTTTCTGAAAGCCTCTTCTGGGCCAGCTACCAGACTAAGTTGAGTTTCCCTCTTCTGTGTCCCACAGTGCTGGTGTCTACTTGTAATATTTCTTAATTGTCTGTTCATAGGTCTGCGGTGAGTTTCTTAACCGCAGGAATTCTCTCTTACTCATTTTTGTATCCCAGGCATCTAGCACTGTAACCGACAAGCTGCAGATTTTGAGTGAACGAATAAACTTTGAATGAAAAATTTAGTAACATGAGCTTTTATTTAAAGTAGAAGTTTCAGATAGAGCCTCTTAATGACTAATCACTCTATTTTTGCTTTCCACAGATATTGGTATTAACTTGACAGATCCTATGTTCAGAGGAATTTATAGGGGGGTTCAAAAGCATCAAGGTAAATGTTTCTTTTATTAAGGTAAATATGATGATAAATTGTCTGCCTCAAGAAGATCTCAAAAAGCGTAATCCACTTTTACAATTGAAATATTAAAGGACTTATGCATCTTGGATAAAACTGTAAATAAAGTGAAACACATTTAAGCTATATTGGTAAACAGTGATGATGAGCATTTATAAAGCACCATTTATAACAAAGTGTTCTTCATGCCCTTCTTATCTGTAGAACTTTAACTAACCAGGTGCACAAAAGCCAAATGTAGTTGATATTTAGTCTTTTAAGCAGTTGAACGGTAGGGCCCATAATTTGAAAATTAAGTACAGTCGAACATCAGTATAAGGTCTAGTTTTTCAGACGTTTTCAGCTGGGTGACTCAGTGGCAGTGTGATCCAGGAGGTGGTGCTCTGCAGTCCACTCTCCCTCTCTTGCCTTCCCACCTTTCCAGCGGAGACCTGCGAGATCCTAGATATCTACAGTGTAGGTGGGAAGGGTAGTTCCTCAGAGAATGATGGAAAGCTTAGCCAAAAGCAGAATGACATATTTATCATATCAAGTTCATTTTAAAGGCGTATTATGTCAGCTGAGTGACTAAGCAGGAAATGATGGTGACAAGTTTTTGAAAGCAGAGTTTCTCTAGCAGCCTATGAATATTGCTTCAGGAAATTTCTGTACTTGTTATTATGTAAATGCAAATAGGAAAACTTGGTTCTGCGGTTCCAGATGATGTGGAGTTGCACAATTCAACAAGCTCAGTGACTTAAATTATAGTGAGTGAATTCATCTTTAGTTTGAAGCTAATCTTATTGTATCTCTAGGGGATACTAAGTGAAAGTTCTAAATATAGGGAATGTTAGATGAAGAAAGGTAAACATTAGTTTTCATAAACCTTACCTCAAAACTTACCTTTTTGACTTCATTTAGAAGTTTAGATGAAGTCTCTGTGTTACTTATATAGTACAGTTAAATTATTGAATAAATCACATTCTGCTCTTCTCGCCTTTGTAGCACTTAATAGATTTCATGCTTTGTGACTCCATGTGTGTATGTATGTATGTTTGTATATGTGTGTTTATGAACTAAGTTTCATAATGGTCAATATTAGTATTACTCTAGTTTATAACAACTAGCAAAACTGGTTGCCCTATGTAGTATAAGTTCACTAAGTTGATATTTTTTGTCTAAAATAAATTTTATAGCTACTCTAGAAGTAATAGTAATTGAATTCCAGTCACATGTACTCTGATGCTTAAATATGAAATTAAGAAATAGATTTATGATAAAACTGTTTCATATTTCTATCCTTTTATCTCAGGCCTCTCAGAGCTTAGTGATTACTGTTGATCTCCCCCAGAAAAGTTTTTTATTACTTAACAATGAATTTTGGGAAAAAGCAAAAAACAACTGTCAAGGAAATTATTCTCCCTCAAATAGTAGTGGTAACTATCGCAATACAACAGTAAAATTTACAGATAGATGTTATATCGTGTTTTGGAAGGCATCGCAGGTATAATCTGAATAGCCCTAATAAAAATAATGGTTATCTTTTATTTTTATTAAAAATAATGGTTATCTTTTATTTTTATTAAAAAAATACAATACCAACAAGTTTGAAATTCAAGGCAGGTGACTTAAATTATAGTGAGTGAATTCATCTTTAATTTGAAACTCCTGATTTTTGTCACTTTTCTCTCTCTGGGTCATCAAAGAAATACAATAAAATACAATGAAAAAGGTAGCTATTCATCTAGTTTGCCATAATGCCATAAACAGGTTCCCCCCCCACACTTTTTTTTAAAGGTTATCACTGGCTCTGTTCTTATGAGAAATTACTCATTAAATAGTATTGATTTGGTTTTGGTTTTGTAAATGTGATTCAATAGATAAGTGGATTTGTATTTATCAGGTTTTCTTACTGCAGAGTTCATCTTTTACAGATGACTTACAGGATGTAATACAGAGAGCTGTCCAGATTGGTGTTAAAAAGGTAACATCTAGTTTTTGTTACTCTTGAGATTAAAAAAATAAAAACTACATTATGGTTAAAATACTACAGAATAGAAGGGAAAGAGCTATTGCTACAATTGGTATTTTTTGAGAATATATTGTCAATATATAGTATTAGCAAGTTAATGAAATAAAATATTCAACAGCATATTCTGTTCACAGCAGTTTAACCTCATGGGCAGTCCTCCCATATGATCAGAAATGTTATAAACGGCAAAGTCTCTTTGAAAAAAATTTTAAACCTATCTGAATTATCAGACTTCTGCACAAGCAACTGCTTATACATTTTATAACATGCTTTAGCACTTAACAGAATTAAGCAATCATTAAAACAGGGATCTGTCACCAGTCTAGTTTTTATAGTATGGGTATACCATTTCAAACAACAGAGGACATTTTAATTTTTACAGTAATAATTTGATTATCAGGAAAATTCCTATTCTTTTTTAAAGAGTTCCAAGGAAATGAATATTAGCCCAGTGTCAAGTTCTTTGAATAGATATTTGTAAAAATTAGCATTTTTTAAAAATAGCAAATTAGCGCACTCATGTACACAAGAAATAAGGTTAAACTCCATGGTGTGGTATCAGGACACTTGGAGGCCACTGCTTCTAAGTTGAATAACTTCCATTTTAAAAAGCGATACTGCTAACTAAATGAATTCTACAGTCTCCAACTCTAAAATTGTACATTATTGTAATAAAGGATAAAAGTCACAACATTAATTTTTCATTGTGTGGTCATTCTCAGCTTGTTATGTCACTTTATGAAATGCTTTTCTGCAAATTTTGAAATACCAAGTCCCTAAATTTTCATGTATTAGCCGTGAATAGTTTAATCTCAACATTTCTAATCACTCACACATATGGACTTAGGAACGACAGAACTGGGGTGATGTTTACTTGGTCATGGTTCCAAATTGAAATTTGATTCCATATCTTGCAGTTAATCGCAGTGGTTGGACGCCAGGTTATGGCATCACCAGCCTAGCTTCCAACCCCAGCTTCATTCTTCATAGCTTTGTAACCCGGGGTGCGCCATCTCTAGACTTCGGTTTTCTCATTCGTACACAGGAGAATGATAACAGTACTCCATGAATAGAGTTGATGTGAAGGTTAAGTAAAATACAGAATGCAAAGCACTTGGTATTAGGCTTAAAGTAAGAAGTCTTCAGGTTTATGGTGGAAGCTTCCAGCAGCAGCATCATTGTAAACTGGGAGGAAATTATGTCCTCTAGTCTTGACCTTAACTTTTTTCATCTATTGGGAAAAGTTACAGCTAAAATAAAAGGTGAACTTGATGAGAAACTATTTTACATAATTGAAGTACTGAATGTGGGTACATAGTCATATATTAAAGGGTTACGTAGTATTAGTAAACAATAAGGTTTCTTCAGTATTTTTTGTTAATATATCCTGTGTTTTACAAGAATTAATTTACAAGGATTTAATTATAGCTTTGCGTTCCCTGAGTAGATACTCATCTTCTCTCATATTAGAAGTTTAAGTTGCTATATGAAAATACCTGAAAAAAAAAGAAAAAATATCTTCGTCATTTGTACTTCCTCCTATGTTTCGTATGTTTTCTCTTTGGGTGTGTACCTAGAGAGATTCAAAGCTCAGTGAGAGTTTAGCTCAGTGACATTCTAGAAGTGTGCTTTTGAAATTATACATCTTTGTTCTTAAATTGCTTTTATAGAAGAATGTGCACTTAGGCAGCACCGCCTCAGCAGTCACCATCAACACACAGTTTTTTAGTGCCATTTTCCTTTTAACATATTAGAAAGACAGTGCTCTCACTGCCAGTGGACTCTAACGGCTGTCTCTGTCGAAGTATGCTGTAGATTTCTCTACAAAGAATTCATCAATACACATTAACCCAGTGATTCTCAAACTCTTAGAACCCCTTCATAGGACCCTAAAAAGCTTTTGTTTTATGTGTTTTTATCTGTTGATATATACTATATCAGAAATTAAAACAAAATTTTTAAATATTTATTCATTCTAAGATAACAGAAAACCATCATATTAATATAAATAGCATATTTTTGTGAAAAATAAGTATTTTTCCAAACCAAAGGAAATTAGTGACATGAGTGGAATTGTTTTACTTTTTTTTTTTTTTTACTTCTTTTTACTGTCTGGCTTAATAGAAGATTGGACTTTGAGTGTTTCTGCAGTCGTTCTGTTGCGATACACATCATGTAGCCTCTGGAATACCTCATTGCGCATGCGTGACATGACCGAATGACGGTAAAAAAGGCAGCTAGCATCTGGCACCACACCTGGAGAATTGTTGAAATAATCAACACTACTGAATCACTGATTTAGATGAACAGAATTCTAAATTCTGCGATCCTTAGTTATTCAGACCTTTGCAACATTTCTCAAGGAATGTGATCCCCTATCCTCAAGGAATTGACGATCTACTAGGAAAGACAGATGTGAATACATTTAATAGGAAAGAGGGACAGATTCTGTGTATTGTGAGTCTGTACATGCGTGTGGAGAGGAGGTGATCTTTCAGCTGAATTTTAAAGGAAGGGTAGGTGTGTGTCAGTCTAAGAAAATCATTCTGGAGAAAAGCAGCCGAAAGGCATTTTGGCAATTGTTGATGCCCTGTTAAGGTGGGCTTACTTTATCTCTTTCTGTTTCAGTTTATGATTACAGGTGGAAATCTACAAGACAGTAAAGATGCACTGCATTTGGCACAAACAAATGGTATCCTCCTATTACTTTTACCAAAAAAAAATATGAATTAAGTTATTTTGAAGAAGTCTTTCTGAAAACTGCTTCAGGTACAATACGATGGATCATGACTGTAAAAACAGTGGGGAAATAGACTGATTTCAATGGGACACGATTAAGGTGAAAACATTCAAAGTGCCCATTTACCAATATCAGGTGCTTGATAAAACTCTCTCATTGCACTTAGTAAGGATTATTTTAAGATTTCAGTTAATGAGAATTAAGGTCACCGGCTATATAATTTAACCTCAAATATTCTTGATGTAGAAGTTTTGTGTATATATTGTAATGTGTTTAAGATATGAGTTGCTTTTTATTTGCTCTTTCTTAAGCTGTGAAAAATCATTTACTAAATATTATGCAGACCAAACACTCAGTAAGGCCCTAGAAATGCAAGTAAAAATATATTACACGATCTCTCATATGCTTACTTTATGTTCATACATTCTGCATCTATTTAAAATATATAATTCTGGAATTGGTTCCAAAAGGAATCCTAATTATATAAAACACCTCCCTTTATCTGGCATTCATTAACTTAACCCTTCTTGTTGGGGGAAGGAGGGATGCTTCATTTTCTAGACACTGAAAACTTAGGCATTCCACATTATTTTTCAAAATACTGATTTATTTAAAGCTGTTTTTTATGGAAATCTCTTCAAGATCCCCTGATGCTTTTTCTTAGTGATTAAGGTCATAAAAGTAATCCTCAGAGCTTGTGAGTTGTGTGAGAATACCATCTTCCATATTTTTTAGCCCCAAACAAGTGTGTTTTCAAAAGCTCTAGGATCTCCGCTGTCAGCCTCTTCCATTCCTCTCCATGTAGCTGTGTCCTCTCTGCTTTAACAGCTCTGCCTCTCTTTCTATGTAAATATTTGCCCAAGGAAAGCTCCACACTGATTCAGGTACAAGTAGTACTTTGAGCCACTCAGGAGACCTTTTTACCTTCACATTTGTGTTCCGTACAATAAAAGTTATCAAAGTACGGCCTCCAAATAAGCAAGCTTTCTTTTTTATTAGAAAAACAAAACCTCCCTTCCACATCTTTAAGTCTCCTTTTTTAAGAGGAATACATTTTAACTGTTACATTAAGTACATGAAATAAGACAGCCATGTGAACAGTTAATAGAAAAGATAAAATTAGGATATGCCATTTCATTCTATAAGAAATTGTTTCATTTTCCATTCTGTAGGTCTCATTAAAAAACTTTGGAAACAATTGCAGTAATTATTTTTACCAGTACACTAAGGCAATTTTTATCTTCCCGTCCTATTTTGTTAAGGTATTCCAAAAATTCTTAATGTGATTAACCTAATGCAGTTCTGGTAGTTCAAATAATTTATGGCTCTCGTTAAAAGTTAACCAGTTAAATTAATTGATAATTCTCATTGCATATTAAATATATATACGAAGACTATTTTGAAAATAATCCTGATGTCATTTTGTGCTAGATATGTTTTTCAGTACAGTTGGATGTCATCCTACAAGATGTGATGAATTTGAAAAGAACAGCCCCGATCTTTACTTACTGGAGTTGCTAAATCTTGCTGAAAACAACAGAGGGAAAGTTGTAGCGATAGGGGAGTGTGGGCTTGGTAAGTGCCAAACTCACCCGCTTAGGGTGAGTGTGAAAATGACTGATCTGTTCTACACGAGTCATGACTAGTAACTGATTCTTTTTTATCTTTTAAAGATTTTGACCGACTACAATTTTGTCCCAAAGATACTCAGCTCAAGTAAGGAGATTTGTTGACTTTAAAATTTATTGTAAAATCTTAAGGGTGGTTTTTTAAAATAGCTGTTATCTATTCAGTATGTAGTTGGATTAAGCATCAGGATGTTTGTTTTCTTTTGTGTATCAGGAGTTAAGTGAGTCAGAGTCCATGTATTCTTGCATGTTATTCATAAAGAGTAGAAACATGTAGTTCCCTGCGTGATGAACCATCTAATTTAATTTTAATGATAGAAATAATAGATGAGTTTTACAAAAGACTTTTCTCGTTTTTTGTTTGCTTAATAAAAATGCATTCATACACGAATCATTCCTCCTTTAAAATGAGGATGGTGCCGCCTACCTTATTTTAACATTTGGTGTAGAAAGCCCATGACTGGCACAGAATAAGTGCTCAATAAATTGTGGCTATTACTCTTATAAATATTGCTATCTTAAAGGAAAACACTGGCTGTAGGTTTTGTTTGGTGTTTTTGAAAAGTGTTTTTTAAAGAGCAAAAGGAAAAGCAAGGCATGAAAGCCAGGAAAAGGCCTGATTTAGTGACAGAAAGTGTACCTGATCCTGTAGGCGCATGCTGTGTCTTCAGGTACTCTGCCCTGTGCTGCACTGTTCACTCTGAGTAGCAGGAATTTGCTTTGGACATTTTTCTTGGGGCTTCAAAATATTAGAATTTGAAAACAGTCATTTGAGGACTTAGGGAGCCTCAGAGAGGAGAGACTGAGGCATCCTTGTCATCAGGCAGCTTAGAGGAGGGACTACCCCCATGAGTTAAGGTGTACTGCTGCAACGCAGTGGCCCTTGGATTTGCCTCAGTTCTAGTTAATAAAAGCTGCTATTCCGAAGTTGAACTTTCTTTAGTTATTGTTAACCCTAAAATGTAAGATGCAGTAATACAATCAGAAGCAAGTTACAGCCTTGTTAAAATGAGCAAATATAACTCAGTGATTTTCACTTATGAACTAAAAAAGTCATAATTAAAAGCAGAGAAGTCTCTTATTAGGTGCCAGTTCCTGCCCTTTAACTTATGTTATTTCTGGCTACCATGGTGGGGTTTGTTTCTTTAAAGACAATAGTCATTTGGCATTAAGCACCAGTTGGCCTCTGTTTGAATCCTAAGGAATCATTTTTAGCACACGGCTTCCTGTCTAGCTTGAGCACATGGGCCTTTCTTTCCAAATTCTGTAGACGCGTCCCTTGAGCATCTGTTATTTTCATAAATTGTGCTTTTGCCTGCTCTGCGGCAGCAGGCCAGTTTCCATGCTGGTCATTAAATTCTGTAAATGCAGCTTGGTCATGTGGCTTCATACATAGAATTGTGCCGTGAAAAAAATTTTCAGTTTAGAGAGGAGGACACATGAAGTGGAGACTACTGCTGGCTCTGTATAGTCAGAAGCCAAATACAGAGTAAAGTTTCAATAATGGCCGGAGCACACCCACTTGCTGACATTTGAATTTAGAGGTTATGGAAGTAGTGACTAGTAATAATGATTAAACTTTTTTTTTTCTTCCAAATGTCAGCTTATATCCTACACTACGAAATTTCAGCACTTTAACTAAAAATATGTTTGCTTATTCTAGCCCAGCAGAATCTGAAAAGGTGCTTTAAAAACCTGAACATTAGGGTGGTAAACACACAATAGAATATACGGATGTCAAATTATAATGTATACCTGAAATTATATAATTGTATTAACCAATGTTATCCCAAGAAACTAAATAAAAATTTTTTTTAATTAAAAAATAATTAAAAACCTGAACTTTGGGTGATACAGGCAGACCACCAGTTTTAGGAAAACTATTTCTTTAGGAAGTACATTTCTCTTTCTGGTCTTACCATTCAGCATTTTCAGGAGCGCAGGGCAGCACACCAATAGAATAGCTGTTCTGCACTTCAGGAGACAAGATACAGGAAAATATTGCAAAAGAGGTTTAAGTTAAATACAGAAATTATTCCCCAAAATAAAGGGGCCTAGAAGAGGTAAATCCCTTATAAAACATGACACTTATTGTCTGTAACTCCTGGTTTCACTGAAGACTCCATGACCATCGATAAGAACAAGGAGCACCGTTACAATGAGAAACAGACAAACGTGCAGACCCCCCACCCCAGTATATCCTCTGGATCTTGTCATCGTTTGGTGGGACCAGGACGAGTCTGAAATGCCACAGCTTTTGGTCGTGTTGGCTGGGACCGTGAATTAGGCCACTGAAGTTCTGCTGGTTCCTTGTTTGCCGTGTGTGTCGTGGCCCTACCACCCCAACACCGGCTCTTGTGCCTTGCTGGGGTCATTTTGAGGATCAGATGAGATAATGGCATGTGGCACTTGAAAAACCTTTCTATAAAAGTATTCTAAAATATTCAGGGCTGCCATTTTCTCATGTAATTTTTGTTTTTCTGAAAAATAGAGTATTCCATTTTTGTGCTCTCTATTGTTTTTAAGGAATCCTTTTTGCTCAGTGGTAGTAATTTCTCGAACAACAGCACAGAGAAAACACTGAGAATAAAACTCTGCCTGGCCTCCGACTTTTGTCACTTACTGATGGTCCCCAGCCAACTCTCAGGGCAAGGCACTGGCTGCGTATTTGCACCACCAACACAGGCGGCAGGCGAGTGGCCCCACAGCTTATGGAGGGGTCTGCTTCGTTTGCTGGGATTTGGTCGGGAAACTAGTTAAACATAATTAGAGGAGATCCCCCATACCGCTGCACTTATACCTGATGGTAAGAGAGAAGAGGCATCTAAAAAATGCAAAGGAAAGGCTTACAGAAATGACCAACTCAGCCAGTTAAAACCCATTCCTAACTGGCCTCTCCCCACTTCCAGGGCTCTCCAGCTCACATGTTTTCCCAGAGCCACCTCCCCCACCTCAAGGACTCTCTAGCTCACATCTGTTGATTCATGGCTTGCCAACCCACTAATGTCCTTCCTTATCTCTGTAGCTGTAGGAATAACAAGGCTGTAAAACTGCTTGTTACCATCTGGGCTCAGCCTTTGGCTAGGGATCCGCTGAGCAGGTGCTGGCATTGATAAAGTGTTGCTTCCTACTTATATCCTCAATGTCCCATCTCTCTGTTTGAGAATCCTATAACAGTGCCGATAACGCCAAGGTTGTAGGATCTGTAAGACCAGTGGTCTGGAAATTCCTCCCCTATTACAGCCCCCACCCGAAGCTCCCCCTCCCATCCTGAGTCACGACCCACACGTGAAACAGACAAAGGAATCACGTGCCCTTCGCATGGACACTGCAAGGGTATATAAGAAATCTAACAAAGGGGAGATCATGCTTTGGGTCTGTTGAATGCCCCACGCACTCCGCCAGCAATAAATTCCTTCCTGTAACGGAGCTGGCTGAGCATCCAGGTTCCGCAGAATGGTGTCGCTTCCTGCAATAATAGCTCCTCCAGCGATCAGTAGTAAAGTGCTGCCTGATTTACCCAGTGCCTCGAAACGAAAAACTAACATTTCATAATAATTCTGTAATCTCCAAAAATGAAGTATCCCTTTCCAGACATTGTACATTATAAAAGCCGTGAGCTAAGCCTAATGTATTTTTAAATGTCTGAATTTACTGTGTATGTCCTATAATATCTAAAGAATAAAATTCCTTTAAAAAATCACTTGGCATAATTATTTTTCTCATGCAGAAATAAAAATTTTAACACGGAAGTCTTATTTTTGCATCATGCAGATATTTTGAAAAACAGTTTGAACTGTCAGAACAAACAAAATTACCAATGTTTCTTCACTGTCGAAATGCACATGCTGAATTTTTGGGTAAGTTAAAGTTAAAATATTTAGAATGTAGGAGTTTTGCCTAAATCAAGCTCTTTGTTAAAAGTTTTTTGTTTTTAATTCACAGACATAATGAAAAGAAATAGAGATCGGTGTGTAGGTGGGGTAGTAAGTATAAAAGTTGTTTTTAATATATGCTACACAAAAGCATTTGGTTATTATGGTTTGCCTATAAATTAATTCAAATGTCAGCAACAGAATTATTAAGGTTCTCATCATTTGAAGAACATGTGAATTTATTTACTGTTGAATCTGTAGGCCAGATGTGGTACAGACATAAATCACTCTGTTTTAATTGCAGGTACTTTGTTCAGAGGACAGGAATGAGGATAGAATTCTGTTCATAAGAAAACCCCTGAATGTACATTTTGCCAATATGAGATGATTCCTCTGCCTCTTCTATCAGCTATTCTTAAATTTGTACAAAACCTAGTTTTAATATTTTAAAATATTTTAACATTCATTTCAGATTTGCCTTCTTCATGTGAACTGTATTCATTACACTCTGATGTAGAGATTCATTTTCCTTTCTGTAATTCTCTTCTGCTCTAAACACTTGCTCTCTATGGTTATTTCAGTCACTGGTCTTGAGACATTTCTCATAAGGATTACCTGCCTACTACTTAACTCAGGTGTCTAGAGCAGTGATTTTTAATCTTTTTTAAATCATGGACTCCTTTGAAAATCTGCCTCAGAAAAATGGTCAGATAATATAAATTTTCATACATAATTTCAGGATTGATTCACTGGTTTCCAGCCAAAAAACAAAACATAACAAAAAACCCACTATTGTCTAGGCATGGAAAACCACACGCTTATACTGTGCCAGCTAAGGGAGGAAGAGCTCCATGCACGAATTACATACCCACACTGCATTGCTTTGACAGGTTCATACACATTCTCAGTTTTTAGCCTCTGCCTCATGTTTCATATTTGCTAATGATGTGCATGTTTTCTGCATGCTGTGGGTTAATATTACTGTGCACATTTTTATCTGTAGTTTCCTGGCCCTATAATTCGTCCTTTAGGAACAGTTCTGGGGAATTGAGAGTGGCTTTCATTAATGCCCTTGGGTTACTGGTGGCACTTAGAACCTTCAGGCTCTACCTCTCAGCCCATTTGCTTTATTTCTAAAAATGTATTTACTTGGGTGATTCTGTAATAGTTTTAAAAATTAACAACAAATCCAACTTAAATGTTTGACTTATTAAGAAGAGTGCCAAAGAAAGAATAATTACTTTTATGAAATGGTTTATGAGGAGTCACATTTAAAACTATTTTGACATTGTTGGAGGCCATGTCTTCTAGTCAGCTGGAAATGCTGAAAAAAAATAAACCCTTTGGGGCAGCTGTGTAATAAAATACGGTTTTCTTTATTGTTGAGAAACACGTTATCCTTAGTGTAGTCAGACTCTTTGGACTCAATATTAATGTGACATTACTGCTTTGAGTCTTTAAAGAGGATTATTGTGTATTGGTTTTGATTGCATAAATACATCCAAGCTGAAAACTGTGCCTTAACCCTGTCTTTGAAGGAGAAAAGCATCTCAAAATTTTTTTTTTGCCTGCTGAAATGATATTATTGACTACATAACAATTTACATTTTTTTAGCAACGTTCTCCCAACCTCTTTATAAATCGTCTTAAAACTCCCCTCTTAAAAGTAATTCCTCTTCTAGTAAAAAGTAACAGAAAAATTGAACATTTAAAAATATATTTTAAATAGTTTTGTAGCATTTCTAACTTCTCATGTGTTGCCTAAGAATGTGGCCCCCAACTCCAGCTGCACCCTAAAAAGACATGCTGTGATGTACCCCTACAGCTGTGATGTCACCTGCAGCAGCGCTGGTGCAGAGGTGTCCAGCCACAAAGACAAACGTTTTAGGCAGGCAACTGATTCCTTCTTGCATTGTGTCATTGGAGATGACAGGTTTTAATAGTGAAAATGAGTTGAAAATAAAAATTCTAGTGTCTACCACATTTGAAAATTTGTGGTCCACGCTAATGCTCTGCATTTTTGCTTAGAAAATCTTAATGTTATTTAGAATTTTAAAGAGTAATTAGAATAAAATCATGCCCGTATGTCCTTAGGTGCATTCATTCGATGGTACCAAGGAAGCGGCAGCTGCTTTGATTGACTTGGATCTCTATATAGGATTTAATGGTTGGTAGGTTCTTGTTTATTTAATTTTTATATTAGGCAGATTTCTTAAATTGTTTTACAGTGAATTGCTGACAGTGGTCTAAATTTAATTTTATTAAAGTTTGTATTTTATGATCTTAGCCTGAGAATTTCAGTAATTATTTATGTAAGAAATTAAACTATTACAAGTTAAAGCTCAAATATTAAAAACTACTACCCTGTGCTCTAATGGTGGAAAACAGGTTTGGTTGAGCTCAGCAGCTAGCTTTCTCTAGCATACAGTTTTATTTTCACGTTATTTTATCCCTTTAAAACGTGTATTCGCAGCATTGCGTACACAAACACATGGTGATGTCTGAGCACGGGGAGGGTTCATACTGTGACAATCCTCTTAGACATCTCTGTAGGCCAAGTAACAATATTGAAGCTAAGAAACAGGTATAAAGTAACTCAAAGGGTTGTTACCGAAATCAAGGGGTTTGTTTTGCCTGTGTGTATCAAAGCCAGATGAGACACGAACAGGAGGTTGCAGCAAAGAAAGCAGAGGTTTATTTAAGGAAATGGCACCAAGCCCGGAGACACAAATAAGCCAGTGCTCTTAAGACCTGGCTTCCTGATGGTGTGTTGGTTACAGATTCTACAGGGCAAAATCACAAGACAGCTTGTTAGAGGTTCGGGGTTGTGTTGGGAGCTGATTGGTCGGAGGCCAGGTAACAGTAAGGAGTCCTTTCTTCAGGCCTGGAGGACAGTTCTGAGGTCTTTTCTGCCATTACTCTGCCCTGTCTCATGGGAAATAGCCAGGGGGGTCTTTCCATGTAGAGCTCAGGAATGAAATATAATTTAGGTCAAGATGTTATCTTTCACCTGCCAGAGGTCAAAACCCTGAGGCCATCAGTCAGGTCCCAGTGACCAGCCATCTTCCACCGACTCTGGGTTGCTGACTATCCGGGGGAAAGGCAAGGCAGGCAGAGGAAGACATGATTTCTACAGCTAAGATTTAAAACCAGTCAGTCATAAGGACCTTGGGCTTTGGTATGAGAACCTGTGTCCTCTGGCTTCTCACTCAGTGACCTTCCTGCTGTTACATACACCACACTGAAACCTCATACACCCGATACAGGTTCATCTTCTTTCAAATCTGGTGAGCCTCCACCACTGTCTTCTTACAGGATGTCAGTGTAGCTCATTAAATAAATTACAAAATAGTATAAGATTGCTCCTCCATTTCATTCTATTAAAATTAGCAGTAATTACTAAAATATAAAATTATGTTATTAAAATCTTAGGAAAATAGAATTATGAAATTACCTATTGCTTTAGAGTTCAGACTTGTTTAAATGTCTTAGTTGTATCTTCCATATTTTAAATTATTTAATTTATAAACCAATATGCAAAGAGATACATGCATATGGATTAGCAAGTCCAGTTACTACGGGCTTATAAACAGTCTCCCCAGCATGTCCCCTACCCCTTAGCCCCTAAGTCAACCTATCCAGGGGCCACCGCATTGCTATTTATTACTGTATTTGTAAATAATATGCATTGCTACTCTTCATTCATTCCCTTTATTCTCAGTAAGGTATGTGAGCATTTAAGTTCACATATCCCATACTGTTCCCCCACCTGCAATATCCTCCAAAGTCTTCTCGATGTAGTTAGTTATTTCAGAATTTTGGTTATTTGCATATTCAGTGTTTCATTTTTGTGTCTGTATACTGTTGACCCCTGAACATGCAGTGTACCGTTTATTATTATCCCGGAGAAACTTCCCTCATCCTTTTGTTAACTTGGCTTGCTTCAAAACTTTAAACCTCCTCATACTTTCCAACAGCTCTGTAAAATGCCTTTCTCTGTTTTTCTGTGAGGAATCATGCCTGGATTATCTGATAGTTCCATTCATTCCAAACCCTTCCATCTTTCTGCTTCAGTTTGGACTAGTGTCTTTTCTGTGATAAACTCCTATTTTTAGATCTCATATATTCTGTCTTGGTTTGTTTCGATGGAACACGTTTGAAAATGAATTTATTCTACCCTTTCCCTCTTAAAAGTTTGCCTACGTAAGTTAAGAGGATTAAAAAAAAAAAAAACTTCCGCTTGATATTTTTTCTGGGGGTAAAATTCTAGATCAGAAATCGTTTCGCTGAGGATTTAGTGTTCCCTTTCTAGGTTCTAATGCTGTCAGTTGCCGTTCTGATCCCCAGTCTTTTCTCTGTGACCTCGTTTTTTTTTTTTTTTTTTTTTTTTCTGTTCCATGGACCTCCTAGACTGATACTCTGATCTTATTGTTTTATTCTACAATTTCTATTTGTTTTTTTTCCCTATTCTCCAAAAGTGCTTTATGTTTTATGCAACTTCAGCCTCTGAAAGCGGTTTTTTCCTACCATAAGCTAATCTGACCGATCTCCTCTCTCTAAATATTTGAATTACAGGTTTTTCTGTTTGCTGAAAAATGCTTTTATTTATTTCCCAAGTTCTTTGTTCTTATCTTGTTTTGGTCTGTATCATGGTGAAGTCTTTTTTCAAATGTCGGGCATTTCTTCCCTGGACATTTAAACATATAAAGAGAGGGGTAAAAAAAAAAGTTGGTAGCTCTGCTCAGCGCAGAGCTAGCCTGTCCAGTCTGGTGGCCAGCAGACATTCTCACCAGGGACTCCTAAATGTCAGCGCGTCAAGAGAGCTCCCTGTGGGTTGGTCCGGTTTCTCTGGATTCCTCTGATCCCTGCTGGAAAAGTGGGGCGGGGCTCCATCAGTGTGCCCCTGTGCCCAAGCAGGGCGGGGCTGGAGGGGCGCCACTGTTCAGTCAGCGGGCTCTGCTTTGCCCTGTGCGTTGCTCCTCTGTGCTGCTTGTTCTGCAGTCCAGTCTCTGATTTAAATTCTCCAAGACCGCACACCTCCCTCCCCTCCCTTCCCTTGGGTGGGGGCCAAAGTAACCATCTCTGCCCCAATTCATCGGAAGGAATCTGGGAGTCCCATCTTCTCCTTGCTCTGACATTTCAAACAATCCTCCATTCAGTCCCCTGCCTGTCCCAGCCTTTCTAAGGTACCTAGTTCTTCCAGTTCCTAGAACTTTCTTGGGTGAGTTGGTTTGTCTTCAGGATCTCTGTGCAGGCACATAGCACTTAAGTCACTTAGCACAAAAACATAAGTTATCATTTCCCCATCTACTTTCTGCTTTATGTATTTTGATTAAGGGTTAGAAATATCTTCTAGTTTTACCAAAAATGATTTTTTTTCCTTGTTATTTTGGGATGTTTTTCAAGAGAAAGGGGATAAAAGACCTTTATTCTATCCACTTGAATTGTCTTAGATATTTCTAAATTATAATTTATCTGAGTTTATGAAGACTTAGGTTTTTTTCCTTTTACATTAACTTAGAATTAATGAGTTAGTCATTTAACTAATCAAAGTCAATATTTCTGTATTTATTTTGAAATTCAATTTATTGTCTTAATCTGAGTCTTTGTGGAATAGTAATTTAATCTAGTTTATGCTATTAATGATGAAATCTTTGGTTTCTGAGGATTAAATTATAACTTTTTCCCAAAAGAAAATGGGCAAGTTTTAAACTTGATTACAGAATCAGATAGTTGTTTTTCCTTAAACGACAAACCTTATTAAACATACTGGCTTTGATTAAAAATATTTCCTCTGGTAGTATATATTTCTGTATTTAGATCACTTTTTACAAACATGGAATGCATGTAGGAAAAGAACTAAGTCAGGCAGACATTTCATGAGATCAAAAATAAGCAATTTGGTCATTTAGTGAAAACTTAAGTGTCCAAACTGTGGGGGTGGAAAAATTTTCTTTCTACCCTTCTAAGTTCTGTATAGACTTTACAATCAAATTAACATGAGACTAACAGGAGAAAAATAGTCAAATTTATTATATATGTATATATGGGGTTTCCATATGAATATGAGACTAGAAAAGAGATGAGGCATTTAAGGCTAAAACCATCTTCAGCTAAAGAGGGTTGTTTGTTTGTGGTTTGGGACTTCAAAGGGGAGGAAGGCAATTCACAGGGGGATGGAAAGCAAATGGTAAATGTCTGCTGGGCCTTCTTTAACAATGGAATACGGAGAGCACTTGGATGAATGGGCCTTGCTAGGTTCCTCTCCATCACACTTAGTTTAAACTATAGTTATGCTAACAGCTTTCTTCCTACAGCAGGCAGAGGAAAGGTCAAAGGTTTTAACTATCTTTCTTAAAAAGAACCAGCTTAAAATAACCAGTACCCCAAAAAGGTATATTTTAGGGTGGCAAACTCTGCTTTCCCTCAATACCGAGCATATCAATATATTTTAGGAAATGTTCATATTGACCAGGTATTAAGGTAACTGAATATAAGAATTTTGTTTTTTTTTTTTTTAGAGAACATTAATTAAAAGTCTGGTGCTTACGGCAGACTAGACATATATTTCACCCCCACCCCTCCTAAAATCTTACCAAATAAAATGATAGATATTTAAAAAGGAAAACCTATAAAAGCAAAAAAAAAAAAAAAGTGAGTTTTTCTAATGGAGAAATGTTCTGTAGATTTCTGGAAGACATTTGAAACTAGAAGAGAAAGCTTAGACCACACCACTCCAAGTTATACAAATTACTCAGAGGAGCAAATGAATTCTTAAAAAGTTAAGTTTTACTTACACTGATAGAGAAGCTTACTGTGCCCCCCTTAATGGAGGATCTGGTTGGCATAGATCTTAATTTGGATTTTGTAAGGATAGTAACAAAGAGAAAATTCTGAGATGTCCTCCATTTAATTAAAGCAGGCCAGAGGGTGGAAGGAAGAGAGAAGGGTTAATGAGTTAACAACTGCTGGGCCAGCTAACAAGACAGCCCACATTCCTGTTTTTCTGTTGGAATCTTGGATTAACTTCTAGGTGGCTATTTCCACAATTTTCTAAGAGTATACAGGCGCCATGGAACGCAGGAGCCTCTGTTGCTTAAACTTTCCAATCTGTTGGCCACAGCCAATCCAGTAAGCAAGTATCTGCTTCTTCCTTCCAGAGCCTGTGCCCTGCCAGAGCCCGCACCTTTATCTCTGGACAATGTAAATGCTTTCAAAACAGCTTACATCTTTCTCCCCGCCCTACTGGGTGTATTAAAACAGCTTCAAGGATGTCACTACTGCTAGTGGTTTAGACTTAGTGCCCCAGGAACTGGTCCTTATCTTGCTAGCAATGGCCTAATAAACCCTTTCTTTTAAACAGACTTTGAACAATAGGAATGTACCAATTCAAAGGCATACTGCTTTTGTAACCAGCCAAAGTTTGTTTTGGGATTTTGGGTTAGTTTTGTTAACTGTTTTAGACAAGTTTATAACATTGAAAATTTGTCCATTATATGCACCTTTTAATTTTATATATATATATCTTTTTAAGCTCACTGAAAACAGAGGCTAATTTAGAAGTTTTGAAGTCAATACCTAGTGAAAAATTAATGATTGAGACTGGTAAGTTTGTTTTTGAACTTTTTCATATTAAACCATCCCCAAAAAGAGAGAAAAATGAATATTGTAAAACATTCAACCTTAACAGTTATACGTTTCAGAAAACCTTTGGGAGTTATCAGTTGACGTAAAAATATTTATGCCAGTGACTTTTTTTCAATTTAGAAAGTTTGACAAAACCTAAGCACCTAATAGTGGATGTCAGTAATTAAGGAGGTTGTAGTTTTAACTAGTTTATTAAACAAGGAGTCTTAGCATTTTTCCTCAAAAACTATTCAGAATTGTTTTAGACATTATCTTTTTGTAATGGCTTAATTCTACAATACTTTTAACATAAAGTGCAGAAATGTAAATCAAACTAGTTTAGTCTTAAGAATTTTCAAAATTAATCTGTTGTCTCAAAACAAGGTTAGAAGCTAAAATTTTTATCGATATCTGGAACTCCTCCTTATATACATGGACTTTTTTTTAGTAAAGTCAAGACAGTCATTTGGGGCGAGGGACCATTTCATTGGGGAGAAAACTAAATGAGCTCATTAAAAGTACTGTGCTTATGAAATGTGTAAATTACTATTTTTAATTAAGAAAATAGGTTAGTGAATAACCCCAGTACTTGGAGCCACTATTTCATATTCAGTAAGAGCAGTATATAGGTTCGTTTACCCTTAAATGTTTTCATGTTACAACTGTATTTCTTTTAGCCTTAGGTCTTTGGCATGTCATACATATACCAACGTTAGAAAAAGTGGGTCTTATAAAACATTTAAGAATTTGTACAGTTTTTTTATCTTGTGCTTTTCTTAGAACTGTTTTCTCGTTTTTGCCATGTATGAAGCTGAATCATGGCTTATATTTTGCAGGTTATTATTAGTCAAATAATGATCATTAAAAAGTTAAATTCCTTAAGAGACTTCTCTTTTTGCTAACTCCAGATGCACCTTGGTGTGGAGTCAAAAGTACACACGCTGGTTCAAAATTTATCAAAACTTCATTTCCTACCAAAAAGAAGTGGGAAAATGGGCACTGTTTGAAAGACAGAAATGAACCCTGCCATATAATGTAAGTATTTCGTTTTCATGGCCTTCAGAAACATTAAAATCAACCACCAAATGCCACTTACAACATGAACGCTAGTAAAGATGTGTAAAGTCCAGATCAGATGCCACCATTTTAAAGCAGCGATTTAAGAGGAATCTGCACCTGCTTTGCTCTGTTTCAGCTGTTTTCATACCCTCTGAACCGAAACTGTATGGCAGTAGTGAGAACGTATAGATATTGGTCATTTGTCATTTTGTGGAAGAGGGTGAAAATCTCAGAACTGTTAATCACCCTGTCTGGTTTAAGTTCCATCCTCATGCAGCCTTCCTGCCGATGGTTATAAAAATGCAGTCTTAGCAGACCTTTTAAATATCTGCACTTTTAAGTGATTTGACAACCTGAATAAATCTAAGAAATAACACATTTCTTGAAGCCTGTGAACCAAAAGAATGTTAGTTCTTTTCCAACCAAAAAAAAGGGGGGTGGGGACAGAACTTTAATATATTTCCTTAAAAAAATTCAGAATTTTTTCATTATAATGTATAGTTCATGTGAAAAGAGGGATTCTGGTACCCATCTGTCAGGGAGCTGGAGAGCATATTATAACTTCAGGGAATTCTGTTACATCATTTTAATGGGGACATCTAATTTCTTTTGTGTGCACACAAGCACATAATTTAAATCTAGACTATATAATCTAATACAGGCAATTGAACATATTTATAACATTCATAAAAATGTTGAATTATTTTTAGATTGTTAATAATTCTTTCCATATGCACCATCATTTTTTTAGTAGTTTTTAACAGGTAGAAGTATTCAGTAAGCCATATCTAAATTCAGCAGGCAGAAAAGTGAATTATTCCATAAAAACATTAAAGATTCTTTTCCTTTAACATGCCAGTATTGGCAAAGACTTTTAAACCCAGTGTTTTAAAACCCACAGTGTGAGGAATATATATAAATTCTGCTTAGTAAGAAATCACTTTGTCATTTTGATGAAATGTAGGTACTTGTAACTCTAGTCAGGAGGCAGTTATTTCTGAATAATTCTTTGGAGATATAAGAGGACTTCAGAGACAAGAAACGTATTTTTTAGCAGCTAGCCTAGAAGAAGTAATTGCCAACAGTGTATCCAAGTCAGTTTTCTATCATGCCTTTTAAGCATAGCTGTTGACTTTAGCTATACATTTATTTGCAAGGCAAGATGTTTATAAATGCAGTTAAGAACTGAAACTTTTGAAAAGCTTGATTCCCAACTGCCATCGTGAATAGGTAGTTCTGAATAGGTAGAGCTTGGGAAGATCAGCATTTGCAAACTGAAAATTTTAAACATTTCAAAAATGCACATGCCTCTAGTCTAATTACTAATTAGAAAGTTTAAATTCCTGCTTACAAAGTCATTTTTATCAAACTCCCATGTGTTAACAGTTATGTTTTATTTCTAGAGAGATATTTTCCTTCTAGATTTGTAAATTCCTTGAAACACATTTTGGAGCTGAGGCTACACATAAGAATCAAGACAGTTGCTGTCCTCATCCATCATACATGACTAGTACATTGTATCAGGCACTTTGGATAGGCATTTAAGGAGTCAGACAAGGATCCTTGCCCCCTGGATAAACAAGCAGATAAAAAGTGTAATAATCCCAGATGGTAGTGTTGTTCTAAAAGGTGTGAATATGTGACTGGAACCATAGACATGGCAACTGCCTGCCTTGAGGGGGAAACAAGAGAACTAAGGTGACATTTCGACTGTTTACTAACTGGGATTCATGCCAGACTAAGACAAACACCTTTTAAAGCAAAGGCAGACTACAGAAGGGCTTGGCTGCTCCAAGGGAACAGTGACTTTAGTGTGGCAGAAAGTAGGATGCATGAGGAAGTAATATGTACGGGGAGGCAGAGTGAGAGGCCTGATTGTGGGGGCTCCTTAGTAGTTCAGACCTCATCAGGACCCAAAGGATTTTAAAAGCTGGAAAGTAGGTTTTTTTTTTAACCTGTAAACAGGTATCAGATCAGTGTGGAGGAAGGAGTGGAAGGGAGATGGGTAGCAGAAATCACATTGATTTTGCACAGTATTATGCATGTAAGTTCTAGTTCCAAGTGGTAGAAAATCCTGTAGTTTACTATGAAAATTAGATCTTCAGTGTCAATTAACTTATGTGTAAAAATATTCTATAATATTGCTGGAAAACACTAGGCAGAGAAACTGTCCGGGCTCTTCTCTCTTGCAGGAAAAAAGAGAATGCCCCTCCCCAATCTCATACATTGATCCAAGTAAATACCTTTTTCAACTTCCTTTGCTGTCAGCATGTCAGTGATCATGCTGCAACTCCCTGCTGTCCTTTAGCACCAGTTCTCTAAGCAGTGGCTTTCAAATTTTGCTAACCCCATAGTGTATCCTACATTGTGTAGTGTCAGACATACATATAAAAATAAACATGAAACTATACTTTCCAAAGTGCAGTGTACTTTTAATTTTTTAAAAGCTCATCGTGACCCATTAACGAATATGTGATGACCCAGTTTGAAAGGACTCTCGCTTTACACTGTGTTAGTTCCCTAATTGTGATACACATAATATAGGCTGGTTTTATAATTTATTTGAACTTGGTTCTTGCCTTTAGTTATCTGCAGAACTACCGTCAGAAATCTGTCTCTAACTACTCTATTAAATATCCTAGCAGTTAAAACTGTTCTGTTGATATTGCTGAAAATTTTAATATCTGTTTAAACTTACTAAAGGTGCTAATACCGTATCTTCCTTTATGTGGAAAAAGGTAAGATACCTTTAAAACAGAATATGTACTTGGAAATTTAACCATCTATTTTTGTTTTGTTTTAGTCAAATACTGGAGATAATGTCAGCAGTGAGAGATGAGGATCCACTGGAATTAGCCAATACACTATATAACAACACCATTAAAATATTTTTTCCTGACATGTAATTGGTATGTTTTCCACTTTCCATCATGTATATAATTTCCTGGTAAAACTTAATGTTTCAATAAAGGAATTCTCTGGAAGTTATCTAAGAGGTATCATATATGACTATATACCATCGCCCTCATTTTTATCCGTAGACAGATCAGGACTTTTTTAATGTCACTTAATGCTTTGGCTTAGAACAATTAAAATCTCTAATCTTTTCAAAGTCCAAAAGGACAATTTTACGTCAATGATGCAAAGACAGAATGGCTAACATACTGGTTTTTACATCAAAATTCTGGTTTTAACCAGAATATAAGCCTATTTCTCACCTCACACAATCTCTGAAACATGACTCAGCTCAACTATAATGTTACTCTCAATTTTCAAAAAGTATCTCAATCACTTCTGGCAGCCTATTTTTTCCTTAGTTTATAAAAAACTCCACATATAGCCTTTTCCCTCTGGTCCAAATTATTTTATTTCCTTATTAACTGTTTTTTCTCTGATCTGCACTTTCATTCTCCCACCCATTTAAAGAAACACTAGGGTCCAGACTTAGATGCATTATATTCTTTGAGGAATCTTTGGCACAGTTGACGCACCGTATTATTACATTAAAAAGCTATTTGTTCAAATTTTGTCATAAAAACGTGAAAACATTTTATTCTATGTACAATAATGTACACAAATTTAAATAGGTCAGCAAAGAGACCAGAAGTAATTAAAGAGGTATATTTACAGTAGCACATCACAGTAAACGGAAAACCATTCACCGATTCAACATTGATACTGTTTTTGTGCTTGGTTACACACTGAAGTGAAGCATATTACTCCATTTTGGATGAACTGAATTTTAAACAAATACCTCAATGATTAGTAAATGCTATTTTAATCAGTGTCATCATTAATAAATTCTTCAGCTGCTGTGCCTGTGTGCTGAATCACTCCATTTCTTTCTCTTTGAACGTCATCATCACAATCTGTACTGTCATCCTCATTCAATTCCCTGTCAGATTCAGCAGCAGCCTCCCTTATAGCTTCCTCTGGATTTTCATTGGGTACAATAAATCCATTGTTGTTAGATATATTTGAATTATCCTTGATGTCATCTTCGATGTATACTTTTTGATGGCACATTGGACAGGTATCTTGAATATACAGCCATTTCCGAAGGCAGAGTGCGTGGAAATAATGATTACATGGTGTGATACGAGCTGATGTTGTAAACTCATGATAGCAGATTGCACAGACATCATCTATTTCTTGTAAGCGGCTCCCTTTTATTTCAGGAAGTGAATTAATTTTCTTAACAGCAGTCCTACGATTCATGAATGTCTTCCAACCATTCTTTGCTTGTAAGTAGATGTTAAAATATGCGTGGAGACACATCATACAAGCCCGAATTTTGCTTCCTGACTCAAACATCATGGTATAAGCCCCATTTCCAAACATTACTACTCCAAATATAAATTCAATAATATTGCCTGTTGAACGAACATAGTAGACATAATCATCAAGCTTTTCCCAGAGGACATTATAGTAGCCATCAATCATGAATAACGTATAAACAGTGAGAGAAACAATTACTTTTAAGCAGAGTTCCACACAAAAGGCTGTAACTGCAAACAACCATGTGTTTAGTGCATAGTGATGCCAAAGAACATAACTGAGTAAAACGGGAAGAATAAACAGGCAAGCAGAGACAAAGAGCACAGGAAAATGTCTGCGAAAAGATGACACATGAGAGGCACTGAGAGACATTAACACAGGGTCCGTCATTCCATGGATGAAATGCAGGACTGCAGTTAATAAAAGGCACATGTTTCTACTTAAGCGAATAAGTCTCTCTTCTGGTCTTAGCCCACTCAAACCAGTCTGAAGAGCCAAGATAAAAAACAAAACAGGTGCTACAAAGCCAAGCCGCCTGTCATCTTCTTCAGTTGATCCAATAAAGGCCAATATTCCGAGGCCCAAATAATGGGCTACTGAGGAAATTACAGCACTCATGCCCAGTACAGTCAGTGTAGAATCACAGCCACTAATTATAAGATTGCAAATGAGGTCCCAGAAATCATCCCAAGAGATAAAGAAGGAATCAGTTTCATTTGCCATCCTTAAAATGTACACTAACACTGCAGCCTGAGCTGTGATCCTTGTTAGCCAAAAGACTCTCAGTATGTCTGGGAAACGAATCCTCTTCCAAGTGTCTTCCATTAATAACTGTAATCCATAAATTCGATACATGTGCCTCACTAAAAGATAAACATATCGTGTAGAATAATAAAACCACTTAAATTTTACTGCCAAGACAAACACTGTGTTTAATGTGAGAATCAGGGAAGAAGTAAAAACTAAAGTCTCTCGTATGTGTAACGGCAGCTCTGTGATTAAGCCTATTATTGGAACCAAGAGATCCAAAATAATTAACTGTGAATAGATGGAATGAATCTGGAGTAGTGTAACGTATCCAATTCCAAACGTGAGCTGTAGAACAATGAGTGCCATCCACAGTGAGGGCCCTTTCTGAGGAAGCAGCTGAATTCCAAAAGCTGATGTGTTGTAGGCACCATAGAAGTCAATGTGCAAAGCAGCATAATAGTTTACCAACACTGAAGTTGCAGCTAACAGAAAGGCTGAGCTGTACATGTAGAACTTGAAAAGTGATCGCTGTGACAATATCAGAACAATACTGGATATAAATATCCCTGAAAAAAAAAATAAAAAAGGTCATTTGTATAAAACATTTTAAAGACTGTTCTTCCACTAATAGTCTTCCTTTAGGAAATACGAACATTTTCAATGTTATGAACAGTAAGGCTCAGTTCAGTTAGGCATAAAGACCAGGAAAGGTTTTGTAAAGTCAGACCAAACATTTTTTAAAATCCTATCCCTTATTTTCTAATTTCCAAAGTAATTCAAGTCATACTTATACTTAGGCACTAAATTACCTTGAAGATGGGTTTGTAGTTAAACACTTGAACATTTTTAAAAATCTGTAAAGAATATGTCCTTTATAAGTTCATAATCATTAAAAGAATTAGAATTAAAAATAACCAACATGGAAAACATGAGATTAATTCTATTAATCTTGGAATTTTTTTTCCCTTAAATGTGTTCTTCAGGGAATCAAGTTTAAGTTTTATACTTACACCTACTTCCTCCTTTTCCCCAAACCTGTGAACTCCTACTCATTCTTATTTTTCCTGCTCCTTAAATTTAAGCATTCTCTCTTGGGTCCAAATTCAGAGTTTTTCTTTCTTCACATACTTCCTTGCAAATTTCAGAAATGTCCTCCAAGTTCTCTTTTTCCTATACCTTACCTAAATCTTTTTCTTCAACTAGTCAATCTTCTTTATTCAAATTACATAAGTAACATTCGGAAAACCAAAACATTTTAAAAATGGTAATAAATCCTCCCACTCCTCATTCCATATGTAACCTCTGTACAGTCAGTCTGAGATGTATCCAGCACCATCTTTCTTTGTGCTCAGACTTAGACGAAATACACAATCAACATTATTCAAGGTTTCAACTATGGAGATGACATCTAAATATTCGCTTAGTTCCACTTCTACGTTACAACCAGCAACACTCAAAACTTCTAAAACTTCACTTGTCTCAAATGGCTCTGCTTTTCCTTGCTATTTCCAACTTCAGTTAAAGGAACCATTATTATCCTCTTAATGGTACCTTCCTGCCCCACACTCTCAAGCTTGACAGACAGTTGCCAAATTCTACTAAGCTATTATCTGTCTTTTCTCAGTGATACTAACCAACCTATTAGTCTGTCTCTAAAAACTCATTTTGTCCATATCCATCTACAAGCCATCGCCAAACCTCCTTTTTTTCATTTCTCCTCTCAAGATACTGTAGGGGTTCTGAAATTACTATCAACTAAAACCTACATTCCTTGTCTAGCATTCAAGGATCCAATTTGCTTTAGAGTAACATCCCTCTCAACACACCCACCAAAGCCCCAAACGTCTTTCCCAAACACACCCCTTCTCTGCCATAATTGCAGCTGTGCTTACATTCTATGCTCTGGCATGATGGCCCCACCAACTTCCCAAATTCCTGACTGTTCAAATCCTATCCATCTTATGGATCCACTTTTCTGACAGTGACTGTTTCTTCAGCATACCTACAGAACTTGGTGAAATGCCTAATACTCATATACTACCTGATGTCGTAGTTTTTAGTTACCTGAGTAGGTTATCACCTACCCTTTTATGTGTGTCCTTGATAGCAAGCGAGGATCCTACCTTGTATATCTACAGATTCCAAAATATTTTGTAGAAAATTAATACCAGTAGTACTGATTGAGGAACTAATGTTTCTGTTGAGTTCTGGATTGTGTTTTTAAAGGCAATCACAAAATGCAGCCCACTTGGAAACTGAAACTTATGAAGAGGTAAGACAAAGCTGAAAAACCAGAGCTTGGAATACAGAAAAAAAGACAAACTCCAAATTACACATCCATCTATCTGCCTTACATTAGCATGTAATAAGACATAGCATATATTACAGTAGAGGCATTTCATAACCCATTGCATATAAAAGTAGGGGCTAGTTCCTCTATATAACTTTGCCCATGAACTTAAATTTACCCTGTGCCAATGCATCAGGTCGTTTGTAAAAAGGAGAACTAAAGGACATAATCACCTAGAAGATACATAAACCTCTGCATAAGAACCACCTGATTGATTCCCAGAGCAAATGGGCCACTAATGATCTCCCAAAAGAGCTGACAGCTAAGTACTGACCCTTTCAATAGAAAATGGACAATTTTTGAAGATTAGAAACCTCTTCCATGGAAGGTAACAGGAAATGGAATTAACTCAGGTACTATATGTCATATGTAATTGCACTGTCTCTACATAGAAAAACAAGTCAATATTCTTCCTAAGACATAACAATCTAAAATGAGTCAAAATAAAATCAAAATAACTTTTATTTTATGCCACTTAAAAGGGAAAAAGTCAAGCAGGGATTGTTAAATTACTTCTGTCAACTTGTTATTCACAAAGTGGTAAATTAATCTTTACTTGTAAATATTCATGAACTTTGCTGTAATTTATAACCAGTCCTTTTTCTAACAGATTTTGTCCCTTGTTAATTTTTACACACAAATACAGGAAAGATTTGAGTTTTAGAGTATATCTGAAGAAAAAGTGCCATTTTGCTTTATGTGAACATACCAAAGGAAAAAAGAAGAGGATGACAGACAAATGTAGTGAGAAAGTTCAGATAGTCACAAAGTTCAGATGTGTCCTAGCAAGTAACAATCTGATACTTTCTTGATTAAAATTATACTCCTAAAATGTTAATAATTTTAAGAATAAAATTGTTTAATTCCTACCCAAAGTTTCCATGTGCAAGGGATTAAAAGTTTCTTTTATACTCATGTTCCTGTGTATGAAAAATATAGGGAGAATAAGCTCTCATTTCCCAGAAAAAAGGGCAATTCTCAAAAAACAAGTCTCTCAACATTCCCTCTCATGGCCTTTAAGGAATGTTGCCAATAATATCAAAGCTTTGTTGCATTTTTCACAACTTCAGATATAAAACTTTTGATATTTATCTTGTAGGCCTAAGGAAATTAAGCCCAGGGATAGAGTTCCTCATTAGCATGTAAGGGTGACCTGCGTAAGAAATCAAGGCTATATATAAATGCTGCTTTATAAAGAAAAATCACCTTGGGACACTGGAGAATAGAATAAACTGAAATCACAACTCAGGATCAATTCTCAAGTGATTAGTGCTTCACTAAAGGTCTCAAGGTAGGAGAAGAGGTAGGTATCAAAATCAATTTAAGAGTTTTGAAGCTATATATATGATGAACTCAACTCATGAAAGAGTTCAGGGCCTTCACAATTTGGATTACCAGAAATAAGCAAACAAAACAAGCAAGCCAAAAAGAAACTATCACACATATTACACAACAGTGTTTTAACTCTTTTATGTGGAAAGTCCATTCATACGCTTAACCTTTCTGAAAATTTAGGACTGAAAATCAGAATCAATTAAGACACAACATTTATTAACTCTCCAATTACCTTATTTACTTACTTTAAATTACTTTAAAAATTACTTCAAATTATAAACTAAAGCAAGCTGTGGAAAAACATTTCAATGCCTGACAGAATGAAGATGGAACCCAGAAATAAATGCTATGACTATCTTACTCCCAAGGGAGCCCTAACCATTGAAATGCAAGGCAAAGTAAATAAAATATCATGAAATATTTATCTGTAGGTGCACTTGATAAACTATAGCATAAAGAAAATGTTTCTGTCAAACTCTCATTTTAGGTAAAAAAGGGTATTTTAAGTTTTTAGTAAGATAAAGGTAAAATTTTGCCTTTAACATTTTAAATGAGGATGTTTTTATCTTTAAAAAAATAAGTGAACATGATTTTTTAAAAGTCAAACTCTATAGGTATTAAATGAAGAATAAACCAAGTTTTACATAAACAAACACATCCATGAACACACACACTTCTTTGGTTTTTTATTCAAAGGGTATCTTAACGTTAATAGTGGATTCTCTTGTTTTTCACCTTTTAAAAATGTGCATTTCTGACTACTTTATCAAAGGGCATTTTCTGGTTTATTGGCCATTCATGTTTCTCTCTCTGAATAGTCAGCTTATTTTTGCCTATTGATAAAACTGTTTTTCCTTAATGAATCATAGACATTTAAAAATATATTCTAACTACAAATTCTTTTTCAGTTATCTACAACACAAACATTTTCTCCAGGTGTTGTGGCTGGTCTTTTTACTTGTTCAATGCTGCCTTTTGATTAACAGAGGTTTTTAATTTTAATATTGTTGAATTTATTCTTTATTTTATACATTTACTTTTATATATTTTTAAAGAGTTTTCCCTAGGGTTAAAACTTAAAAACAAAACAAAACAAAACAAAACCCAAGTTCTAAGTCTCTCTTAAAAATTTTAAAGTTCTGCTTTTCACATGTAGGTATTAATCCACTCAGAACTGTTATATATTGATGTGAGGTAGCAATCCAGTATAATTTTTTCCATATGAATAACTAAATGACCACTAATTGAATAGTCTGTATTTACCTCAATGTACTTCAGTTCTACCTCTGAAACACATCAAGTTTCTGTATATACATGGGTGGTCTATTTCTGGGCTTTCTATTCTGTGCTATTGGTCTATTTGTATATCTCAGGGGTTTTCAACCACTATCCTATTCCCTCTCTCCTGCAAGGAGTCATCTGGCTATAGTATCTAGAGACAATTTTGGCAGTCTCAACTGGGGGTAAGAGGGTGCTACTGGTATCTAATGGGTAGAGGACAGGGATGCTACTAAAAATCCTACAATTCACCTAATAGCCACACTTCCTCCCTAACAAAGAATTATCCTGTCTACAATGTCAATACTGTCACTGCTGAGAATCTTAGTCTCTCCCTATGCCGTCATAATTACTGCTGCTTCACTTTGCTTTTTTTTTTTTCTTACATCACAGGTTTTCAGGGTTCTTTCTATAGCACCAAAAATAACTATCTCTTTTCAACAACTCTATTGTATGGCCAAACCTAGTACACTGAACAGATTCCTTTTCAATACACTCTTTAGATGAACAATTTGTTGTTTTATTACAGCTTTGCCCATATCTTTGTACAACTGTATCATCAAGTCAAATTCTTAGAACTGGAATTGTAAGTCAACAGGAATATGATGAATTTCCGTTGACAGCACTAGGTGGCTTTATATACAAGTGACAGCCTACCAAAACTGTAAAATTTTATGCATTTCCCCATAGCTTTGCCAACTAGTTTATATTCAGATTTTGAACTCTTCAGCAATCTAACAAGTGAAATTTTGTTCTGACTGTATTTGTTTAATTACACATGAGGCTGAGTAAGTTTTGTTTATTGACCATCTGCGTGTTATTTATTGTTAACTACTTATCCTGGGTCCATTCTTCTCTGGGTATAAGGAGTATAAGTTTTTCTTACTGACAGTAAAACTTAAAAGGACTTCAATCTCATACGATGCAAATACTTTCCCCCTGGTGTGTCATTGTTAAGAATTTTTTTCACATTTTGTCATAAAGAAGTTTTTCATTTATCAAAATCTCCCTGTAATTTCTGGATTTTCTTTTATGTATAGAAAAGCCTTTCCACTTCAATAAACTATATGAGTACTATTACTGAACTCCTTTGCCTGTGTTTTCTGCCTTGGATATAGATTCGCTAATTCAGCATTATGCTGCGCTAGGTTGCATTTCATTTATCATTTAACACCTCCTAACAATAGCTTAATATTCTTAAATATTCAATACAGAGTGATATGATTTTACTTGGATATACAAAATGAGATGCTTTATTTTCTGACCTGCTGAAATTCTAATATTAGTTTGATAACAAATAAAAGTACAGTAGTAGTACTTTACTGTAGGAGAGGAGTAAATTCTTCAGATGCTACATATAAAATTGGTAATGCTTTCACTTAGAAAATAAACTTCCATTTTTACAATTTCATTTTAAATAAAAAAGTGAAAGTGACAAATTTTGAGATTTATATACAGTAGTATACTGAGAGGTCTATAATTATAAGAAAAAATAACCAGGTAGAACAATTAATTTCAATTGCCCTTTAGTATCTTTTACATGTAAACCTGTTACTTTCAATAACAATATAAAATACCTCATTAAATGGGCCTCAAATACTTAAGGCTTTGTTTTTATTCAGAGTGAATTTTTTATTACCAAAACCAGTTTTTAAGAAATCTTATTACAAATGTTAAAAATTAGCATAAACATTTGCATAATGTGAGAAGCAGTCAGGTGATAGATTTGGGGAATATTTTCTATTTCTCATAAAATTTGACACAGAGAATATTCTGAGATCCAAGATTTTCAAATAAATAGCACCAACATGTCACTGATGCCTTCAAAAGACCAAATTATCTTTAACACAGTATGGTCTTAAGTATTAAAAACAATTTTTTAAGCTATCAATCTTACTAAATAGCTCTTACTAGGTCCCCAATACTTGTTCCAAGAGGTTACATCCTATGTCATTTATTGTCCTTAACAGCCTCTTAAAGAGATTAAGTTCCATTATTTTCCATCTTTTAAAAAAGGTACAAATAAGAAAAGGGAGGCACAGGACAGTTAAACAACTTCCTCAGGTCTCATTCTTCTTTAATTTGCAACTACAAACTTCTAGGACTTAGTATAAAAATAAGCAGTACGTATAGAGTACAAGGAAAATTGTACTTTGTTCGATGTTCTTAAATCACAAATGATTTAATTAAGAAAATACTCCTTTTCCATAAAGCTCCCTAGCATGAAGCTCAACTTGAGAGCACTGCATTAAAGCACCTGGTCCTAAAGGGCTTCTCAGAGGCTCTGCAGTTGTCTGCCATCAGAACATTCGAGGCAGCCACCACACTATTTGAGGAACCAACATGTGAATCCTCTCAAACACCACTCCATTTTCCCCACCTCTACCATGGAATTTTCTCAAAGCAGAAGTAGGAAGAGCACCCCCCTCATCCTCAAGTTCATGTTACATGTGGTTATTTAGTCCCCAAAGAGCACTTGGTTATTCCAAATCTGACAGAGCACCCTAGAAGTCTGTTACTTTCGGCTTTTTTTGGGGGGGAGGTGGTGGTGGTGGTGGTAGCAGTGTCAGGCTCAGCTGGAACCACCTTCCTATATACTGAGATAAGTAACTGCCTCTTAATTTATGATCATGATGAGTGACTTCTAACTAGCAGGATAAAATGCTTTCCCAACAGGTTCCCATTCGCATTCATTTCGTTTTAATGTTAACTTCAACCATGACTATCAATTAAACAAAATGTTAAGCTTGAAACATTAAAGCTGGCAAGTGCTTTTTTAAAATGAAATATAATTGACATAACATTATATTGATTTCAGGTGTACAACATATAACATTGGTTTCAGGTGTTTAATATTTGTATACATTACAAAATCACACAGCTCTATTTTTCCACAAATAATGAAGGCATTACACTTTTGCAGTGGTTAAGTAGGAATGGCTGGGATTAAGTAGCTGGTGGGTAACTGAAAAATCTAGTGCTGAAGAAAAATCTAGTATGTTCACATCTGTTAGTTTTAAGATCTAGCTTATGATCATTACTACTATACCATTCAGTATCTGGACTGCAGCTGTACTGAGGAGAGTGAACCACCACTGATGTTAGAAGATTTTTAAACCTAGGCCTGGCAACCACTTACTTGCTGCGTATCAAAAGTAAAACACAACCTGTGTGACCTGTGTTCCCGCATCTGTAAAATGAGAATACCACCACCCACCTCTGAGGGATGTTTGAAGGTTAGAGTTTAGGTTAGATAATACTTTGCATAAGCAAAGTACCAAACAAATGTAAAACACTGCTATTTATCGCTAACAAAACAACATTACCACTCTTTTAGTGGGAATAAAAAGCAAAAGATGGCTCATAATTCAGAAAGCCTTGGTAAGGATCTCACCCTCAGCCAGCCCTCACAACACTTGAAAGCACTAGCCTACTAAAAACTGATCACAAGAATTACCTCAATGAAATTTGCCAAGTTTCAATTACTTAAAAAATAAATTCTTTTATGCATAAATGCCTCTCACTCCGGTGATGCAAGTGAAGATGGGGAGCAAAACCTAAAATGCTTTCAACACTCCATTCATGTGCAACGAACACTGATTTTCAGAAGTCTCTCTTGGAAAAGTCTCATCACTTTCTAGCCACGTTTTTATAACCATTTTCAATAACTTTATTCGTGGAAATTTTTAGGACTTGTTATCCATATTGTCTTCAGAAGGATTTTTGGTAATGGTTTCAAGATCTCACATTGGAAACCCCGTCTCTTTTGTTTGGATGTCATTTACCGCAGACACCTCACCATCATGTGGACCCCGTGAATACAAAAGTGACAACATAGGTGTACTAAGCACTTCGGAAAGCATAAGTCCAAGGTCACACACGGCAAGATAGGGGCAATCAGAATTGGTGTTTTTGAAGGCTGTCGCCTAGGACGCGGGTAAGCCAGCGCTCATTTCCGGAGAAACAGCAGGCAAAGAGCCGCATGCTTCCCCGCGCCCTCACTCAGGCACCCCCCCCCCAAAAAAAAAACCCACCGGGGAGCTGACTCGCTGGGAGCACCGCTCCACGGTCAACTCTGAGAGAAGTGTCACCTCCCCGGGACTCCTAGCTCGCAAATACAGGTCCCCATTCGTATTAATTCTGATAGTCACTTTACCCATGACAATCAGAATTAAACAAAATATGTTAAGTATGAAACATGAAAGCTAACTTATGCTTCGTACGGCAGCCGCTCCATAACCCCCCCGGGGGGACGAACCTGGTTCCCACACACACACCCCTGGCACGCGCACACACACACACACACAGACACAAGACGCGCGGCCCCGCCACGCGCGGCCGCCTATTCCCGGCGAACCGCCCGGCCCGGCCAGGCCCGCAGCACAGTCGCGGCCGCAGCTGCCCGGCCCCCTTACCAAGCAGTCGGAGGAGGATCTGGAGCGCGATGCAGAACCGGCTTTGGCTGGAATCGTAGTAGGAGTTGAAGATGGCGTCGATGATGTAGAGGCAGGGCACCCGGAGCGCCACTTCGAGCGCCGCCCAGACCTGCTGAGGGGCCATCCGCACCTGCTGCTGCGGGGGCCCCACGGCCGCCATGAGCCGCTGCCACACCGGGGCTGGGCGGGCCGGGCAGGCCGCGCGGGGCAGGGCCCGCGGCGCCCAGGGGCGGGGGTGACGCGGCCGGCTCCGCCCCGCCCTCCTCTCCTGTCTCTCTCGGCCGCCCCGCCGCCCGCTCGCGTCTCTCGAGCTGGAGCAGGCGGCGGCGGCGGCGGCTGCGGTAGCCGCGGCGGCTCCCGGGAGACCTCTGGGTGTCGGTGTTTCCGGCCGGCTACGGTCTGGCTCCTCCTCCCTCCACCGCCTTCCCCGCCCGCGGAGCCACCATCTTGACCTCGCCCGCCCGCCCGCCTCAGCCGTTGCCGCTCTTGCGAGGCCGAAAGGCGGCGCTCGAGGTCACGCGAGACCCCGAGGCCGCGCCGCTGTCGCGTCATAATCCGGCGTAGGGACGCTCCCCATTCTGTCGCCACGCATGCCGTAGCAAACGTCTCGAAGCGTTGCCATGGGTTTTGCCCGCCGGCGCGACCCACGCCGCCTTCGCGGCTCTGGCGCCACCCGGCGGCGCGGGCGCTCTGCGGCAGCCGCGTCCTCCCGCCTCAGGGGCTCAGTGAGGGGCTCCCCGCGTCGGCGGCCAGAATTATTAGCAGTTTTATTAGGCCCCTTAAGCGTTCCATAAACATGGTTCGGAGCCTCCGGCTTGGGAGGGGAAAGCCAAAGGGCGCCGGCCGCCAGACCGCCCCACCGCACGGGAAGCCGAGTCTGGACGCGGCCGGCGTTCCAGGGAGAAGGGCTCGCAGGCCGCCTGGGGTCCTGCCGGGGGCGTCGCCGCGTGGGCTCGTAGAGCGGCCGCCGTTCGCGGCACTGGCCTGGGTGTCGTGGGCGCTACCCAGCAAGACATCTCTCTCATCCCTCTGCACATCACCCTGACTACCTCTTCCTAAATTGGACACAACTGAGGAGAGCGGCCACATTTTACTGATATCAAGGGCCACTGTGACTTAGGGCAAGAACTCGCTCGGTCTTTTTGAGTTCTAGTCTTTGAGAACACCCGGGAACTCCTTTCTTCCCCGACAGGAGGCCATCCGTACTATTTTTAAGTTTTTGAGGGGATCAGAATATGCCTCTCCCAAATATTCCACTTTGATATAGGATTATTTTGAGCTAAAGAGTATTGAGAGAAGCAAAAAACAAACAAACAAAAACCCTCTGCTTCCAACCGACCCCACAAACAGGACATAAATTTCCTTATTAAAGATGGCTCCTTCTCCCTCATAAGAGCACAACTCTTAAACTCTCAATCACCCACAAACCTTACTAAACTAATTCTTATCTTGCACTAGTTTCCCCCTATACTGACCTTCCCAGTTTGCCACCAAAAGCCTAAACCCCTTTTCCTTTGTCATTTCTCTGTAAATGTATTGTTCTTTGTTAAAATGCTGTGTAAGTCCCAAGTTATTCACCAATGACTTTATCCCAGGCATGTGTGCATCTAAGGAGTTAATAAACTGGCTTTTTCTTGTTAATCTCCCTTTTGTCAGTTTAATTACCAGGGCCCCAGCCACAAGAAACTAGGATGGTAAAAAAAATTTTCCCCTCCCCAGCACTTTTTTGCCCATCCATGTAATTAATACATTCTGGCCATCTTTTTCTCTTTCTTCACCAGCAAATGAGAATGTAAATTGGGTCAGAGTCTGCACTATAGACCCAGCCATCTCAGATTAGAGATAAAACAGGAAGCAAGAACCTGGCTCACCTGGGCTCCTAGCCCAAACTGCACTCTGCAATCCCTCAGGGTTCTAAGTGGATGATAATCCTCTATCAGTTAAGAACCCTCCAGAGGGGAGGATTATAATAAAACTCCTCCAAAACTCCTTTCTCTGGGTGGAGGTATGTGTGATAGAATGATTGAACCCACACCCCAAATCCTTAACCGGTCTCATGTTTTAACTTTCTACCATTATACTCTGCTAATATTGACTGCCATCTGTGCTTACTGTGCACTTACTAGGCACTGTGCTAAGGGTTTTTCATTTTACCTAAATCTATGAGCCTTATTTTGGTATTACTATTTGTTTTAGAGAGGAGGAAACTGAGGCTTAAATTATCAAGATCACAAAGTAAGGTGGCCAGAATGGCCACAGTTAGTAAGAGTCAAATTCAGGATCTGAACCCAAAGCTACTTGGAGCTTAGAACGTCAGGTATCTTTGAGTACTTCCTCTTTTCACCCACAGCCAATCTGCAACCAAATATTATCCATTTTTTCTTGACAGTCTCTTGTACCTGTTTCCTTACTATTGTCACTGTCACTATCCTAACCCAAGATCCTACTGTAGCTTGACTGTTTATTACAATATCATTATGATCACTTTTTCTAACCCAGTCTGTTTACTTCCGGTGGGTTAATTTTCCCAAACTGCCCATCTAGGGAATAACTTATAATTTTGACAAAATTTCCAAGGGAAAGCCAACTTGGTAAAATAAGAGGACTGTGAAAGCTTATATAGAAATGTCAGAAGTAATTTAGCTATCCAACCCACCCTAATTGCTATCTATCTATCTATCTACCTACCTACCTACCTACCTACCTACCTACCTACCTACCTACCTATCTATTTGGTAAAGCAACCCTTGGTTAACCTCACAGATTGCCAGGATCTTGTTCTTGTCAGCTTACAATCCCTTATTTTTTTATTTTTTTTTTTTACGCCTATAGCACCTGGTCTTCCTAGGTGTTCTCCCATCGAAGTACTAACCAGTCCCGACCCTGCTTAGCTTCCGAGATCAGACGAGACTGGGTTTGTTCAGGGTGGCATAGCCACAGACTCTAATTGGAATTTAAAGCAAAAAGAGAAAGGCTATAATGGAGAAAGGGGTCCACAAGGACTATTCTAAAACAAGAAAGAGTAGAAGAGACAGAAGGTGAGTACCATCATATTATGATCATACAAAATAAAAATCAAAATAGTTCATAGGCTTTCCTCCAATTTATTTTAAAAGTTAAATGTGGTAAATATTAAATAAAAAGCATTTAAAATGAAAAAATGCTTCAGTTCTCATTAATGTTTTAAGTTTCCAATCTTAAAATCACGCACAAATTTTAGTAGTATAAGAATTTCTAATTAAAACTAAATTCCATGTTAGGCCAACAACTTTCAAGAGTGCTGGAACAGTCATTCTTATCTTACATAAGACTTTAAGTACCTTAAAACTACATTTATATTAATGTGGTAGTTTTTAGAATGCTTAGGAACTTTTAAGATAAAAGATTAGCTTTCAAAGAAAAACAATCTGTTCATTCCGCTTTCATTAAATCATTTTCAAACACCTTTGAGTAGCTCTAAAAAGCCTTTAGACATAGGATGTGTAGTTTGAATTCTCTGTCAACATTTGCATCAGTCAAGTCTTTGTTCCAAGCAACAGAAACTGATTCTGGGCTATCATCATTATTCCTCAAGTTTTCAAGTTCCAAGAGTAACCATGCAATTGGTCAAGCTTATTGGACCATATATCTGTATCCTAGCTGTACCAGAGGGCAGGTACAAGCAGTTTCTTCAGTAGGAAGACACAGAAAGAAACAAGCACTTAGAATTACCCACCCTACTCCACCCCTCCCGACCAAAGTATTATGTCTTTAATTCAAGTGGAAGATGGGGATATGGTAGGAAGGACAGGGACTGATAGCCCAAGAAAGGATAAATACATACCATAACTTTATGTCAGACCTCAGAAATTGCTTTAAAAAAAAATAGTCTCTGATCCTGAATTACTTTCTAGTTTTTCTCATCTCATTAAATTTCAGATATTATCATCAAAATTCAACTATTTGAATTTTCTGGTTTTGTGAATACAAATGAACAGGAATAGTCCATTATACAGTTAACAAAGGAAGCAGCAGAGAATATAGTAGCATTTGGAGTCAATGTTGAGTTAATACTGACTAGTATTCATTCATCCATTCATTCATTCATTCAAGAGACATGTACTAAGCACTTTCTTTATGCTTGGCAGTAAGCTTACCCACTTCCGCCTCTTACTAGTTCTCTGTCTCTAGACAAAGTACTTAAACTCTCTAATCTTCAGTATCCTCATCAGGGAAAAAGAAAAGGTTATATTGCCAGATATGATACGAAATATATAACATGCATTCTCCAATTTAATACTCACCAAACTTGTCCAAGGACACAGACAATAATAGTGGCATATTTTTCTGATTCCAGAGTCTAAGACTCAATTCTCTGCAAGTAATCTTCCTGCTTGTTACACAAATTAAAACAATATATTGTAAGTAATTAGTATGGTATATAGTAAACAAATTTTAGGAAGACATACTCATTGGAACATTTATGACATTACATGACACTTAGCGATGACTCCATTTATTGCTCAGGAGTACTATGAAGATATTGTTTATTAGTTTGAATTGTTATAATCATTCAGTAGTACTTAATTTATAATGAAATACAAATAGATGATAGGTTCAAATATGTTAATCTAGGGTGACAGTCAATATTCTGAGGGCTGAGATACTGCTCAAAGCAAGAGTCTAAGTAACAGCAAGTTAAAAACAAGGCAGGGACCCCAGAGGAGGCTGATATAGTAGTGTCCCACTCACCTTACACTGGATCCTGCAGTCCCAGCTTCTGATAATCACTTCTCATTTCATAGCTACACCCAACTGGGTAGAATAAAAGCTTCAAAACGAAAGATTCAGTGTTGTAAGCATGTCAATTTTACTCGATAGGTTTATTGTAATCCCAATTAAAAAAAAAACCTCAGCAAGTTCTTTTCCCCAAAAAAATGCTGATTTTAAATTCGTAAGAAAATGCAGAAGGTCAAGAGTAACTAACGCATTACAAACTAATATTGAATGTCAGCTCTAATTGAAAAATAAAAATGGAAAAAAAGAATAATGCTATCTTAAAGAACAAAGTTGAAAGTCAAAAGATATATCAGTCAGTCATCAGGACTTATTCTAAATCTGAAATAATTGAGACAAGATGGTACTGGTGCATCAATAGACAAACTCACCAATAGAACAGCAAAGAAAGTCTGGAAACAGCCCCATGCATATATGGTCACTTGGTTTATGTAAAAGTGACACTACGGTGCAGCAGAAAAAGGACAATCAAACCAGCAATATAATGGGACTCTATGGATACTGCCTAACAAAGGACAGTGTTATCACTTATGGGAGAAACACATTGGAGGCATTCTCCCTGAAGTTAACAATTTAACATTGTAGCAGAGATGGGATTTAGAAATGGGGAAAATTAAACTGCCATGAAGTTTCCCTTTTAAATCCAGATTAAGCTGCTTTTCTGGAATTAATGCTCCTCAGACTGGTGTAAGCCTTTACTTTCTAGAATTCTGAAAAAGTTGATTTTGACAGTTTTTGCCACTGTTCTCAATACTTTCATCGAGGAGCCAGTTTTTGGAGGTCTAAATCCTGCATTTTTTGGAAGTTGTGCATTTTACTCCTGATATTGGGTCGTGGACACATTGAGGGTGAAATATATTTCTTCCTGCCCTTGTGTGACAATAACCCTACTTCCTCCTGATGATCAGATTCAATTGCCCCAACCAGGATGGTAACTCCTTGCCTGCTAGTCTCTTGGCACTAGGAGACCTCAGTAGGTTAAAGTTCAAAGGGTCTATTACTGTGTCACCTGATGAAAGAGTTCCCCTGTTTAGAACCAGCCTTGTACATTCAACAAAGTTGTGCGATGGGAAACACTAACTCCCCACATGGCTCAGTGGGACACTGTATTAATTTCTCATTGCTGCTATAACAAAGTACCACAAACAGTGGTTTAAACAACACAAACTTATTCTCTTACAGTTATGGAGGTCAGAAGTCTAAAATTGAAATTAAGGTGTCAACAAGGCTGTGTTCCTCCTGAAGCCTTCAAGGGAGAATCCAATTCCCCACCCTTTTCAGTTTCTCTAGGCTGCCTACATTCCTTGGCTTGTGGCCCCTTCCTTACCTCACTCAACCCTCTTGCTTCAGTAATCACATCTCCTACTACTTGCTCCCACATCCCTCTTATTAAGGACCTCTGAAATTATATTGGGCTCAAATATTATATTCCAGGATAGTCTCCCATCTTAAGATCCTAATCGTACCTACAAAGTCCCTTTTTACCATTTAAGATAATATAGTCACAGATTCTGAGTATTATGATGTGAACATATTTGGGAACCAATGTTTAGCCCACTAGAGTGGGAATTCTATTTCTCCCCTTTTATTCCCAGGCATGCATTTTCTATCTCTATGGGACATGGCGCTATATAATAGATGTTGATTTAGAGTATGTTGTGTCTTGATGGCATCCTGTCTTCAGCGGGTATTATCTCCAAGCTTTTGCTCTAGTTTCAAAAGGTTTTCCATCACTCCATCACACCAGCATTTTCTAGGTCGTGTGGTATGTGACAGGACCATGGTCATGTGTCTACTGAAACACCTCCTTTGCTGTAAAGTGGGTCCCTAGGTCAAAAGCAGTATTATGTAGGATATAATAATGGATAAAACACTTGTAAACCCTTGGACAGTAGTGCTAGTCAACATCTTGTGGGTGGGAAAGGCAAGCTCATACCTGGAAGATGGGAAGATTCTAGTCAAGGTGAATGACTGTCCTTTTGGAAGGAGTCCCTTGTAATCAACTTGCTACCAAGCAGCCTCCTGGTTTCCTTGAGGGTTGTGTCAAGGGCTCAGTGCTGAACATTAGGGAGTAGCTATTTGCTGAGTAGAAGCCATACTGTTGGCCTCTTGCTAACCTGCATCCCTGCAATATGACTGCTTTGTTCATGAGACCATAATGCCATTTCTGGGGTAGCCGATAATTACAGCTGCTGAAGTTAGCTGGCTAAGTCTTTTTGTTTACTTGGTTGTTGATAATCTTCTACGGCAGATTATCTCTGGTAGGAACTGTTATACAATACAAAGTTCTTTACTCATGTGCCCAATCCCATAGATTTTTCCACTGCTTCTACTCCAGACTTGCCTGTCCCTGATCCCCCAATCTTTCCCACTCCAGGTCCCGGATCAACTAGCCAACCTATTTGCTATTTGCCATGAAGGTATATTCTTACTTCAGGCCACTTCTCTTACCACACCACGTGTATAACTAGGAATGTTGCCCCAAATTCTGCTTTTGGGGAGAATTCCCCTCACTGCTGTTTTTAAGACCCTCTTCTAAGTAGAGTCATAGGGCAGAAGGAGTCTATTTTTGTTTTGAACCTATATTCCATGAAAACGTATCAGTGAACTTAGCTCTGGCTTTTTTGTCCCCCTACAGCTAGATATAAGAGCCTCTTAAGCAGCCATAACTGTGAGCTGAGGGATGGACACTGGTGGAAGAGTTATAAGGATGTCATGGGAGTCTGGGCCACCTGCCTATGCACCTATTTCCTACTGCCTGTCATCAATTCCAGATGTACCACGTCCAATGATGGATTGACTTCATGGCTCTGACAAAACCCAGCTCATGATGGACAGCCCTGGCTACAGGGTCACTTGATGTCTCATGAGATACCAAGGCCCATTAGCATGCAAGGAGTCATTTTTGAATGGCATGTGGTTCTCTGCTGCAGATGGCCTGGCCTTGCTACAGGACCCTCGGAGTCTACTTTGTGATTCTCCTGTTGGAGCTTGCCATAAATTCTCATAGCTAGTCTGCTTATCACAGATACTATATTATCCCATAGGATTTTCTGGATTGAATGGCCCTGTAACAAGGCTAATTACACTGCAGCCTGTACCTGCTATATAGTGCCTTTACATGCTCTGGATCCCACTGAAAACTGTCACCCAGTATACGAATCAGCAGTATTCCCAAGTTCTGAATCTCTAAAAAATAGCTTACAAAGCTTTGTGCTTCCTTGGTGGAAGAATAATATTAATAAAGTGAGTGGGTGAGATGCAAAAATTTGTTTTTTACTGTGGAGATATCTTGGCATTCAATCAGACCGCTGCACACTAAAAGTTTCAGAGCTCATGTCAATCTTCTTTCACCAATGAACACTCAAGGCCACACACAGATGCACACACGTATGCATATATGTATATGTGTGTGTGTGTATTACATCACTTTGAATGAGTTCATTCATGTGCTGCCTACCCAGAGCTTAGGGCAGGAAGGTAATCCCACGACCCCGGATGTGTAGATCTCTGACTTATCTTCCTTACTGTTTCTCTTCTGCTTTCCTTTCCATGTTGGCTTAAGTCCCAGCTTGGCACCTTTAGTGTGAAGAAAGTTATAGACACACATATGAGAACAAACCCAATATGTAAAAGAGGAGATGCTTAAGACAAACAGGAAGGCAACCCTGTGGGATGGAAATGAAACACGCAGGCCCCCTTCTGTGGTGGGACCGCATGAAAGCTAACACTTTCTGGGGGCTCACTGTGTACAAGATACTTTATTTTTCTTAATCCTTACAACAGCCCTCATCTTCAACACATCTCTCACTGCTTCTTTTGTTCCAAATTGATCTAATGATAAGGTTCCAAATGTTTTCTGAGCACTCAAACTCCTGCTCCTGTTATTTTCTTCAATCAGCATGTTTCCCCTCTGACTCCACTTATCAAAGTTTCACCCAGTTTTTAAGAGCCAGTTCAAATCCTGCCTCTCTGAACTTTTCTCCCCCACCTTTGCACTCCTACGTGCTATCATTCATATGGTACTTATTTCACTGTATTACAGTTTTTGAGTATTTGTGTTATTTCAGATCCTGAGACAGGAACTGTATCCAATGAATATATTTTCTGTGGCTCATGTATATAGTAGGCTCTTAACATCTAAAGAACACCACGCACAGCACCGATACTGTCCTTACTGCCACTGATGCAACAAGGACAAGCAGCCCAGCCCAACCCCAGCCAGCCAAATGCCAGGTACAGTCATAATCCTAATAAAGCCACACTTTTCTGTATTTCCTTTGACAGGCAAACAAGCCCATTTGGCTCCAAAGTGCACCAAAAAAAGGTCTGAGAAGGGATTCTCGACAATTAGTCATTCCAAAAGTAAAGTGAGTGATTCTCTACAATTAGTCATCCCAAGGGTAAACATTGCTGATGGCAGACAGCCATAAAGTGAGGCTTGAAAAACTGCAGAACCCCTCACATCCCTTATGTTGTCCTGATGACGCCAGCCAGGGAAGGAAGATGAAAAGGGAGTCTGGAGCTTTCAAAAATCTAAGATTTTATTGAACTTTAAAAATAGCTAGCAACTGACACCTATTGCTCAAAGCTTAAGACTGAAAATCTAGTTTCCCTATGACTTAATGCAGTCATTTTTACCTTTTCCTGCCACAATAAACCTAATATTTAAGACCTTCCCCCCAACACTCATTTAGGAATGATAAAGTAGGGGAACGGAGTTAACACACTAGAGTATTTTTGTGCCCTTTGCTCCCTAACTCAGTCACTCATTACAACAAAGCAGCACCATTTTAATACCTCGATTTGGACTCCATTGCTTAGTCTCATCAATTTTATTTCTCAAATTCATCTACCTCCCACTGTCACCACCCTAGTCCAAGCCAACACTGCTTCATGCCTGGACAACCTCCTCACCAGTCTGCTTCCATCCTGGCACCCCTCCAATCAATTTTCCATATTGTAGCCTGAGTGATTTTGGAAGCAGCACTATCTCTCACTCTAAAACAGCCAATGCCCCTATGTACAACTGCTTGTTAGGTAACAGCCACGTGAGACAGTTCAAAGAAACCCCCGTTTTGCAAGTAAGAAAATCCAAGGCCAAAAGAAAACTGAAATCACATACCCAAGGGCAGACAGAACTGAGGTCAGAATTCAGAATTCTTGACTGCACAGATGGGTTTCATTTCAATGAGCCATCCTGCTTCTCCCAGATACGTAGCTCATTCTCACTGTGATCAATGGAAGACAAATGAAATGCCTTGGTCTAGGGCCTGCTTTCAGGGCCATGACATATTAAAATAGATTACCAGGAGACAAGAGGAGTGAGAACCCAGCCATAGCTGATACATTAAGGGTCACTCACGCATAGGGCCTCATGTCTCAAGATCCACCTTCTCTAGCCAACCAGAGGACAGGGGCGGCATTCCAGATCCAGAACTATGTGATCCACGTGAGGAGCATAGGATTTCACTGGTTGGATGTGCAAGATTTTTGTCTTCCACGGTTTCCCATGCATCTGCTGAAGAAGAGTGGCAATGCGAGTTTCTGCAGATTCTGCCCACCTGTGCCACTCTGGCTTGATGGCTGCTGACTCCACTTTTGTCTTAGAATCCCTGGTGGCTCCATTTTCCCTTTGGTTGGTGACAATCAGCTGAGGATAAGGCCAATGCTCCTTCTCTATTTCATCGCTTCCAGGAGGCTGGAGATTCTTTCCTGGAAAAGATTCCACATTTTGGTGGATATGCAAAATGCCCCCAGCATCTTTTCGTAGCACTTGGCAGGCAATGGGCCAGCCTTCTTCGGAGCTGGGAATCAGCCCTAGGTTCACCCTGTCTGCAATGTTTGAGAGTTTCAGTTTTCTGTTATCCCCAAAGTGTATCTGGCACCGATCTCCTACGCCATTGATCTCAAGGTTATTTCTCAGAGCTGCTACAGCATGGGAGTTCCATTCACAAGCATGGACGAAGGCAGCACCGGCATGAACTAGGAAGGGCAAAGTGAAATAACCAATTCCTGCATAGAGATCCACCAGCACTTGCCCATCACAGGGCAGCGAGGCCACCCGAAGCTTCTCAGTGATGTTTCCGAAGGAGAACATACACTGGGTTATGTCAAACGTATATCGGATTCCGTTATCCACATGCTCAACCCAGCCATCGTCACCCAACAACAGAGTCACTGCTGGAGTTCGAGTGCCATTCTGTGATACCCGCCCTCTTCTGGCCAAACGCTGGACGCCAAGTGCCGAGGCAACAGTTTCCCAGAGTTCTGGTTCCAGGCTTTTCCACTGCTTGGCTTGGAAACAGTCCTCACTCAGCAACAAGAGGTTACCGTGTCGTTGCCAAGATCGGGGCAAATCAGCCTCCAACTCAGCTGACCATGGCAGTCCCCGGCCCTGTACCCAGCGACGCACCTCAAGACACAGCCTTTGGGCAGGTGAACGCCCCTGAGCCTTCTTTGAAGGCACAGGATGCAGGAGCTGCGTTAGCAGACAAGTGCTGCCCGGAGCCACACGATTCCTCAGCTCCCGCAGGTGATGCTCCGGGAGGACCTCTCCCAGCACCGGCAGCGCGACAGTGCCATCCGGCATCTTTTCCACACGGTGCTGTGTATCTAGGAGTTTCTCCTTCTCGAGATAGTCCCTGTATCGCTGGGTAAACCGAGGCTCAGTCACGACTGCGACAACAGCCGCGGGCTTCCCACCTTCCCTTTCCATGGTCCCACATGCTCTCGGATTCCCTGCGCGAGGCTCCCTCTTCTCAGAGTCCACTCACCTCCCCAGGTACAGCTCCGCCCGCAGCAGGAAGAGATGCACACGCCGCTGGGTCGAGGACGGAAGTGACGTCAAACGGACAGGCCGGAACTAAACGGTACCGTTGCGCGTGCCCGCGAATGGCGTCGCCGTTGCCATGGTGAAACCGGGGCCGCCTTTATTGTCGTCGACTGTTACCGGTTTAGGAAATTAATAATAAAAAGCAATTGTGTGGGCCTAAAAACTTTAAATTAGTCAATATCTTCCAGAACCCTCATGCACTCTCTTCAGTGCTGCTCACGCAACCAAAGAGAGAAATGATCCTAGAATGATGGGCCGAATTTGGAGAAAGGTTTCGCATAGTCCAGGTCAGCATCGGCAGCTGCCGTATTTGCTGAGTGAAGAATCAGCTATCGCTTCCTCATTCCTTTTCTTTGCTAAGATAGTTGTCCTCATCTCACTGTCCTGCAGTATGAGAAACAGTGGTATGAGAAGCAGTATCTGAGTTCAGATAAATCATGTCACCTCTCCGAACCAGAATCCTCACCTATAAAATGCGAATTATGTTAACTTCCCCAGATGATTGCTATAGTGATTAGAGAGATATAAAATGCTTTGACAGTGACTAGTAGATACTCAAGATACTCAATTTGTAATGTAAGCAGTTGAATTGGTTAGATGGCAGATTTTAAATACCTGTTGAAATGTTTTGGCATATCTAATGAGGACAGAGGGGAATTCTCCTACCGATAAATTCAAATAATTGAAAATAAGAATTGTAAAGAAGCCCAGTCTTTTCTGTTTACCTCCCACCATTCCACAGATTAGAATGTTGATGCAACTGTTGGAGCTGACTAATGCCACGTTCTTAGGTCCTAGTGTCGGGTAAATGAGCACTGTACCCGATATAAAGTTCGGCAAACAACGCATTATTGAGAGATAGCCAGGGAACCAGGGAACCAGCAAGAAGAAAGGAGCTGGCTGGTTTCCAGATAGGATTGTGGGAGGGGCTTTTGTGGACTATTCAGGGAGGGAGAGAGGACTAGGGAGGAGAAGCTGGTGGACTGCCTCCTATCATTACTGCTGTGGTCAGCGAATACCGTCTCCATCTCAGTCAGCAGATGTCTGCGGAATCTTGTATCTTGACAAGGTTTCCTTTCAAGTGCCGTATAAACAAACTTACGCAGGAATTTTACAATCTCTGGTTTTTCTTACAAACGATGGTTATCTTTATGAGAATGGGGCATGTTGGTTATTTTTATGAGGTCTGCTGATTGCACTGTGTTCTTAGTGATGTACATTTAGGATGTGGGCTGTGGGCAGTTAATCAGTGTCTTGGGTATTCCCTGTGCATTCCTGAGTTTATAGACAGGATGGAGGCTGGTTTTAAAATAAAATTTGTCTTTTACCCCTATACTAGTTCACCTATATGCTACTTCTTGCATTGCATGTCTCATTAGCGTCTTAAATAATAAAGAAAAGTTAACTATAGGACAGCTCTTTTAGCTAATGGCATGCGCAACTTTAGAAACTCCTTGGGCCTGGTTATCTACCCGGCGATTATGGTTCCTTATTGGCTGGGGAATATGGCTCAAAGTTGTTTTCTTCAGCTGCAGATTCTGGGTATGTGACTGCCCTATGTGACCACCAACCACATTGAGACCCAGAGAGGTTAACATTAATTGAAGTGTCCAATTCAGGTCTCTCTGTATGCGAGGCACAGGCTATGACTAAAACACTCTCATCTCTTCACACCTATTATCAGTTAGAGTTGTTGTTTGCAGTTTTGTCTCCATGTTTAAGACTCAGAGTCCCTGGAGAAAACCAGGACAGAGGAGAAGGAGAAGCCCCTTTTGGTGCCCCTTATACCTTTGGGACTCACCATTCCTGGGCATGTCAACCCAATGGCAAGCACTTAGGAGTCTTTGCCTAATAGCTTTCTCTGCTGATTAGAATGGTTTTAGTCCATGTCCAGGGCAGCCAAGGAATGCTCAGGAGTTAATGTCCACTCTCCAGAGAGCATCCTTCCAACTGAATGACATCAGTCAATAAATAAATTTCCCAGCTTCCAAACGTCTTAGTTGGAATACCCCTGAGGCATGTTCTATATTGTCTCCCCGAGTTCTCTCAGGAGTCAAGTTTTTCAGTAATCTTGTGTCCTGAATTTTCAATTTCTCTCTTCTTTTCTCTCCTGAATTATTCCTATCAGGATATAAATATGCTGTCACTTACCATCTTTACCCTCCTCTCTCTTAACTCTTCATTCCTACTGATATTCCCTATATTTCCCACCATGCCATATTTCCCACTCCCAATTCCAATACCATTTGAGTCTTTGATATCCCAACTTGATGTCTAATAGGTATCTCACATTAATATGTCTAAAACAGATTTCTTTTCGCCACTGCCCCTATATATAATTGTGTCATATTATCCAGCATCCACCCATTTATTCAAGCACACAGTTTAGAAAGTATCTTCAATCATTTCTCTGCTTCCTTTTCCTCAACCTCCTATAACTATTTGATAGTTAGCTGCCATGTCTTTATTACTCCCAATACACCTGGCATATAGATTACAGCAGCTGTCTCCTCACTGGTCTCTCCATTGGGACTCTTACTTTTTTTTTTATTCTCCACATAGTAACCAAAATGGGAGTTTCCAAAACATAATTTCTAAGCCTATCTCTCCCTACTGGAAAATAGTCCCTGCCTACCTGTTGTTCAAAAAATAAGCTCCTTGTCCTGGGCCACCAGACTATACATGATCTGGTTCCTAAATCTCAGCCTGAGATGGAACTGATCCCCAGGCTAAAAACACTAGGGACACCAGTGTCCTTTCATTTCTAAAATAGGCCAAAAAATTATGCTTTTACCTTTGTACTTACTGTTCCCTTTTCTGAAAAGCCCTCTCCCTAGATGATGCAATGGCTGAGGATTTGTCTTAAGGTCATCATCTTGTGGGACCTTCATTTAACACTTTCTGAAAGTGTCATTCTCTTCCTTCCACTGTTACCTCTATTAACACTGTTCATTTCTTCTTTAGCCCTTGTTTGCTATTTATGTTTTTACTCGTAAATGTCTGTCTTTTGCAGTAGCACATAATCTTCTCTTAGATACAGAATGTTCCTTTTCTGTTTGCTGCCATGTCCCTACCATCTTGTACCATTCCTGGTCAAAAGCCATTCTCAGCAAATACTATCATTATTACGAAAATGACTGAGCACCAAGAAACTTGAACATGTTCATACCCATTCAAGTAGTACTTCATTCCATGAATGTACAAATGATCAGAAATTCAGACAAAGATTGAAACTAAAATATTCTTACTGTTTTACTTAAACCTATAGATAAAAGATTAAATTATAGTACATCCTTTAGATGGAAATATAAAATTATTATGATGCTCAGAAGGAATTTTGATGACATGAGAGGTTACTCCTTACACAGTATTAAATTGCAAAATGTACAATTATGCCTTAGATGGTGGCATATTTTCTATTTATGTATTTAAATAAGTTTATTGGAGGCAATCTCTAAAATGTGAACAGTGATTCACAGTGATTCCATTTTCTTTTGTATACTTTTCTCTAGTTATAAATTGCATGCAATTAACAAATGTTATGTTTATGTTATAAAAAATCTTTATAAAATCTATGATGTGGCAAGGAAATTGTTTTTTAGGCCCCAGACAAATGGAAACTACCTTTAGTTTTATTTGCAGCGGGATATGAGAGAAGTCATATCTTAACAAATTGGTACTTTTCCTCCAGGTTACCTTCCATTGCAAGATCAGTCTGACATCTTGCAACAATATTTGATGTTTCCCAGGCACGACAAACTCAACGCTTGCCAAATGTACTCAGTTTGTGAGCTCCCTACTCCTCTTTAGCTCATAAAATGCCTGTCAATCTCTTAGATGCTCATGTCAGAAGTCTGGGACTTTTCTTTTACTTACGCTTCTCCCTTGTCCTTGGAGCTCACCCAAAGCCACCTCCATCTTTAATGGACTTTACCTGTTGCAGAGTTCTCCAGAGAATCCCTTCTCTCTGTCCCAGTGATAGTGCCCTAAACCTCGTCTCCGACTGTTCTTACAGCTTCCTGAGTGGACTTTCCACCTTTGCCTATTTCACTGATAACATACTATTATTTCACCCCTTTATTTTATGTCAACGTATTTGAATTATAATCAAGACAGTAAAGAATTTTATATGCTTTATTTTATTATATAAAAGCTACATTAAAGAACATTATATTTGAATATGCTATTATTGTACACTGGCTTTGAATAATTAACATTATGATGCCTAGAACTTGAGACTTTGTAGTATTTACATTTATGAAAATGAAAATAGTGAGTTTTAATAAAATATCTTATATGAAAAGTTCTCACTTTAATTCATTAATAGTTTTACTGAAACTTTTTTATGTTTTACAGTAAAATCCTAACGTGACTTATTTTTATAAGGTGATGCTGTATTTTTACTTATTGATTTGTACTGTTTTAAATGTAAGCAGTAAAATGAACCCTTGAAACTCACAGGTTATAATCAGAAAGCGTCTTTCTTCTGCCCTCTGCCACCACGGCAGTCCTCCTCCTGCTCGTGCATGAAGACAGACCCTCTATAGCTTTTCTAAGTGACCCACTGGTTATTTAGGAGTGAGATGTTTAATTTCTACATACTTGAAATTCCCCAAATGTCCTTGTAGTCGATTCCTAATTTCCTTCCACAGTGGTCAGAGAACACATTTTGATTTTAATCCTTTTAAATTTATCAAGGCTTGTTTCATGACTGAGCATGTGGTCTATCAGAATGTTCCATGGGCACTTGAAAAGAATGTATATTATGCGATTGTTGGGGTGAGCCTTGTATAGATGTCTGTTAGCTGATTTCTTTGCAGCTCGTGCTCAAAGTAATATAATTCCATGGTCCCTATAATTCACAACCATGGTTTCAATTCAGAAACTAGAATGCCTAGTATCAAGTACTAATCTAACACGTAACCCTATTTTATTCCCACAACACACTCCCTCTCCTTGCTGCTCTCACTTCCATAACTGCTCTCACTGCCAAGAAAACTCCCTTCTTATCTGGTTATTCCTGAGATCTCAGGCCAATCAGAACATCTTCAGGAAAACCTTCTCTAACCTTCTACCGTCTCCTTGAGAAATCAAATCCCTATCCATGATTCTCATCCATGTTCTTCTCTTAGAGAACTTTCCCGTCATAGTTTTTCATTTTTAAGTTTTATTAATGGCTGTCTCCCCCCAAGTGTGTAAAGTGAGGGCCTGACACACATAGTAGGTCCTCATAACTATTTGTAGAATGAACACATGAGTGAATGAATGACAGATGGAGGGAAAGAAGAGCTGCAAGAAAAAGTTTAGAGTGTTTCTAAAATATTGCCACTAGATGGCAGCAATAACCAGCACCAAGGCAGTAGAAGCTTTGGAGGACAGTTCTTAGAGTGGGATGTCCAAGGCTCCTCAAAGGTCCTCCCCTTCCCCACTGGCTTTTCGTCATCCATCTCTATTAGACGGTCCTTACTGACATGGCTAATCCACATGCGTGATTGTGTCTGGCAAGAAGTAAGGGAAGCTCCAACAAACAGCAGCTGAACAGTGGGTGGGGAGGTACATATTTTTCAATATGAAAGTCCAGGGCTGGTATAGCTGTTCAGGAAAATCCTCAGTAAACCAGGCTCCTTGGCAGCCTTCACATGACCTTTTATCCTTGTGTTTCAAGATGTCTCCTCCCTTCTAGGCTCTGTGAGCATATGGAGGCAGGAGGACGAAGGCACAGCAAAGAGAAGCAAGAAGTGCCCATCCCAAGGACTTCGGAGGACCCCTCTGAGACAGACAGGAGTCCTGTGGCCATCTCTGACTGCCAGGGAGGCTGGGAAGTGAGTTGGTTTTACATTTTGGTTATGGGGATAATCGAAGACACATAAGGGAGGGTATACAAACGTAAGCCATTAAGCGACATTCCTCCAGGCTGTAGGCAAAAGAAGCCACTGGAACCAATGCGAATTCAGATTTTGGGATCATCTTTCTCAGGAAGTCCTTCCAGGCTTATTTTTCCTTTTCCTCCCATCCGGGTTTTATTGTTTTTCTTGTTGGTTTGTTATTTTTTTATAATGTAAAAAAAAAAAAAGATTTTAAATTATTTTTAATAGTAGCACTAAGGAAAATAATAATTAACATTTATCCAGTACTTACCATGTGCCAGGCACTGATTTTAATGTTTTTTATTAACTAAGTTTCCAAGAACTGTTTGAGGTGTGTACTATTATTATCCATGTTTTAAAGAAAAGAACATGAGGTTTTCATCCACCTAGGAGTCTGTGGAGACGAGGCTCACATCCAGGCTAGGTGACTCTTCAGCCTACTTTTTAACCACTACCCCACGCTGCTCTGAAGCGTACTTTGACAACGTAGGTTTTCACGGGTCTCCAACGTGATGCAATGCACCCCATGGGTACACAAGATGGTCCTAGTGGGTGAAGAGAAGAAACTAAATTTTTTGTCTTTTGACTCATTTTTTTGTATCTCATATTTTTAATGTCTATATCTATATCTATCTATCTATCTATATATATATAATAAAATACATAATATATTAGTATTATAACTTGTTCAAAAATTATAAATACATAAACACACAGTTTAGAGCTCTCTGGGTTACACTAACCTCCCATTGTCCTAGACCCAGCCCTGGGCAGGAAGCTCCTGCTCCATTCTGCCGACCGGCATATGCTGGGGTAGGGTGGCCCATTGAGAGACTCAGCTCATGAGAGGCGCTCTCTGAAGGACTCCGAGGATACAACCTGAATGCACCAGAGAGTTGTAACACTTCCTAAGGAGCCTGCTGACATCAGGAGAAGAGATAACAAGGGGTATTGGCAATGCTGGAGCGGTGAAGTGGGTCCACTTGGCAGCCCTCTTCAGGAGAATGAATCCTGAGGGAGAGGAAGAGAGCCATAAGCTCCCTCTGAATAAATACTCTACAAGCCGCACAACTGAGCGATCAAAGGACTGTGTAGTGTCTGGTACTTACGCCTGGAGGATAGTGTTCAGGTGTTTTACTGGCACCGGTTTCCTGGGCTAGCCTGGGGAGATGAGTGGAAGAGGTGGCAAGGGGTAGGTCAGGACAGTGTGGGGACCCACAGAAGCACTGTATTTTGTAGCTCAGACTTTCTAATAAAAAGTTTCCATATCTACTTCCTATGATACAGGCAGCTGGGCCCAGGAGAGACCAAGGAACCCAGCCCAGCACCTGCAGAGCAGGTAAAGGTCTGGCAGCTCCCTATTTTACTATCAAATAAATGTTAACTTATTACTTAGCCAACACTCTCCTCTTTCTTTTACAGAGAATCCATTAGTAAAACCTTAAATCCACACATATACAGTCACCTAATTTTCAGCAAAGGCACCAAGAATATACAATGAGAAAAGGACAGTCTCTTCAATAAATAGTGTTGGGAAAACTGGGTATCCACATGCCAAAGAATGAAATTTAACCCTTATCTCACACCACACACAAAATCAACTCAAAATGGATTAAAGACTTAAATGTCTTAATTCTGTCTTAAGACCCAAAACTGTGAAACTCCTAGAAAAAAAATATAGGGAGAAAAGTACCTTGACATTGGTCTTTGTAATGATTTTTTGGATATGATACCAAAAGCACAGGCAACAAAATTGAGACCATATCAAATTAAAAAGCTCTGCACAGCCAAGAGAACGATCAGCAAAATGAAAAGGCAATCTATGGAACATGAGAAAGTATTCACAAATTATATATCTGAAGAGGAGTTAATATCCAAAATATATAAGAAATTCTTACAACTCGATAGGAGGAGGAGGAGGAGGAGGAGGAGGAGGAGGAGGAGGAGAAGAAGAAGAAGAAGAAGAAGAAGAAGAAGAAGAAGAAGAAGAAGAAGAAGAAGAAGAAGAAGAAGCAGAAGCAGCAGCAGCAGCAGCAGCAGCAGCAAAGGACCCAAAGAGACATTTTTCTAAAGAAGATATCCAAATGGCCAACAGGTATATGAAAAGATGCTCAACATCACTAATCATCAGAGAAATGCAAATCAAAACCATAACAAGGTATCACTTCACCTTTTAAGATGTCTATTAAAAATAAAGACAAGGGATAACAAATGCTGGCAAAGTTTGGCAAAAAGGGAACCCTAGTGCACTGTTGGTGGGATTGTAACTTAGTACAGCCACTATGGAAAATGATATGGAGGTGCCTCAAAAAATCAAAACTAAAAGTACCATATGACCCAGCAATCCTACATCTTGTTAAATATCTAAAGGAAATAAAATCACTTGCACTCCTGTGTCCATTGCTGCATTATTCAGAATAACCAAGATATAAAAACAACCTAAGTGTTCATCAACAGATGAATGGATAAAGGAAATGTCACACACACACACACACAAGAATATTATCCCACCATAAAAATGGAAACATACGATCTTCTATAAAATAAAAACTATCTTTAACATTGCTCACTTATTCGTTTGCGTATTTACTAAGCTGTCATTTTGCACATGCATGGGGACACTGACTTAGGCCTGGCAACATGTGGATTGCAGACGGGCTTCTGTCTTCAACCTCCTTAGCAGACACACCCTCAGGTCGAGGGCCAGCTTCATGGGTGTGTGACCTATGCAGTCGCACATGGCCTGGGGTTTAGAAGGGCTCCATGTTTGGTCTCACACTTTGCTGTCTTGAAATTCTTAACACCTTTTGTACAAGGGATGCCTCATTTTCATTTTTCACTGAGCCACACAAATTATGTAGCTCATCCTTACTGAATAATTACTGAATCTCTAATGTTATAAAGGGGGTAGAGAGGAAAACCCATAAACTGAGGGGTGTTTCTTTAAGGCAGTGAGGTAGGATGAATTTCTTGCTGGAGGAGTTTGTTTGGAGACCAGGTTAACTTGCCACATGGTCTTCCCAACAGAGGAACAAGGTGTGCATAAGCAGGACAGGGTGAAGAGAGCAGGTAGTGCTAGCACCAAAAGTACCACTAGGGGGTGCTCAGGGACAGGTTGCCAGACTGGCCTGAGTCTGATCCTGAAAGGCCTGTGGGCAGAGCCAGGCCTTGGACTTAGTCCAGGAGATGACAGGGAACCATGGAAGATGTTGACCAACAGGTGATAAGGTCAGATGCCCAAGTCTGTTCCTAGGATTTCAGCTGAGCCATCCAGCGCTCAGAGATCCAGGTCACAGACTTGTACCTCTCTCTCTTCACACATGGTTACACTGGGAAAGGATTCAGAGAAAATTGACCCTCCCCTGTTGTTTACTGCTTTTTCCCCCTCTGAGTACCAACAACTTACATAAATAGCAATATGTGTTCAGAGTCTGCCAGGATTTGCTAGCCTCACATAGGATGGTCCAGGAGGACTTTCTGGTGAAGCTCCCTGGGGCTAATGTCTCTAAATAATATGCTTTCAGGAAGAAACAAATTAGAATATGTTTTGCCTTGGTATTGACAATGAAAACCCTTCATTTATTTACACCAGGGTGACATCCATTTATTATATTTAGCATTGCCTCTTAGAAAGGGAGTTACTTGAACTGCGCTTGTGTGAATCGAATAGGTCTTAGATTTCTTCGTGTAGATCACCTAAGTCAATATTTTATAGAGCAACAATTCTCAGGAAGAAAATGCTCTTGTTTCAGCTACTTGGTAGGATTTTATAATAAAGCTAAATGAGGGGTTTTCATATCCTGCTTTAAAATTTTTCAAGACAAGCCACAGAACTTAAGATGTTCCAGATAATGTGTGATCTACAAATGGGTGGAATAAAATATACATGATCTCTGCTCTCAAGAAATTGATAGAAAAGTAGGAATTTGATATGTACTTATTGATTTTTAATGCACTGACCTTGGAGGCCTAGAAAACATGCCTACCCAATGTCATGCCTTCCTGACATCCTGTAGACCCCGAGAAAAATGATTTCATAGGTGCCTAATTAATAAGGGACTTCAGATACTGGCAGAATATGGGGCTCATTAAGTAAAATTGAATCATTAAGATAATATTTTTGTGCATTCTTTCTGGAATAATACCTATCACTTTATTCTTGCCTTAATCATCATCTCAATTATAAATTATATTTGAGCTTATGCACCAAAGGTTACTCAAAAGGAAGACAGCAATGCTATAAACAGAAATGATAAATTCTTTACCCAAAGCTATTCAGAAAATACTCGTCAAAACTGGAACAAGGCTTCCAAACACACTCTCAGTATTTAAATATTTCAAGGTCAAAGTCAGATTAAGCAACTGGTCTTGGATATTTTTAGCAGTAGCAACAATTAAGATTTAACAACACTAGTCAGGTCTGGAAAATGTCATAATGTCATATGATTATTATTTTGAAATTCATTAGGAAATCCATAATCATAAGGGTTTTTGTTTTTTGTTTGTTTTAGTCCCCCCCCCGCCCAGGAAGGAGCCAGCAATGTAAAGACCTGGGGGCAGAATATCTCAGCTAGTGGGAATAATACATGCTCCATCCTGGTGCAGTGACATGCCTGGCACAGCCTAAGAATAGGAAGTGGTAGGGATTGAGAGCAGGTGGAGAAGTAGGCAGGAGCTAGTTGGTACAAGAGATTTAGACCAGTACAAGGAGTCTGGATTTTCTATTCGGTACCATGGGAAGCACTGGGAATTTTAAAGTACAAGAATAACACGTGCATGTTTATAAGCTTTTACAGTTTCTTAGAATCATGACTGTTCAGAACTCGAAGAGATTTTAGAGATCACCTGGTACAGTTTTACTTACATATGAAAAGCAATGAAATCTCACAGGAGGTAGACAGTGTTTCTAAGGCCACACAGTGTAGCTATGTAGAGCTAGGACTTGTCCCAATTCTGGCTCCAGAACCAGTGATCTTTCTATGCCAGTACTTGGCCTTGACATCTTAAGCTGGTACTGATGTGGGAGAATTTAGAGCCTTCTTTTGAGTGTCTTTAAAAAATTGTTCCTACGCTACAAGATGACCTATTAACAGGAACGCTGTAGTTATAAAGCTTTAAAACCAATTAGGACAGAGTCCCTCTTTGCTAATGCCCTGACAAAAGTTAGTACTAAATTGGGGTGTCAATTGCACCTGTGTCCCATGTACCCAAATACTTGTCAGTAAGCTCATACAGCTGCTATTCCAAATGCCTAACATATAATCCTGGAATTAGTATTTTATAACTTATGGGACCTTTGGGTTCATTTAGTCTAATCTTTTTAACAATAAGAAAATCTATTTACTTGTGTTCCTCTCTGCAGATTCTTACAGTAGTGTTTTCTTTTTTATAAAAAACCACATTCATTTACATGAAACATCTTGAGTTTGAGATGCTCAGGATATTTGTTGGTGGTGATAGGAGTGCTTGGTTTGAATCATTATTAAACCTGGCTGATTGATTAGGAAAATATTTAATGAGCATCTAATAAGTGCTTATGGTGTAAACCTAAGAGATACAGTGGCGAATGAGACAGAGAATGTCCCTACCATATGGAGCCTGTGCTCATTTCTATTGAGTTTATCAGTTTATACGTGTCTTTAATAAGATAGTAAACATTTTACTTCTATTGTCCATTTTTAGTTTACGATATGCTTAGACGTACTCTTACTTTTTATTAACTTAACAAGCATTTATTGTGCACCTAGTATGTGCTATACCAGAGACCCAAAGGTGAACAAAACAGATGCAGTTTTTGCCTTTAGAAAGAATACGTATACCTGGGAATAAGATGCTAATCATCAAATTAAAAGTGATGAGAGGCATGTGTGGGAGATGTGTGTGGGTGTGTGATGGGGGGATCTGATGGGGGATGTATTCTGCTTTGAAGAAGGGAATTTGGGGGAAATCCTGAGAAAGTGACGATGCTTCAGTTGAGACCTGGAGGATGGGTAGAGATGAACTGGGTTGAAGAAGCTAAAATGAGGCATGAGAAAGCTCCAGGCAGAATCTGAAGATTATATGACGGTGTCTAAGGCAGGATGGAGCTTGGAGGGTTCCAGAGGGGACGAAAGACCAGTTGCTTGGAGCTTAGAGGGGTCAAGGTGAAGCTGGAGAGGCAGCTGGGCCAGGCAAGGCAGGCCTGTGAGTCCTGGCCAAGACTGTGTACCTTACTGAAAAGCAATCGGAAGTCCTTGATGAGTTTTGAGGAAGTAAATGAGACACTCAAATGTGCATTTTATCAATAAATGCGGCAGCTGTTTTGCTTCCTTGTGTTGGGAGACCAGTTAGGAGACTTGTATTCCAGGTGAGAGATGATTGATTAGAACAGAAAAATGGCAGTGAAAGTGGACCAGAGTGAGGACTGTCTGGGCATTGGGGCAGCACGAAGCAAAGCGGGAGAAATTGTAAAGATCCCCCAGTTTCTGGCTCAAGCAACTGGGTTAATGGTAAAAATGCCGTTAAACAAGATAGAAAACACTGAAAAAGGAAGTGAGAAAGAGGGGGACAAAGAGGATTGTTCCTTATTTACCATCTCAACTACCCTGCAAGGTAGATGTTGCTTTCCAGATCTTAAAAGGGTGTGTAAAAATAATATAAACAGGCCACTTTATTTTTAAATGTGGACATCTAATTGGCTTTATTAAGTGATTCATGAATCAGGCAACACCCCAACTAGCAATTCGAAGGGTATTTCCTAAACGGAGCCACTTTAAAATGGAGTCAGAGTTGCTATCCCAGAGGAAGTGCTTGGCATGGCTTATTCCTCAAAAGTTAGGAATGTTACAACTGGGCAAAATAACCTGGAGACTGGGCTTAAAGCAGCATTGTATTCCAAAACATCTGTTTACAAAGATAATAAGAAAGCAGACAACATGACTATAGGACTGAAAATTAAAGGCAGTCTTCAGAATTAGCACCACTATGTTAGCTTATCTGCACCTACAAAAATTTCTTTCTTAGGTTACTAACACCCATATAAATTCCTTACTGCTGTTGATGTAATCAGTCCCCTTTCCTTTCTCATAAATACCCCTTAGCCTCCTAATCGAACACCATTTGGGTTTCAGCCTGAATCAGTGCTTCGTGAATAGCTATTCTTTTGGATATCTAATAAAGGCTTGTTGCCTCTTACTTGACCTTTTATTTTTAGGTGAACAGAAGGAAGCAAAACTCAGAACCATTTGGCAACTTGCCCCAAGGCACACAAAGCCAAAGGTGGGACTGTGATTAGACTTTTCTTTTGAGGAGTCTCATGCTTTTTCCTACTATACCAAGTCTTGGTTAATTTTGATGTCAATTGTCTAAATTCCTCTTGGTGAGGAAAGAAGATTTCAGGGGAAAAGGGGACACCTGGGAGACCAGAGCTAGGGATAAGAATTTCTTATTCCAAGATTCAGAGGACAGTTAGGTTGTGCAGGGGGCCAGGCCAAGTCAGAGGGACATTTCAACATGCCACAAAGGCCGAGACTGTTGGGACCGAGAGGCAAGTGCACTGAACTTGCAGCGCAGGGACTAGAATCTGCAAGCCAAGGACAAGATGGAGACATGTATTATGTTGTGGAGAGATGGGAACTGGTCCAGAGATACTGCCCAGAGAAGCCATAGCTCTCTGAACTTGCTTTTGCATCCTAGCCGAGGTCATCAAAACTCATGAGCACCTGTACCATGCATGGGCTTCACTATCCCCTTCGTCATCCAAGCTGCCTAACCAGTGTAGGCTTGATGAAACATATGCCCCCCATTGTGCAAGGGGCATCATATTTGTTGTGGGTAGACTATTCTATTTACATGTTGGCAGTTTTCATTCTGTCTCACACTGTTGTTGAATCTTTTATGACTGTGTAAGTATGTCTTGAATCTCCAATAGACTGAGCCTAATTTCTTAGGAACAAAAAGCTTTGCATTATGACTTGTATCCTTCACTTATTCATGTACACAGGTTATTGAGCTTCTCTTTGTCAGGCACTGTGGGAGGAAGAGGGATTTAGCAGTGAGCAAGATAGACAGGGTCCTGACTCTCAGGGAACTTATCTTCACTCGTAGGAAACAGACTATACACAAGTACACAACTAAATGAACAAGACGATTTCAGATAACAAACAATGCTAAACCATAACAAAGTAACGAGATTGAGAGTAAATGGGAGAGAGAGAACTATATAGGGTGATCAGAAAAGGTTTTACAGGAAGGTATGGCCATGGAGAAGTTGAGATGGAAAGTACTACCTGCAGAAGGAACATCAGAGGCAAGGGATAAAATTGGTCTGTCTCAGGATCATAAGGGAAGTTTGGTGGCTGAAGTGTAGAGCAAAGGGCAGTGTGTAAGATGAGGTCTCAGATGGGAATGGGGGGCATACAGGTCATATAAGGTCCAATAGGACTCCGTGAGGAGTCTGGATTCAATTCTAAGCCAAGAGAACAGGAAGGGTGAGGAAAGGGTTAAACAAGAGAGTGACATGATCTGATTAATGTTCTAAGATAACCATTTGGTCTGCTTTAAGGAGTGTGGATTTGCCTGAGGCTGGAGTAGAAGCACAGACATCATTCAGGCTTCTGTGGTTGAATAGACCAGAGATGATGGGCCTGAACTACGATGGTGGCTGTGAAGATAAAGAAGAGTGGTCATATCTGAGACATATTTTGGAAGGGAGCCCAAAGATTTGCTGATGGATTTCGATGTGAGAATAAAGAAAAGAGAAGATTAAAAGGTAACTCCTAGGGCTTTTATTTTTAGTTTTACTGAGATATAGTCATATGCCACAAAATACATCTCTTTAAAGTCTTCAAATTCAACGGATTTCAGTATATTTACAGAGTTGCAGAACCATCACCATAATATAATTTTAGAACACTTCATCACTTCAAAAAGAAACCTCACCCCCATTAGCAGTTTCTCATTTGCCTCCACCTCTAGCCCCAGCGAATTAGCTTCCTAGTATTGCTGTAAGAAATTACCAAGAACTTGGTGGTTTACAACAACGGAACTTTATTCTCTCCCAGTACTGGAGACCAGAAGTCCATAGTGAAGCTGTCAGGGTACTCTGCTCCCTCTGAAGGCTCTAGTGGAAGATGCATCCTTGACTCTTCTGGCTTCTGGAGGCTCCATGGTCCTTGTCTTGTGGCTGCATCCCTCAATCTCTGCCTCCATCTTCCCATAGTCTTGTCCACTCTTCCATGTCTTGTCTTGCCTCTTACAAGGACACTTACCATTGAATTCAGGGCCCACATGGGGAATCCAGGAAGATCTCATCTCAAGATCTTTACCTTAATTACAATCGCAAAGACTCTTTTCTCAAATAATGTTTCATTCATAGAATTCCAAGGTTAGAACATGGCCAGATCTTTTTAGGTCACCTAGACAATCAATAATCTAATTTCTGTCTCTACAGATTTGCTGATTATACATATTTCACTTCTGAGATTTTGACCCAAGAATTAGAGTGAATGGTAGTGCCGCTTATCTAGGGCTAGATCTGGGATAAATGCTGTAGAATCATGATTCCTTTGCTTATGTCACATTTGAGATGCTTATTAGATATCCAAGTGTAGATGTCAAGTAAGCAACTAGATATAAGAATCTGGACATACTGGTTTGGAGATGGGAATTCTTGGCATATAGATGGCATTTATCACCATGAGACCCAATGAGAGCACCTCGGGTTAAGTGTAGGTAGAGAGAGAAGTAAGCTGAGGAGCAACCCCTGGAACATGGCAAGGTTGTTGTGGGGCAGAAAGAAACGTGCCTCTATCCTTAGTCCTTACAGCTGGTCTTATAATCAAATAGACATGAGACAGATTAACTACAGAAAATGAGCAAATTTGATTACATACATATAAAGGGGACTCCACATATAGGAGACAGAGATCCAACATCTGTGAGAGATTCAGAGACAGAAAATTAAAGTTAGGTATATTCAGCATTCTGAGCTAAAGATGAGGTAAGGTATCTTGGAACTTCAAAGGGTCATTACAGGTCAATAAGAAGAGCAGATATTTAGTAATTAGAAGTTTGTCCTGCCCTATAGATAGGTCATAAAAATTATGAACATGGCCCCTAATTCAAATTCTTCTAGGTAGTTTGGGATGGAGGGCTGAAATCTCTCTTGAGCCTGCAGGATCTTGGTTGCTTTGGCTCAAAACAATCCGCATATCACAGAGGCACATCTTGGGGTGACTCATTATGAACTCCTACATAATGCAGAGGAACTTTTAAGAAAGAAGGAACAGCCCATGAGAGGGTAGAAAAACAAGGAGAGTATTTTCCCAAGAGGTCAAAAAATAAGAGAGCTAAAGCATGACATACAAACTTAATTTCCCGAACACTCAGGATCTCTCTCAGTGCCTTTATTCTGTCTCTCTCACTATCCTCTCTATTGTCACTATCCCTCTCACTGTAGCTGTCTCTGTCTTTGAGAGGAGACCACACTCTGTAGGGCGTTACCCCTTTTCTAATAAACTATCCTTCTGACTCTAAAAAAAAAAATAAGAGAGCATTTCTAGAATGAGGGAGTAGTTCACTATTTCACATACCTTTGAGAGCTGGAAGAAAATCAGAACAGATGAACAAACATCAGATTTAGCAACAGAGACTTTATTAATTGTCAGACAAAAGTAATTTTGTTGGAGTGGCAGAGGCGAAGGCCTGACTGAGTGGATTAAAGAGTGAATGGGAATGAGGAAGTGGAGACGCTGGCCAGGAAGACCTCTTCCAGAAGGTTAGCCTTGAACTAGAACAGAAAACTGGGGCAGCAGCTGTAGGTAAACACATGTTCAAGAGAAGACTTGTTTGTTTGCTTGTTTTAAAGATAGAATATCATGGAAGATGCTTTTTTGCTTGTGGGAAGTATCCAGAGTTAGAACTTAAAGATGCAAGAGACTGGAGTTAATTCTAGATGTCTTCCTAAGCAGGCAAGATCCAAAGATCAGGCCTGTGATAAGAGCAAGGACCTTCCAGCCATTGTAAGGGGGAATAAAGGCCCAGAGGTAGGTACAGGTAAAGAAAGTTGTGATGTTCTCCAGCCACATGCTGCAGCTCAGGAGCTGATGTGGATATCTGGCAAATATTTGAGTTTAGCCAGAGTTTAAATTTTGCCCAACAAGAGAGGGAGGCAAGCAAGCTAACAGTGTTTTAAAGGGAGTCAGTGTAAGTTCATGGAATTTAAGCTGGATTCAAAGGGAAGGGACAACATGAGAGAGTTGACGGGTAATGAAAAAGTGGGAGTCAATGGATTAGACAGAGTTCCTGATAGGGTCACACAGCTGTAGACCCTACAGTTCCTACAGGAGTAAGAACACAAGTATCTAGAAGGGTGGGAAGTGAAGATCAGAGAGGGAAGCACTATAATTGAATTTTGAGGTGTGACATTATTTGCAACAACCAGGCCAGTTATGACCATGGCAATAAATGGATGCCTCGTACAGCACTAGACAGAGAGAAGGTTGCCAAAAAAATAGTTGTATGTGAAAAGACTGAAACACATGAATCCTAACATCACATTTGGGCTTGGGATTGGCCTTATGGACTCTGTATTTAGTGTATTATCTAATGTAATTTTTCCTCTAATGATACATTTTTTAATTTTTTTTCTTTTTCAATTACAGTTGAGCAACAATATTAGTTTCAAGTGTACAACAAAGTGATTAGACATTTATATAACTTACCAAGTGATCGCCCCAATAAATCTAGTACCCATCTAATACCATACATAGTTACTACACTATTATTGACTGTATTCTTTATGCTATACTTTACATCCCCATGACTATTTTGTAACTACCAATGAAATGGTATCTTTTCCAATGCCTCAGGGAGACTACATGAAGAGATCATTAGGGAGAGTTACAAAGGGTAATGATAAGGGAAAATTCAAACTGGAGGTTAATAAAGTCATTAAATATGAAGCTAGTCGGTCAGCAGATGATTTATTGAGGGAAGTTGCCACTGGAGCTATTGAGAGGAAAGGTAGACTTGATTTTAAGAAACCTTGACACTCATACAAACACAAGGTCATAATGACTCATTGTCTCTAAGCTCTAAGTTCAATGTGTCTGTGCCTGAACCTGGCTGGGCCTTTCAGGGGCAAAAGCTTGAACTCTGGAGTTATAGAGACCAGAGGTTTGAATCCTGTCCATCGTTTATTAGCTGTGTGACCTTGGGCAACTTATTTAACCTGTTGGTACTATATCATTAGTTTCCCATCTGAAAAATGAGTATTAAAAGTAGTTCTTAGTTCTGACCTAATAGGGTTATTACTGAAGACAAAAAGGAGTAATCTATACTATAGCTTTAGCACATTACAGTAAGCATTCGATAATGGTGAGTTATAATCACTATCATTATTATTGTCTATAAACTGGAGATAATAAAAGCTACTTTCCAAGGCTGAGGTTTAAAGGAAATGAAGTAGGCAAAGTACTTAGCACAGTGTCTTCCACATGGTGAATACTAAATGGTTAGCTATTATATGAAACTGATCAGCAGGTCTAACCATTTATAACAACTGATGGAGGGAGAAATAACTGAAGCTCTGCTTACATTCACGAAGTAAGATTAAATTTTGTTTATGTGGTCTAAATGGTTTTGTCTTCCATTTTATTTTACTTTAGCAACATACCACATTCTCTTTATCAATTTATCTGTCAATGGACACTTAACGCTGTTTCCATACCTTGGCTATTGTGAATAATGCTACAATGAACATGGAGTAGACATATTTCTTTCAGATACTGATTTCATTTTATTTAAATGCACACCCAGAAGTGAGATTGCTAGACCACATGGTAGTTCTATTTTTAATTTTTTGAGGCACCTCTATTTTTTAATTATGAAAAGATGTTGAATTTTGTCAAATGCTTTTTCTGCATCTATTGATACTATTATGTGGTTTTTATCCTTCATTCTGTTAATGTGGCATATCATGTTTATTCATTTGTACATGTTGAACCATCCTTGATTCTCAAGGATAAATCCCATTTGATCATGGTGTATGATCCTTTCAATGTGCTGTTAAATGTGCTAGTATTTGCTGAAAATTTTTAAACCTATGTTTATCGAGGATATTTGTCTGTAATTTTCTTTTCTTATAGTGTCATTACCTTGCTTTGGTATGAGTGTAATGCTGGCCTAGTAAAATGAGTGTTTCTTCATCATTTTTTAATAAGAACTCTCCAGCTCTGATTCAAAAGCTAGTGAGTGCTCTTGGCCACTGCTTAAAATAGCTCTCAACACTCATAATAAAAAAGGTGCTGTCACTAACTAAGTGTATATGATCTATTCCAGGCATTCTGTAAAACTCTTCATGTACGTTATCTCACTTAAGTATATAAACTGCTTTGGGAGGTAGGTACCATTATTGTCTGAATTTTGTGATGAAAGAAACTGAGGGAAAAAGGCCTGAAGAGATTAATCAGGGCAGAGGCAAGATTTCAGCCCAGTTTAATCTGACTCCAATACCTCTGTTCTTAACCTTTATTTACACGGTGGATACAATATTGGGTTATGGCTTCTCAATTTTAATAGGACCTTTCAGTCTCTCCACCTCCTATCTTTTTCTTAACAGTCACACAACAAAGTACCAATAGTTAATAAGATTTCACATGCTTAAAATTTGTTAAGAAGGTAGATCCCATGTTGTATTCTTACCAAAACAAAAATGAAAACAAAGCAACACAAGGAAATTTTTGAAAGTGATGCATATATCTATTACCTTGATTTTGGTGATGGTATCACAGGGTATACATATGTCCAAACTTACCAAATGATATACATTAATTATGTGCAGGGCTTTTTGTATGCCAACTATACCTCAATAAAAGAAAATTTATTTGTTGGCTACTTAATTTTAAAAATCAACAAATGTATTGAGTGTATATATGCACAGGATACTATGCTAGCTGCTAAGGCAAAACAACAGTGAGCTAGGGAAGCTTTCTTCCAGTCACTTAGAAGCGAGGCGCCTCATGAACTAGAACACAAGCAGAAGGTTCAGAAGAGCTCATATCTTCATGGAAAGCATCTCCAAGTGCCACCTCAGGGATGAGAAGGCATTTGAGGTGGGCCCTGAAGACTGGACATGTAGAGAAAGAAAACAAAGTGCTACAAGCAGAATGGGTAATGTGAACACAGGCATGGAGAGTGGAAGCCTTGGAGAGCATGAAGGGAGTCGTGTTTGGCTCAAGAGAGGGAAAATAATAAGAGATGTAGCTGAAAGCAGTTTCCAATAAGATCAGGAGGTCCATTAGTTAATGAGGGGAGCTGCTGGAAATGTAATTCAGAGGCACAGAGATGATCAACGTAGTGATGATCAACAAAGCCTGCTATAGTGCTAATCAATAAAGCTTGAGGGCTGAATGCTGTCAGGCTCAGCCAGGACGGAAGGAGGAAATAAAATTTAAAAACATTTAATGGGAAGAATGTATAGCATTTGGCAAGGACATGTTGGATGTGAAAGAGAAGATCAAAGATGGTTCAAACTTTGAGTTTGAGAGGTATGTAAAGGAAATACAGAGGGAGGAATGGGTATCGGGGGCAAGAGGATATTCTGGGGACATGTTAAGAAATAATAGCCAGAAACCATTTTAATGATTAAATGCACAAGAAGATGTTATCAATCCTCAAACTGTGCATGAACACACAGGACACATGGACTATACATGTGGGCCCAAAGCAGTAGTATGAGGTGCTCATTAAAATACAAATCACATGCAGCACATCTCTGATCTATCTAAACCAAATGACTAGCTATTAAAGGCATTAGCTAAACATTTGATTAGCATTTGGTTGTCTTTCAGAATTAATTTCAGCTTCTCTTCTCAACTGACCATAACTTGACTTCTGCTCCCAGCACTTAACTAAAATTGCATGGCAAAAGGTTATCAGTAATTTTCTCATTGCAAATCCAAAGTCATATTTATATAAAACTCAAATTGTTCTACGAAGTGTATATTTTAAAAAGCAGTTTCCAACCCTTCATCTCCATATTTCCAATTTCATTTCAGAAAGGTAATTACTTTCAATTCTTTTAGAGGTTTCTTCTGGATGCATAATAGGATTATGACTTCTATTTCTTTTTTTTTTTTTTTTTTTAGTTTCTCATTGTGTGGGATATTTTCCATTTGGACCCACTCTCTACTCTCCTCCTTGCTCTCTGTTTAGAGAAACTCACCTGTATGAACCACATCAATGGGTTTGGGAATGAGCCCTCTGGCTTCCAGTTGAGCTTGTTCTCTAGTTGGGAGAACCTGTAGAGAAGACGAGTGAGAGAGGGAGAGAAAATATCAGAATGTTTATTCTCGTGACTTCCTCCTTGCCCATCTCCTCTAGCTGGCTGTGTCCTCAAATGGAGGTCACTGCTGCTCTACTTGATTCTCATTCTAGATTGTGGTCCCCATGCACTCCATTTACCCCTTTGGGCCTAAGTTTGGTGATAGTGCAATTGCTACTAAGTCTTGAGTTACTGCACTATCTCTTGTGGCTCCCCACACCTTTGTAAATAGTTCCTTTGGAAATAAACCCTCCTAAAATTATCCCATACATAGTTGTCAGTATAGGTCCAACCAAGCTTTATGAATATTTCGAGTTCATTTGATCTCTTTCTATCTAAAGTAGCATCTCCATTTGTTCCATCCTTTTTTATCTATGTTCTACACATATCTATTTATGTGTAAAATGTCTCATAAGCAAATTGTGTCTATATTTTAGTTTCTCCTATTTTCCAGAGCAGAACTGAATATTTACAAATCACGTAGCAAACTCGTTACAGCAAGCCACAACGAGCAAGCGTTTATCAGATTAGGTTTACGACAACGATGTCCCACTAATTGGCTGACGAAAGTCACATGGCCAAGCCCACAGTCAACGTGGGGCAGGTCTACACAAGGGAGTGGATACCATAAGGCATGATTGATTGAGACCACTACTGTAGTAATCTAGCACTAACACTTAGCTAGGAAATGGCTGATCTAGTTATCAGACTTTCAGCAATCTGTTTTTCCAGCCAACACACAAAACTAGTGTCCCAGAGGCTGTTGGGAATGGGTTCTTAGTGAGGAGCTTTTTCAAACATTACTTCTCAGGCCCCACCCCAGCCCAATGAGTCAGAATGTCTTGAGAGTAAGAGCTATGGGGGACAGACTGGTAGGAACCACAAGAACTTGTGACTGAAATAACTATAGAGAATTTCAACACACATGGGAGGGGGTGGGTACCAGGTTTTAAAGACAACAAACACACAGTTTCCATACTCAGAAGAACTTGTAGTTTCCATAGAGCACATTCTTGTCATTAACACACTAGAGGCATTGCCCCTCCCCGCCCAAATTGCTTTCCATGTTTAAGTTAGAGCAGTGGTTCCCGTGCATTGGTATGAACTGGAGTGCTAGTTAAAACACAGAGGACTGGGCCCAACTCCTAGCTTTTGATTCAGGTCTGGGTGGAGTACATAAATTTGCATGTCTAACAAGCTCTGCTGCTCAGGGACCATACTTGGAGAACTTTTGAATTAGAGCAGTAGGATTTAATGGTAATATTCCTCCCTTGACTCACATTTATATATTGCGCTTAGAAGTTTATAGTACATCTGCTACTTAAAAGGTCTTGGGCTGGGTGCAGCAGCCAGTATAAGAATAGGATTTAGATCTTGATTACACTTGAGCAGATTAAGTCTCTAAGCAGATCTATTCTCTAAAACAGAAAGCCTAAGTGTCATTAAAGAAGTCCAGATGAAGCTGAGATCATCTCTCTTAGGAAGAGAGAAAGGAAAGCTTGGAATAGGAGACTTTTCGGGTTGGGTCTTAAAAGAGGCCTAGGACCTGGACATGTGAAAATAGTGGAGAACAGCGGAATTCTTCCTGTTTTGGCATAGAAAAGACAAATAAACCTTGAAAAACACCCGGAAAAGGTCTTGCCTCCAGGGCTTCAGCATAACAATCTTCCAGCTGCTGGCATGGAGGAAGTGTTCTCAGAGTCAGGGGATCAGTCTCAAAGCCTTCTGGGGAAGGGGGTGGAACCGGCCTCGCCCTCTCTTAGGAGGTCCCAGAGTGGGTGTATCACAGACCGGAGTGTGTCAGGCCTAGGCCACGGTGGGCGCTGACATGGCAAAGAGAGAGGCTTGGGCGCTTCAATCTCCAAAAGGGTGCTGTGACCCTGCGAGATTCGGAGCAGTGGCGAGGCTCTCTAGAGTGGCCTGACTGATAATCCGCCTGGCCGGAGCCTGGCGGGGTGGGTCAGCAAGCTGAAGCATCGTTCGGAAGAAAGCCCCAGATCTAGGCGTGGCGCTAAGGCGGGCCGAGTGATAGCTGCGTTACCCCGCGGGACGAGAGGTTCAAAGCTCTTGCTATTCTCGCTGGACCCAAAAGTGGCGGATGCCAGCACCCCGGGTGCACGCCCTCTGCACCTCCATTTCCACGCACTGGAGTGGGTGTGGACGCGTGTGCACGTCCCCGAACCTGGAGCGAGCGCGGCCCTGGGCCCTGCAGACTGCGCCTGCGCGGCCCCGCCCCCGCCCCGCCCCTTCCCTTGGCTCCGCCCTGTCACCCCTCGGACCGCCGCTAGGGGTAGCGGCGGCGGCTGCGGGCTCCGAGCGTGGCCGCTGTGAGGGCGCGGAAGCCAAACGGAGCGGCTACGAGGACGGGCAGGAGGGTGGGAAAGCCGGCGGGAGAAAAGGGCGGCGCCGGAGGAGGGCGGCGCGCGGCTGACTCATCCCGCTCAAAGAGCCGACTGACTGACAGACACAAACCCTCGCCCGAGCCGCCCGCCCGCCCCGCTGCGCCCCAGCCAGGAGGCGCCCGCCCGCGCCGCCCGCCCGCCCGGCCCCGGAGCTTCCCCCGGCCCGGCCGCCGCAGACAAAGTTTCTCCCGCCGGAGCGAGCGGAGCCGCCGCGGGCCTTTGGGAAGGGAACGGGGACGCGAGAGGAGGCGAGAGCCGTGCGGGCCCGGGGAGTGCATGGTGCCCGGCGCCTTGGCTGCCGGTCAGGAGGACATCGGGGCGGGGTCGGCCGAGCCCAGAGCCTTCTGCTAGCCTCCGCCTCGCCAGGACTCGCCCTCCCGGACTGCCGCGGGGGTCCCCGCGCCCCAGCCCGCCATGTCCCGGCTGCTGCCGCTGCTGAGGAGCCGGACCGCGCGCAGCCTGAGGCCGGGCCCGGCCGCCGCCGCCGCCGCCGCCCCCCCCCGCCCGCCGTCCTGGTGCTGCTGCGGTCGGGGGCTGCTGGCGCTCGCGTTCCCTGACGGCTCCCTTGGCGGCCCCCGGGGCCTGGGCACGCACCCCAAGAAGGAGCCCATGGAGGCGCTGAACACGGCGCAGGGCGCGCGCGACTTCATTTACAGCCTGCACTCCACCGAGAGGAGCTGCCTGCTCAAGGAGCTGCACCGCTTCGAGTCCATTGCCATCGCCCAAGGTGAGGGGGGTGGCTGGGTGGGTGGGGGGCGAGCCAGTGGGCCCCGCGCCCTCCCCTGCCCCGCCTGTCCCAGGAACCCCCGCCGCCGCTCCACCCACCCGCCCCCCTTGCCTGCCGGGCCCCATGCCTGGGACGTCCGGGGAGGGCAACTTTCCGCTCCCTGAGTGTCCCTGGGGCAGGTGGGACAGGCGTCGATGATGCCAGACTAGCCGGGTCCAACGCTTGGCCGGTTCCTCCCTAGGCTCAGAAGCCTGAGCTTCAGCCCAAATTGCCAGGCGTTACTGTTGATTTTGTTTTGATTTGCGTCGTGACAACCCTGTGCCCGAGCCCTTGCTTTCTTGTGACGGTGCTGCGGTGCAGGTGGCATGCCGTACCTCCTCCAAAAGTGCTACAAACCCGAGAGGCAGGAAGAAACTTTCTTGAATGGTTATGAAGCGAAGATGTTTGGGTGTCCAAACGAAGGGGTGTTGCTTCAAAAAGCAGAGATGCTATCAGCTGTTTGTTTGCACACACACATCTAGTTGTATTAATTTGAGCAGCCGAAGGAAACATTTTTGGAGAATGGAAAGAATAGATCAAACTAGCAACTGCAGATAACGTACTTGCAAGCCCATGTAGGTTCGGTGCTGTGCTACTTAAACTTTATAGTTTTTGTTGTTTCCCCAGAGGTTGAAAGAATGAAGTAAATAAGAAGGTATTTTTCTGGGAATCTGTGGTTCCACAACGAAAAGCAGACTTATGCTCAAAGTAAATGGAAATGGAAAAAGCAAAGCTATTTTTAAGCTAACATGTTAAAAATGGGATATTTTTAAAACCAGTGCAAAATGCTGGTAGGTCAGAATTTGAGTACAGCTGAAAAAGCTCAAATTTCAGAAAATCAAAAGGATGAAAGGAACAAAAGATAAAATCATTCGGTGTTAAAATAGTTTTGTCATTTAAATATGATAACAAGCAAAATACATTGCTACTATTTTATATTACATTCTGATGTGATTGAAAGATGTCCCCCCCCCCCAGTTGATAGGTACTAAACATTCCATAGATTACCTACCTTTACAGCACATTGATTGGGAATATGGCACTAGATTTGCGAGGGACACTCGAAGGTGTTTCTTTGGCCTATGTACAGGAATGGAGGAAAGACTTATCTGCCTCGCGAAAGCTTGACTTATCTGTAGTACTTCTGAAACTTTGTGTGAGTTGTGCCTATTCACTGCTTTTTTCCCTTAGTTTGGGGAATCGTAGACCAGTTTATAGTATTTGATGATTCAAAACATTGTGTACGCACAATGCCTTTACAGGAAACTGTAATATCTCAATCAATTCACTTATTAAATAAAAAGTCACAATTGAATACTAGCATATTTGTAAGCTATGTGTATACACAGTGTGCGGTTTTAAAATACTCAGTCCTGAAAATGAAATTCTTGAAAAATGATATAGACACTCATATGCTGAAGCATTAATTTTAGTAATCTTTCTCCATGGGCAAGACTATTTGAACACACATTTAACCTTTTCTAAGTAATTTGGTTAATTCTTCATTAGCATTTTTACAAGATTGGAGGCCCCTTTAATATAATATTATGACAGTTCTTTAAAAGCATGTTCTGCAATACAACTGGATAAATTTTGCCTCATAAGTTATTGTTTTAGCACATGTCAGCAGTATTGCAGTAGGGATGCTATAGTTTCCAATGAAGATATTTAAAATTTAACATGGTTTTAAGTTTTCTGGAAAGGACCTATAAAATTCAGTCAATGGAAATCAGTTAGCATCAATTATATTTAATAAGTAAGTACACTATATGAACGAGAACTTAGTAATTTTTCTATGTTCAAGATAAATAGCCAAGGATATAGGAAACATTGTGGTGGTCAAATGCTTATTTCCTATTTATAAGTTAAAGAACTTCGAGGTATAAATCAGCTATTTTTACCAGTGTTGATGTCTAAATTATTGTCTTTTGAGTCGAATGACGCTTATTGATACTACAGCTTTATAGTTACTATGAAGATAAGTGGAATCATCACTAATAAATTATCTTATTCGTTAATCATTTAAGGTAAAGAGGATTTTATTATGTTTTGAATGCATACAGCTCATTCTGTTGCTGAAATCAACTTTTCCCAAATGAAAAATTTGTTTTTCTTTTATTGTTGCTTTTTGAGTGTTTTAAAATACCCAACTCATATACTAAATGTGTGTATACTTAATGTACTTTATAATGAAATCAATTCTGTTAAAAGTGCTTTTTCTTATAAGAAATCTTACGTGTTCTTGGAAAGGATGCTTGTATGATTTAATGAAGTGTTTTGGATTTGGTGTGGACACATTACAGGAAAAAAAAATCATCTATGCTTTGATAGGACAGAAATCTACTACTGAAATTTGGTACTTTTGCCCTTATCATTCTTATGTGTTTATCAGTAGGCATGTGATAGAGTCTGACAAGATAAAGCTTTAGAATCAATTTATAATAGATAAGGCAGACTTTGTGGGATATCTTATCATAACTACATAGGATATTGTGATTTTTAAATTACAAATTGATTTCCTCCCCAATTTTAAAAAAAGTTGATGTTGCAGTCTCAGCTTACCTGCTCAACCTGATCTTCCAGAAGCAGTTTATATTCTCTTGATAGTACTTTATTGGTTTGTTCTTTTTACACATAGGACTGGCAAGCTGACATTATTACAGTTGCCTTTCAATTTTAGCTAAGATTTTTAAAATAAATTTATTTCCCAATTCTTGCAATGACTATTTCTACTTATAATCATTTTTATAACCTTTTAAAATACAGTCATCTCTTGATATCTGCGTGGGAGGGTGGTGGATTGGTTCTAGGACCCCTGCAGATGCAAGGAAATCCTTAGATACTCATCCCCTGTATAAATGGTACACTATTTGCATATAACCTACACACATCCTTCTGTATAGTTTAAATTATCTGTTATTTATAATACCAAATACAATGTAAATGATACATAAATAGTTACAATCTGTATTATTTAGAGAATGATAAGAAGAAAATGTCTGTACATGTTCGCTACAGATGCAGACATGCTATGTCTAACTACGTAGCACTTGCCATCAACAGCATAACATTTTTTTCCATTGTTTTTGATCTGGTCAAATCTCTGGATGTAGAACCCATGGATATGGAGGGATGACTGAATGGCAGTTTGGTTTTAGAAGGATGACCAATGGCATGGCTCATTGTATTAGTTATACATTGCTGTATAACAAATTACCCAAAAACATAGTGGCTTGAAACAAACATGTAGTCTCACAGTTTCTGAGGATCAGGAATCCTGGAGCAGCAGCTTAGTGGGCTCTTCTGACTCAGGGTCTCTCATGAAGTTGTAGTCAGGCTTTCAACTCGGGCTGCACCATCTAAAATCTCGACTGGGGCCGGAGGATCCATTATCAGGGAGACTCACGTACATGGCTATTGGCTGGAAGTCTCAATTCCTTGCCATATATGCCTCTTCACAGGGCTGCCTAAGTGTTCTCCAGACATGGCAGCTGGCTTCCGCCAGAGCAAGTGATAGAGACAGATAGAATCTAAGCCAGAAGCCACAGTCTTTTATAACTCAGTCTTAGAAGAGATAGTCCATCTCTTTTGCCCTAGTACATTGTGAGAGGGTACTAATACAGAGTGTAAAAACCAAGAGGTGGAAATCATGGGGGGCCATCTTAGAGGCAGCGTTCCCCACACACTTAAGGTGTTGTAATTAATGTTTATTGTAAAATTACACAGATAAGAGCTGGCTTTTGGGGAGGCACAATAAAAGATTTGATTTGAAAAAAGGAACTTCTTAGGGAATATTTTTGTTAACATATAGCAAATAAGAGATGTGTTGAGGTGGACAGAGCAGTTGTTTTTTTAATTAGTGTTAGATCTTAATCAGCTTGTATTACACTTACCACATACTGTGTTTCAGTATGTAGTAATTGTGTATATTTTAAATTTGTTTTTTTTACTGTTAACACATACCGCTTCTCAGTATGTGGTAATTATATATATTTACTATTTATTTACATCCATATATACACCATATAACTCTAAACTCTAACCTTGTAGTTTTTCATATTTCATGATTATTTATGTGGAGATTCATTTTGAGAACTTGCCGTATAGCATAAGGGGCCTTTGGCAAATTGAAAGGTTAGAAGATAAAAAGCTGATACTAAACTGGATACATAGAATGCTTAGAAAGGAATAAGATTTTTCATGGAGGTCTGATCCCCTAGGGACCTTGGACTCTTAACAAGAGCATTCTCAGCCGTTGATCTGGATCATGTGGGGAAGTAGCAACTGTGTCAAGCTATTAACCTCCGGAATGAATTGGAGATAAGTTTGGCTTTTGTTCAAAGAGAAAAAGAAACAGCAAGAAAAACATTTCATATTCGAAATTGAGATATGTGAATAAAGGTATTTCAGAGCCTTGGTTGAAATAGTAAAAGAATAGCCCCAAGAAAAGAAAAGCCAGAATGAGGTTATGAAATGTGAGTTGAATCAGCAGGAAGGAGAGATCTCTAATTAAAGCTTGAGAGCATCTATATCTTAGGCCTGGGTAAATTAAATGAAGCATTGCCACAATCTATTATTTTACCAATATGGAAAGACCCTAATTATATCAATATATTCCAACAAGCTTAAGTTTGAATATTTTAGAGTTACTGGGCATATTGGAGCGGCCCTATTACTAGGGATTACTACTAGTAGAGAACAGATAAGGTTTTTTTTTGTTGTTGTTGTTGTTGTTTTCATTATAAGATGGATATATACTGCTTAATTATCTTCAGTCATCACTTACATATAACTTGATGTCCAGAGTTATGTATGATTTATAACAACAACCATTCTATTTTATCTCATGATTTTGTGGATCAGGAATATAGGCAGGGTGCAGCTAGATGATTCATTTGTTTTATGTGGCATCTCTGTAAACTTAAGCTCACTCCATAAACTTCAGCTGGCAGATGGGCTGGTCATAGGGTCCAAGATGGCTTCACTCACGTGTCTGGCACATTGGTGGAGATGGCTGGAAGCTGGGTTCAGCTGGTATGGATGAACACAGTAGCTGCCTGTGACCTCACCAGAATCACAGTCTCAGAATTATTGCAGTAATTAGATGACAGGCCAAGACTCCCAGAGAAAACGTTCCAAGTGGGCTAGATAGATGCTTTAAGACTTTGTATTATATTTCTATTGTCACTATGACAAATTACTACACATTTAGTGGCTTAAAATAACACAGATGCATTCTCTTAGTGTTCTGGAGGTCTGAAGTCCAAAATGAGAGTTAAGGGGCTAAAATAAACGTGTCAGCAAAGTGCTATCCTTCTGGAGGCTCCACAGGAGACTTTTCCTTGTCTCTTGCAGCTTTGGACATTCCTTGGTTCCTGGACGCATCACTTTAATCTCTACTTTGGTTGTCACATCATCTTCACCATCACTGACCTTTTTTTGCTTCCCCTTTGCGAGGACCCTTGTGATTATATTTAGGATCTACCTGGATAATCTCACTTTCTCAAAATTCTTAATCACACCCGCAAAATCTACTTTGCCACATAAGGTAACATATTCACAGGTTGGAAGATCAGGATGTGGACACAATTGGGGGCCATTACTCAACCTACTACATACTTGTTATGACCTGGCTTTTGAAGTCCCAGAATATCATTCCTGCAGCATGCTACTGGTTAAGCAAGTCACTAAGGGCAGTCTAGATTCAAGGGAAGGGAATTAGGAGGAGGTATCCATGTAAGTGACCTTGCACAATAGTTGTAGTTTGTTCCTTTCTATCAGTACACTTAAAAAATAGTAATAATATCTGTTGGAAATCTTGTATTATATCTTTCTCTGTTAATGCATCTCATTAACATATTAGGTTTTTGTTTAAGACTTTTGAACATTAGTTCTGCTAGTAGAGTGATTCCTTTTATATATTGAGATATATAGGACACCTCTGTATCAGGATTTCTCAATATTGGCACTATTGACATTTGGGGCTGGATAATTCCTTGTTGTGGGGGTGTCCTCCAAGAGAATACCTGGCAGCATCCCTGTCCTCTACCCATTAGATGACGGTACCCTCCTACCCTCCTCACCCCCAGTTGTGTCAACTAAAAGTGTTTCCAGATGCTGCCAAGTGTTCCATGGAGAAGACGTGGGGAGAAGAGGAGGAAGGTAGCAAAATTGCCCTGGTTGAGAGCCATTGTTTTATAAAAAAATGCTATAGGCTGTTTCTTCTCCATTCCTCTGCATTATCTCTCCTCTTCCATCATTCATTGATCAGTATATTATCAGTATATTCTCTTTGCTTCTAGCTCCTTGCCTTATTTTACATTTATTTGTTTCTTGATAAGGACAGAAGAGGAACTCCTTATCTCCCTATCCAACTCCTTACTACTCTATCAAATAAAGGAGCTTTGTGATAACTTTTTTTTGATCGTGATGTCTCGTCTAACTTCTTACCTAAATTTGAAATCTTAGACACTTAGAAAATATGGCTTCAAATAAGTTAAAGTGTTACAGTTTAATTCACTAGTAATTAATTTGCTGTTGTCCATCTCAATAGTCACTTATTGCTTACTTTTTAAAACATTTTTATTTATTTTTATTATGGTGACATTGGTTAATGAAATTCAGTAAGTTTCAAGTGTACAGTTCAACAGTAGGTCATATATATATTGCATTATATGTTCACTGCCCACAGTTAGATTTCTGTCTTTGATCCCTTTTATCCCATCTATATGCCCCCTCCCTTCCATCTCTGGTAACCACTTGTCTATTGTCCATGTTGATGAGTCTCTTTTTGTTTGTCATGTTTGTTTGTTGCTTTTAGGTTTATATCCCACATATAAGTGATATCATGTAGTTTTCACCTTTTTCTGCCTGGTTTATTTCACTTAGCATAATTATTTCAAGATCCATCCATGTTGTCGCAAATGGCAGTATTTCATCTCTTCTTCTGGCTGGGTAATATTCCATTGTTTATATTTATCACAACTTCTTTATCGAATCATCTTATTGTAGGATACTTTGGTTGCTTCCGTGTCCTGCCACTGTGAATAATGCTACTATGAACATCGGTGTGCAAATATCTTTTCAGATATATGTTTTCAAGTTTGGGGGTAAATACCCAGTAGAGAGATTGCTGGATCATATGATAAATCAATTCTTAGTTTTTTGAAGAACCTCCATATTGTTCTCCTAGTGTCTGTACCAATTTACAATCCCACCAGCAGTGTCTGATGGTTTCTTTTTCTCTGTATCCTCTCCAACTTTAGTTATTACTTGTCCTGTTGATTATAGCTATTCTGACAGGTGTGAGATGGTATTTCATTGTGGTTTTGATTTACATTTCCTTAATAGCTAGCGACGTTGAGCATCCGTTCATATACTTGTTGGCCATCTGTGTGTCTTCTTGGGAGAAGTGTCTATTCAGGTCCTCTGCACATTTTTTAGTTGGATTGTTTGGTTTTTTTTGTTGTTATTGAGTTGTATGAGTTCTTTGTATATTTTGGATATTATGCCCTTATCGGAGGAGTTGCTTGCAAATGTATTTTCCCATTCAGATGGTTGTTTTTTTTTTACCTTGTTGACAGTTCCTTTTGCTGTGCAGAGCTTTTTAGTTTGATATATTGCTTTTTACAGCAATTGTAACAATCAAATTTTTTTATCGACAAATTTCATGGATAGGAAAATTGAAATAATATCAAGTCTGCAATTTATAGGGTCATCCAGGAGGTCAGGTGGAATTAAAGATAATGGATAATCTTGAATGTTGGGGATAACATGATTTTGAACCATTATTAGTTGAGATTGTTTCAGTTTTCCTAAAAATATTGATGAATTTTTGTATCCACACTCTTGTCCAGTTTTCATTGGCATGTCAGTGTAATAAGCCAACTGGAACAAATAAAGATTAAATCCTAGTGCAGATTTTATCAGCATTTTTTTCGTCAGCTGAAATAGTATGTAGATTTATAGGACTCTAGCCTTCTCTCTGACTCATAGATTTATGTCGGCTTTAAGTTAAATGAAAACAACCACATAAAAACTTGTATATTTTAAAATATAATAACCTCACACCATCTGGTAATGAGAAATCTTCAAGAGTTTCTCATGTCTAGAATCTAGACAAAGGACTTTGCTGGTAACAAGATGTCATTCCCCTTAAACTCAAGCATTTACTTTGATGGCTTTTGTTGGAAGCATATTTGAACATACTGTATTTGTCTTTGCCTTAGTAAAAGTATAATGAGCACAATTTAGCTTCTATTAGATGTCAGAGTCCTTTCGTACTGTATTTTAATGCAGTATTTTCTTTGGGGCTACTTCTGTTTGTGGACATACTAGTAATCACACAACGTGCCTCTAGAACACTGTGCCATTTCGGTTGGCATGCTTTTAGACCCTGTCCTAGTGGTAGTGAGATGTGCTGGGTTTATTGTGTCTCTCTCCCTCCCCTCCAGCGCCCTCAGATTATTCTGCTGTGTTCTCATTCATGCCTTGTGGTTGTGGTAAACTCTTTTCTGCTGAGTAAGGAGTTCTGCTTCTTGGCATCTTTGTTCTTTCTAATGTCAGCTCTTTGCCACTCTTCCATGTGGTTTTTACCATTCCTTTTTCTTTCATTCTCATTTTTTGTGATCCCCCTGTGCTTCTTAATAGAATTTAATCCTGATAGACATTTCAAGGTCATAGACCCCTACTCTCCTCTGTCTTTCCAGCTAGCCAGTTGCATCTTTCACATTATTATTGGTCTTTGACTCTTCAGATCTCACATTGAAGATTTTGTGGGTATTTTTGCTAACATATGAATTATGGCTGTTTAAAGGATCATTGTTTTAAGCACCTAAAAGTATTATTATATTGGGATCTTAAAATTTCAGAGAAATTTATATTAGAATGGTTTTCTTACTTGGTTTAGTTTAGATTTTCTGTTTTCTTTTCTGAGTTTTAAGGTAGATTATTTAGTACACTATATTATTAAAAACATTTGTACTTTTTAAAACAGCCTGGTTTTTTATAACATAACTTCTGAATATATACTGTACAAATATTGTATAAATGTTTCTTATATTTTATAGAAGATATTCTACAGCTACCACTATTGCTGCCACTAGCACCATTTTCCCTACAATTACTTGGCAATTATTAAGTATTTGCTATGTGTCAAACATACTGAACTAAGTGAGTTTTCATGTAAGTGTTTTGTTTATTTCTCTTAGAGAGAGAAGGAATTATCTGTATTCTGTAGATAAAGAAACTGAGGCAAAGAGGAGCTTGCCCAAGATCCTACAACCTGTGTGGCAGAGTAGAGTTTTTAACTTAGGTTTGTTGGACTCTAAATCCCTTGTTCTTATTACTACACCTTTTATTATACCTTTCTGTATACTTACACTTGGGATTTTTAACACATGGTGGGAAAAAGGTTACCCCTCAGATGCTAAATAAAAGTCACATCTTAGTCTACCTTCTGTATGTTTGCAAAACATACGACATACAACACAAAAGCAAATAATGACATTATTACTTTGAAAATAAGGGAAATCAAAGTAAAATCATTGTGCACAAAAAGTTTATAAATTATGTGAGACTTTTGGAAAAGTTGGAAAACTAGTATTTGGGACTCCAATTTTTCTCTAGATTTTTGAATGAGTTTTTAAAAAATATATCTAATATACTTTTCATTGAAAAGTTATTCAGACTTTGAAAATCTATTTACTTAAGTACTTGTTAACTCTCTCTACTATGTAATAGACACTGTTGGGAGTTTATCAGTGAATTAAGTTGGCACAATGCTCTTATGAAGCTTACACTTTTGGGAGAGGAAATATATGATTAATAAATTGAGTAACTTACGGCCATGTCACCCTGAACAAGCCCGATCCCGTCTGATCTCGGAAGCTAAGCAGGGTCGGGCCTGGTTAGTACTTGGATGGGAGACCACTTAGGAGGACCGGGTACTGTAGGCATAAATTAAAAAAAAAAAAAAATAAGGGATTGTAAATTGACAAGGTCTTTGCAATCTATGAGGTCAACCAAGGGTTGCCTCACCTAAAAAATAAAAAATAAATAAATAAATAAAGTAATTATAGGTAGTGTATGCTGTTAGGATAAACAGAATGATACTTTAGATAAGGTGATCTGGGATCTTTGTGTAGGTGATGGTTAAGCTGAAAATAAAGGATTGAGAAGAAGCCAGTTATTCAGACAGCTGAAGGAAGAGCATTCTGAAGAGAAAACAAATACCAAGACCTTCAGAAAGGAAGGGACTTGGCAGAGCTCAGGAATCCACAGATAGCAAACACGAGTGGAACTTGATGACCGAAGGGGAGAGTGGAATGAGATGAGATGGGCAGGTAGGCAGAAGCCAGATTAGTCAGGGCCTTTCCAGGTAAACCACTGGAAGGCCATTCGAAGGTTTAAATGCAAGAGTGAAATAATGGGATTTCAAGAGCACTTTGGCTGCTAATGGAGAGCACATTGAAGGGTGCACATGTGTAAGCTGGGAGACCTTTTAGGAAGCTTGCAGTAGTCTAGACTAGGTGATGGTGGCTTAGACTAGGTGGCCATGGAAACAAAGAAGAGATGGGTTTAAGATATGTTTCTGAGAGTCAACTGATGGGACTTGCTAATAGGTTAGAAAAGAGCAGGTACTTAAAATAGAAAATGATGACTTATGTTTCTGACTATAGTGATTGAGTAAAAGGTGGTGCTATTAACTGTGAAGGAGAAGACAGAAAAAATAGATTTTGGGGATGAAAATTAAAGTGTTGATTTTGGATACGTCAAGTTTAAGGTACCTTGTGAATGTGAATGGAGAATACGAGTAATTAGGGGTGTGTGTGTGTGTGTATTTATAACATAAATCTGGAACTCCTGGGAATATGTATATAGATGGAGAAGATGACCAGGAGAGAACTCAAAAACACCAAAGTTTATTGGAAGGGAAGAGGAATGAGAAGCAGACTAGAAAGAGACTGGGAGGAGTGTCCACCAAGATGGGAAAAATAACAAGAATAGTGTACTCCAGAAGCCAAGTGAACAAGATGGTGGGAATGATCTGATGCTTTAGATGGGTCAAGTAGTGGGAAGACTAGGGAGGAAAAAGAAGGCCCATAGGATTTAATAACATGAAAGAGACTGATGTCTTTGTCAGAAGCAGTTTTATGAGCACTGTGTAGGAAGAAGCTAGATTTTAGCTGGCTGAGGAGTATCGATAAAGAAGGATTCAGTTCCTTAAAGAGAACTTTGCGTAGTGCTACTATTCTGTAGCAGTTTGAGTACTGCTAAAATGCTAATCTCTACTCACGGGTTAGAAGTCTGAACTTACTTTAAATATCCGTTACTAGTGGACTCATTTTTTATTTTTATTTTTTACTGGCAGTTCGGTGCATAATTCTAGTTCATTCAAGAAAAATAAAATCATACCCCTTTTTATCAGAATTGTATAGAAAATATGCAGGCCATTTAGCAGGTAAGATCTTTTCATTTTCTTTGGTAAGTTCTTTCAGTGCTAAAACTGAGACAGTCCCTGGCAAACTGGACAGTTAGTCACCCTGCCTGCCCTAAGGGTGACAGTATTTTTACCCTCCTCACAGACTGAGGCTTTGGATTTATAGGAGAGATTGAAGAAAGGATCCAGGCAGAATTTCATGTCCCGTTTGTACAATGGCTTTCCCCGCCTGCGGGTCTGCACCACAGGGACACTTTCTTCAGGCTCCTCTCTCAGAATTTTTTTTTGTATCTGGTGGGATTTCTGGTGAAAGAATCTGCAAGAAAGTACACAGTCCCACAACTTTTGTGTACCCTAGTGCCTTCACGCTATCCCTCCAGCCCTTACTCTGCCTTCACCTGTTCCCTTCCCCTTCCTATTCTAGCCGTACCCTTCATATGGTGTCTGGTTGCATTGAAGTAAACTAGTGCTCATGTCCCCTCTGTCCTTGCAGGGGCCTGCCTTTATTTTGATTTCGGCCCAGTTATTTGCTCTGTGGCTTCAGTCCTCTGATGGGTTTGGTTCGAAATAAGTCATGAGCTTGAATTTAGTTTGACTTCATTTCACTGTAAGAGTGTTGGCAGTGCTCTTTGTAGCTCTCTACATCCCACCATGGAAGCTAGAACCTTGCCCCACAAAGCTTAATGTACGTATAAAATCACCTGAGAATCCTATTAAAATGCAGATTCTGTTTCAGTCGTTCTGAGATTCTGCATTTCTAACAAGTTGCCAGTGGTTTCAGTGCTGCGGGTCCAGCGACCATATTTTGAATAGCAAGGTGATAGAAGGTGGGTTTGTTTTTCTTTTTAAGGTGGGAAAGAGTTGGGGTGATGAAGATAAACTCGGGCATGCTTGGATTGTGAAAGGAAACAGGCAGGCAGATGTGAGAGTGATAATGTAAGATGTGGCACATTTGGTGAGCTGGCAGAATTTTATGTTTGTCTGTGAGAAAGATCTTTCAAAAAGATCATGGTTTAAAAAATACTATCCTAGCATTTTTTTCCCCTCTTCAAAAGGGCTTCTCAAAGGCATTAGGAAAAAAATGGGAATTGTTAACTGATTTTATAGCTATACAGTGGTCACTTTTGAGTACTAAGTGCAATGTAATAGATGTATTCATCTTTTTGTGTTTATCTTCATTTCCTGTTATTGCCTTGAATATACTGTCCATTGGTTAGTCTCTTTTTTCAGTGAACCATGGGCCCAGTCATACCTTTTTTCCTTCTGCTTTCTTTCACCCTGTTCTTCGTTCCGTGCTTTCCCCAGTTAACTTTTTATTACTTTGTAAATTTTGAAACAGTCTCAAATTTATAGAAGAATTTCAAGTATAGTACAATAAGCTTCTTTTTTTTTTCCTGAATCATCTGAGGATAGGTTGCTGACATGATGCTCCGTCATCTCTGTCACAGGTTAAGTCCCTTGGGAAGCAGTCTCTGAGATAGAGATTCACATGCAGGGAGTTTATTGGGGAGTGCTGTTGGACTCCTCACTTAGGAAGGGAAGAGAAGGAAGCAGTTTGGGGCAGAGGAAGAAGTAATGTAGTCTCAATGGAAGCCTCAGCTGACCCCGTGGACAGTGTTGGAGATAGGATGACCCTTCAGTGTTGTCCTGAGTTGGTGAGAGCTCTGGGACTCTACCTCTGTGAAAATGAGCTGTTGATCGTGGACTTCCCTGGGCAGGGTGCAGAGGCTTGGGTAAGGCAGCATTCTTGAGCTGAGGCAGTCCCCCAGGATGTGGGAATGTTGACACCGCTGCTGATTGCTGGCATTTGAGAGACTCCAGATACGCAGAGGAGCCTAGAGGAGGTGACTTTATTATGGACATAAGTGAGGAGGTTGTGTGAAAATGCTGAAGATGTTCTAGAGGAGGTGACTCTGGTACAAACTTCACTCTAAAGGGACTCTCAAATATTTCATGACATTGAAAATACAAAGAGGCTAAGTGCCATAAGCTAATCCAGACTTAGAAGTATGACAGTTCACGAAAGCATAGAAGAGATGCTTGCTCCATATTGTAAGTTATTTGATGAGTGCTAGCTAGCACTGTTGAAGCTGCTTTTGATCCCTTTTTTACAAAGAAAGAAAACATTTTAATTTTTAGTATTTCTAATATTTTAAATTACAATATACCATTAGTTTTACTATTGAAAAATTTTTATAACTGTCAGTGTGAGAGTTTAAATTTTTTTTATTAAGGTGTAAATTTCAGACAGTATTATATTTCATAAGGACAAGGTAATAATTTGATACTTGTATATACTGTAAAATGATCACCACAATAAATCTAGGTAAAATTCATCACCGTACATGGTTCTTGTGAGTTTTTAATGTTGTGAAAAGAAATTTTAAGGTCACAGAACAATTGTAATTTTCTCCATTGCTTTGGGTGGTTTCAGCTTGCCTTGCCATTTTTATAGCCCCACGCTACTGTGCGAAGTGAGGACTGCCTATATTCTAGCATATTTTATTTAAAATTTTCATATATATATTTTATTTACTTTATTACTTGAACACATTTTGATTTCAAAATATTTTTAGCATGCAGATATCCCAAACCTGAGATTACCATTGTGACGCAAGCAAAGGAGGTATCATCAGCAGAGACCCCTGATAGTTTTGGTATAGTACAATCTTATTGCAAGTAACAAAGCATCTGTCTTACATAACTTTTTGTTGGTTTGAAATAGCATGATTTAGTTATAATGATAATCTTTTTTGTGTCAAGTGTTTTAGACTGTTACAGGCTGTTTTTATTATCTAATCCTAGACTCTGTGGATGAGATGGAATAATAATTGCATGCTTAATTAACTGAAGGATTAAATTTATGACCTTAACAAAAGACAAAATCACTTATATTTAATGATATTTAAATAGTGTATTTTAAAAATTATTGAAATAACCACAGCCCGTGAGACATAAGAAGCAAAAAAGATTATGTTTCTCTAGGATGAATGAGTAGGAAAAAAGGACCATTCAAGGGAACCTTCAGAATGTTGTAAAGAGAAACTGCATTAAAGTAACTGAACTTCATGAAAATATATTTTAAAAATATATTCTTGAATAGCTTGAAAGCCTTATACAATTTTATGTTAAGGCCGTTTGTGAAAGTTTTTTTAGATTCCATCTCCATACAGCCTGATATCTGACTTACGTTGCATGCTGTGTGGTAGTGGGGGAATTTTATTGAGAGTGTGTGCGTGTGTGTGTGCGTGTGTGTGCGTGCGTGTGTGCGTGCGTGCGTGCGTGCGTGTGTGTGTGTGAGAAGTGGGGGTGGGGGGAGGGAGAAATAAAAATATCTCTGTTCCTATTTTATTTACTTTTGATGACTATTTAATATAGATACATTGCCTAAGAAGCACAACATAGTGTATGAAAAGGAATTAGAAATATTTTATGGACCAATTGAAATTTTAAAAGATAAAGAGTAAATACAACTTAGTTTTCTTAGGTTGTATATATAGTGTCAAGAGCAATAACCAAACTGTAAAAACCTTGAGAACTGTAGAGGCATGTAGTATGTGTGTACACACACGTACCTATATGTATATATTAATATATTAGTATCCCCCAGTATAGTCTCCTTTGCCAGTTCTAATGTCATTCTAATTAAAAATCTCTGAGCCTAAGTGGCTGCATCTTTGGAATGGAGAATTAAGTCTGTATTTCGCAATGGGCGTATTGCTGGCATTTGGGCTGGATAATTATTCATTATGAAGGACTCTCTTGTGCATCGTAGGATATCTAGAATCCCTAATGCCACAGTAGCATTTCTCAGTCATCACTGATAAAAACCCTGTATTTCTAAGCGTCTTCTAGTGTGACAACCACTAGATGTTGAGAACCACTGGCAGATGATTTCTAATCCTTTCAGCACTAACGTTCTATGAAAGAATTGTTATTTGGGGAATGATTGAAAGGGGAAAAGGTAATGTATTAACTGAAAAAAATCTCTTCTTGTTCCTAGTATTAAGCAATTTTATTTTAAAATGAATATCTTCTGGGGAATCTATGTAACCATACCCACAGATATATCTATCAGTTAGAATAGTCCAAGGTGAATTATTATTTTTTCATAGTTTACCTTAAGTTTTCCATCTATAATATAATATATTCATGTATAATATACAGTTACAGATTTTCTAACCTTCAAGTTATATAATACTGTCCCTATACAGTAAAAGTAATAAGATCTGACTTTTTAAAAGTTGTACTATTGTTTTAATATCTTAGTCTTTTTTAAAAAAAGAATATCATTATATTTAGTAATCATTTTCTCTGTCTTCCTTTGGCATGAAGGAAGGAATATAGTCTCTGTGTTAAGTTGTATACAAATTAGACAGGTAAAATCAACCACTAATCCATGATATTTGATTATCCAAAAAACCCCCCAAAACTCCTCGAAATGACAGCAATAGGGGAAATAATTTACCTCTAGTATTTACTATTTCTTAAGCCAGAGGTAAGCAATTAACAGGTTAGTGTATTAATAAGGCACTAATTAATACAGGCAATAATTCATTGGGCACTATCATCTTTTTCATTACACTGACCAGCTCCTGTCCTCAATTGCTGTGCCACTGCCCTGCCTCCACTCAGGAACTGATTAGTTGCCCTTAGATAGACTGGATACCAGACTGGGTTGTCAGAAAGCCCCAGGTCATATGTTCCTTTCCCCAAAAGGTTAGTGAATGAGGTGACAATATTATATAATCTAAGTATAAATTTTTTTGCTACATAATGTACATGTTGCAATAAAATATATGGTGCGTGTTTGATATTTTGGCATTTAATGTGATTTGCTTAAATTATTTTGCACACAGCATGGTTTGTACTTCAACTTTGTAATTTTTAATGTTTTATGTATGTATTGTAAATTTCACCTTATCCATTGGAACTTCTGGTTCTGTTTTTAAAAGTCTGAGCAGCTATTTATAGTGATCAGAAATACGTGTAACTGAAACCCATAGTTCCCAAATTGTTGCTTAAATAACAGTGGTTTCATCTCTGTTCTTTTTATAAATCTCTTATTAGGTTAAATTGTGATTTGTGTTGCCAAGTCTACTTCCTGTACTTTCTTGGGAAAGATGCTGGGGTGGAGCCTGGAGCAAATATTACGTGGGCAAAAGATCAGAAACTGGATAACTGGGCACTTCTTTTTTAAAAAGTATTGAGTTATTTATAGTTTAAGGAATAGTATATGCATTAAACTGTCAATTTACGGTGAAGTTGCTGTGGTACTTATTAAGTCTATTATAAATGATTTTGAATTTTTCCCTTGATTTGTGATCTTATGTTGATGCTTAATTTACATCCACGATAACAGACTGAAACAAGCTATCACATTTAGAATTATCATTGCCATAAAAGTATAACAGAAAACAAGACTCTTTTTGGTTTTCAGATTTTCTTTTGTTTCAAATTTAGATTTATACCTTGTAAATTACAGTTAAATTTAATGGAATGTTTAGTAATGAAAATGACAAATTATAATCTCTATTAAATAATATATAGAACTCACTCTCTCTATATATCAAGGGGCCTAATTCTCTTTTCCAGCACCACCATTGTAAACACATTTTATAATGGAAACTAAAATGGAGAAACTATAGATGTTTCACTTACATTTCTTCTACTAAAGTTTTTGATTTTCAATTTAAATACAATATATCTCTTAGTAATTTATTTAAAAAAGAAATACACCAGGGATAGCTTATCCTAAAAATATTCTAGAAAGACTTGTTAATGTTTTTTATTTAAAAAGTTATTTTTAAAGAGAAATATAATTAAGGGGAAAATATTTGGTTAAATCTTGTAATGAACTTCTTAGACATGTCTTACCTATTTGTGTATTAGAATCTTTTGCCAATTAAAATAACTTTGCAGTTGATTGGGGCTTAGAAAATTTCTTTCAAGGATTTTGATTTAATGACAGTTTACCTACATTTTGAAAATATGAAACTATTTTTAGTAGGGTGTAGTATTAAACAAAAATGCAGCAAGATGGGAATAATTTGGAATTCTTTTTATGAGAAATTTTGCAAATTTTTTGAAATCCTTAAATTTATGCCTTTTTTTAAAATTTTGACTCAATAATGCCACTTAGGAATCTACCTTAAGGAACTTTCAGAGGAACATAAAGAGATTCAGGTTCAAATTTAAATTAATGTTATCTGCAAATGTGATAAGGAATAAATATCTACTAATAGGGTATTAGTTAAACTGTTGTACAACATATGATGAAATAACATATATCAATAAAATTATTGACTTAAGAAATATAAAGTTAAATGAAATTACCATATAATACTTTGTGAAAAACGTCAGAATACAATTTTTTTACATTTCTATAGAAAAAATATTGAAGAAAACATCAAAATGTTTATTTCTGATAAATTATAGGTTGTTTTAACTTTCTTTTGTTTTTCTGAATTTCATTAATTTTCTACAGTAAACATGTATAACTTTAATTGAAAGTTATAACTAGATAAAATAAAGGAATTTAATATTTAATTTATTTTGTAATTTTTCTTTAAAAATTTCTCTTAAGTGAAAAACTCAGTATCCTCATTCTTTTAATATATGTAAATATGAATAGATACTTATGTATAAGTTGTATATTTGTAAGTGTGTATGTATATTTGTAAGTGTGTATGTAAATATGACTTATTTAATGTAAAGTGTTTTCAGTAAATTCTGATTGTAGCAAACAGTTTTGCCTTAAAAGCACAATCAGAGGACCACAGGCATTGTATAGCTAGATTGCAGGCAGTTCTATTTTAAAACTTTCATGTTGTGTATTCCTGAAAAGCACAATTTAAAAGAATTGTCTACATTGTACTAAGCACTAATATAAGGGATAAATTAAAATTTACCTTGTATGTTTATAGCACTAATAAAAATATTTGAATGTATAAGTTACATTTTAGTTATGAAGTATTCTAAAAGATTTTAGTAAAAAAGTAGGAATTTTCCAAGATGAAAGCAAATGTAAGCTTTAAAATGGTAATTTTGTTCTATGGTTAGAGGTCATATGATCATTGCAGTAGAATAGGCTTGATTATTGAATTATTGTCCCAAATATATGTCCTGTGAAAAGCTTCACCTTAATCTTATCAACCAAAAAACTATTATTGGTTACCTTTCAGTATAGGAAAAAGAAAAAACTAACTAACTGGAATTCAGCTTATTGGAGACTATAGTCAGTTTCTTCTCTCACCAGATGTCATTTGATGTTAAAAAAATGACAATAATAAACAGTTGGTCAGGAACTTTTTAAAATAAACTTTTAGAACATAGCCTGGGATACAGAAACCCCTGTGTCCTACAGCAAAACCTGGGAACCTCTAGCACAACTGGGATAATTTCTATTTATTTGGTTTTCTCATAATGCTTAAAATTGTGCTATGTATTAGAAGGTACCTGATACATGAGTGTCAGGTACATGAGTGTCTGTTACATGAGTGTCAGATTTAGACCACTAGATGGCTAATCAACAAAGAAATGCAGTAGAGGGACTGACAAAACCCATGTACCAGCAACACCCAGATCAAGGGAGTCTCTTTATTGTATGGCCTTCTTTGAGGCTTGCTTTAAAAAAATCTCTCTTTAAAAAAAAAAAAATCTTAGCGTTTGTTCTTCATCTGTTTTTCTTACCTTATTCTGTTTCTCATTTCTCCAATAACCTTTATCTTCCTAATCTAACTTCCCCCTTTCTTTAAGCGAATACAGTAGAAAACTTAAAATTTCGTAATTTATGCAACAAACTATAAAAAGCAGCTGGATTAAATACATTTTTATTCTTGAAATAGGAGGGGAAAAAAGCCTTAGTTTGTGTTTTCTTCTGACTCCTTTCTGATTTCTTTTTTATGTGACAATGCTTCTTAGTTTTATGTTCCCTGAATAGATAATAATTGAACATTAAAATAATGATTCTGATGAACTAGGATATTCCAATTCAAAGAATTATTTTTTAGAAATTCAGTATTAGGTAGTAACAAGCTAACCTTTTATAACCTTTACAACAGTCTTGTGGTTACTTTAGTTAATGAGAAAACTGACTGAAACACCTCATTCTTTGTATGTTCTAAAATATTAGAGTTTCATTTGATTAAAAAAGTGAAATTGCTTTAAATGTTTTAAGTTGTTTTCTTTAATCTTGCTGGGTTACTGAAGCAAAACAAAATATTGACTGTGTTGAAAAATTTTATATTTAAAAATGCAAATCTTTTTTTGTTTTTATGATTTGTAATAAATATCTAGAGGTTTTTATATAAGGAAAAGGTTTGTCTATACATTATAATGGTTAAATATATTTAAATTCTCAAGTAAAGATCTGAGGGAGAGATAGTTTCATTTCAAATGCTTTTTATTTGATTTGATACAGTATGTATGAGTAGTTTGGAACAACTCTCTTATTTACTTTCCCTCCAGCAAAGACTTTTAACTGTGAAATCAAAAAGAAAAACATCCTATGTCTCATAGATGCTTATAGATAATTTTTCTAACCTTTATATTTCTAAATATGGAACCCTGTTGAGAGCAACTTCTCCTTCGAACAGTGAGAAATGTTCAATAAAGGGGGAAATGTAAGGATATGGATGTGTTATTTCTTGCCACTGTTATGAATAAACACACTTTAGGAAAGCAGAACATATATTCAAGTAAGAGTTTTCATGTCTGTGTTCATGAGGGGTATTGGTCTGTAATTTTCTCTTTTTTTTTGTAATTTCTTGGTTAAATTTTGTTTTTAGGATTATTCTGGCCTCATAAAACGAATTGGGAAGTATTTTCTCATCTTTCATTTTTCCGAAGAGCTTTTGGGTTTGTGTAAGATTGGAGTTTGTTCTTTAAATGTTTGATAAAATTCACCAGTGCAAACATCTGAGCCTAAAGGACATTTTTGTGCTATGTTAGCAAAGGTGTTCAATAATAGGTTCAATTTTGTTACTAGATAGAGCTAGTCACATTTTTTGTTTCATCTTTATGTCAGTTTGGATAAGTTGAATTTTTCAAGGAATTTGTCCATTTCATCTGAGTTGTTGAATTTGTTGGCATAGTTATAATATTTTCTTCTTAATGTCTATGGGATCAGTAGTGATGTCTCCGCTTTCATTCCTGATATTAGTCATTTATTCTTGCTTTCTCTCTTGATCAGTGTGCCTAGGGATTTATTAATTTTGTTGATCTTTTTAAATAACTTTGTCTATTTCCTTTATTGTTTGTTTTCTATTTCATTGATTTCAGCTTCTTTTGTTATTTCCTTCCTTCTACTACTTATTTGTGGTTTACTTGCTTTTTTTTTCTTATTCTTAATATAGTACTATAGGTCATTTATTTTAAATATTTCTTCTTTTTATTTAAGTATCTCAAATGGTAAGTTTCCCTCCAAGCATTTATTTAGTTGTATCCCACAATTTTTGGTATGTTGTATTTTTATTGTTATGCAGTTTGAAGTACAGTTGACCGTTGAACAGCACAGGGGTTAGGGATGCCCCCCCTGCTCCCCAGCATGCTGTTGAAAATCCACATATAACTTGTCTTCCCAAAAACTTTACTAATAGCCTATTGTTGACCAGAAACCTTACCGATAACTTAATGGGTCGATTAACACATATTTTGTATGTCATATGTACTGTATTCTTACAATAAAGTAAGCTGGAGAAAAAAATGTTATTAAGAAAATCATAAAGAAGAGAAAATACAGTTATGGTATTTATTTAAAAATATTAGCATGAAAGTGGACCTCTGCAATTTAAACCCATGATATTCAAGGGTCAACTGTGTTCAGGCCTGCCCTCAGGCCAAAAGCTGCAGCAAACCAGTAACTCATTTAAGTTCTGTTCCTCCATCTAAGTGTTGACTCCTCCCCAGAATCAACCTATTCTGGGTCATTTTCCAGTGCTTTCAGATGGTTGTTTATATTATATTTTAGTCTATAGTTTATTGTTGTTTTGTGCAGAAAGATTGGGTCTAAAAGAAGGTAGAGTATTGGAGGTGGATCTAGAATTTTTTAAGCTAAAAATAGTTGGAAAATATGGTATTGCAAAGTACATTCTTAATGATTATTTTATTTTAAAATAATCAGAAAAAAAGAAAAATTATGATGTACATAAAACACACACACACACACACACACACACACACACACACACACACACACAGTAACTGAACTCCAGAGTCTGCTGAATAAAACGTTGGATTAGAATATATTTCCAATGTAAGTATAGTAATTTACCTATGTCAAAAGAAAAGTCTTAAGGTGTATTTATAGGGAAATAAAATCGCTGGGGTTTATTGTGACTATTTTTTAGGGAGGTTGTATTAGTAGCCATTACATTTTAAAGCTGCATATATTGCTGAAGCCTTGGTCTTATGTCTGAGATTGAGTTCTGTTGTGTATTGTACATCTAATGTTTTTTACTTGTGATATATATTTTGATTCAGTTAATATAGTAAAGAAGATAATTTACAGTGTCAGAGTCCTCAAAACTATCAACTTATAATTTAAAAAATTTTTGATGGATACCTTTCAATAAAATTTTCACTTCGAGGAAATGTTCCTTTCATGTTTTCTCTTGTTACTCCTTAGGTTCTCTGTGAAGCAGGAGACAGATCAGTGCTTTGATTTTACCTTCATCTTTATGCCAGTGGTTTTCTTCCCTTCTCTATCCCCTTTCCTTTATATTTATTTATCCTTCTCTCTTTTTTGGAAAAACATTTTTTATCACCTTTAATTTCTTAGTCCTTATGTGTAGTTGGAAAGAAAGATTAGAATACTGTATATATTATATGATTTTTTCTCTTTACTGCTACACATTAAACATTTGCCTAGCCCTATTCTTAGGAGTTGTAAAATATTTTAAATGTTTTGCTCAATATGTAGGGAATTTGAAGTAAATCCAAGGGCTCTATATACTCTCATTCTATTGGGAAAGTCCTGCTTGTTGAATTTTGAGGTATTTCAAGATGTTCCATTCAATTGCCAAGGACTTCTCCTCACAGTGTTAGAACCGTAGTGATAGAGTAATCCAGCTAGCGGATAGTTCTGGTATGTAACCACTTTTGCATTTTTACTTCACCAGAAAACTCTGTGGACTACAGTAGTATCCTATACTCCTTGTTAAAAATCTGGAAAACTATTTGCATGCTTTCAAAGTAAATTTTGAGGCATTAGTGCTAGTCAAAGAATGGAGAACATATTTTAATCAGATGTAAAATTCTACAAATATTAGCATATCTTCATTTCTTAACATTTCTTCAAAAGGAAAAACAGAACTTAAACTTGCATTCTTAACAACTTTCTGAATAATATGATAATTGATTAAACTCTAGGTTTTACTGTATTTCTTATGATAAAGCCATTATGGTTCTATATGCTTTTTTAGTAAAATAGCATTCACAAATATGATCCATACTCCTTTTTCATAGAGCTTCTCAGTAGAGATTTATTTGTTCTTTACTTTTTTAAAACTAAATTCTTAAGTTCTTATGTTATCATAGATTATAGACAAATGTTTTAGAAAATGTATATTGTCTGTAAAGTGTTGCCTCAAAATCTGATTGTCTGAATCTTTAGAGTAGAACTATCTGTGGCGTGAGTTCTTCTCTGTAGATTATCATTAATTCTGTGGATTGAGTGATGATGAAGACTGTAGAATTCTTAGCCATTTTACCATAGCTTACTCTTGTATTTACACAAATGATGAGATTGTTATTGTTATGGGATTAGGTAATAATTGTTAATTTGTAGATTTAATGATGGCACTTGAAGATATTCAATATATATTTGGGAAAACTTTGTGTGTTTATTATGACATATTATAAATAGTATATTGTTACTTGTTGAATAACACCCTGCTTTTTTAGGTCATTTTATTGTGTAGAATATTCTATATTATTCAGTAGTGTAAGTTTCAAAACTCAAAATATTTAGTATATTATCAAGAGATTATTTAAGGAACAGAACACACTCCAGTGAAGTCATTGGTGTAATACATTTAATAATAGTTTTCCTATTTTTGAAAGACACCTAGGTCTCTTTGAATATTATTTTTCATGTTATCAATATTCATTTGTATATATATTTCTTAAGTAATCTAGGTTTGCCGTCTTAAGGGTAGCTGTATTTTTGCAGTGTTTTGTTTTTACTGTAATTAATGTAAACAGGTTCATTATATAGAAGTAAGGACTTAAAAACAAAAAAATAAAAAGCAAATGATTTACTCAGTTTTGTTTTATAGCCTTGTAATTTAATCTATACTAAGTAATATTTTTTATATGGATACTTTGGGTCTATTAACCTAAAGATAATTTATGAATAAACTAATGTTTTCCCACTTTGTAAATCTGCTGGTGTTTTCGTCATTGTAATAAAAAAGAAATCATGCTATAGTAACTAATTCTTGCCCCACACCCTTTTTTTCCCCCTTTAGAAAAATTGGAAGCTCTACCACCCACTCCAGGACAGCTGAGATATGGTAATGGTTCTATAATTGTTCAATATTGTGTATCTGTCTTTTGGATGTAAAATAACTGTATTATTCATTGATAGTATAAAAGTGTCAGTGAATTAAACCTTTCCAGATACAGTGGATTATCCTATTTATTATGCTGAAGCAAACAATTTATAAACTTAGTTTAACACATATCACAATATTACTAAATTTCTAATATTGTTAACCATATGCATTACTGTTTAAATATTTTACCATCAACAAGTAGAATTATACTTATGGTAGAATTTTGCTTAATTCTTAGGAAAAAGGATATATTTAATTCAGTTTGGATTTAATTTAGGCAGTTGTCAAACTAGAATTTCTAGGCTCAAGGCTAGGTGGAACTGTTCTGTGGTGGAGAAAATACCCCCGGCTTTCTGTTTGTAATAATGAAGAAAGTAAAGTTGATTTAAAACCACCAGGAAGAAAAATCTAAGGATGCTTCTGGTGTGCTTTCTTTATTTCAATAAGAGTAAATATTCAAAGGCCAACACTGAAGTAATGTCAGACAGTTTGGGATCTTACAAACAGTTGAAGAAGAATTATTTAACAGTAAAGTGAATTTGAGTAGGCTGTCGGAGCTAAATATTAGATGTGATTTGCTAACAATTACTGAGGTACAGAATATTATTTCCCAAAGGAAATTGAAGAAATTACAAATTGGAAGATCATTACATACTGGAAAGCAAACATATTTTTTTTAAAACCTATTTAATAATTATTTTTTCTCTCAAGGGTAGACTATAATTTATGTTAGAAATAAGTAACTTTTCCCAAATACCAAAATAGTTTAAGAATTTGTTAAGACTTCTCTTCTTTAGGTAATCTTTCCTGATTCTCCTAGCCTAGATTCATACAGTCACTGTCCATAGCACTGTATAATACTATTATTATTTTTTTGGTCATATTGAAATTAACTATATGGCTGTATTACCATACCCAAATTTCTTGAGGGCTGGTAACCAAGTCTCATTTATCTTAGTATCTCAAGCGCCAGTGGAGTATCCAGTACATGTTGATTTTAATTTTTTGAAAATTATGTTTTTTAATTTGGGTTAACAATAATTTTTTTTTTTTACTTATAGGACACATTTATTTATGTCTAGACATAAAAACATGACATATTTTATAGTGCAAAGTGATTATTATAGCAACGTGCCTTGGTTTTACTAAACCAGGTTTTTACTAGGGTAGCAACTGGTCTAATCTTAGTTTAATAGCCTTAACACCTAAATTAAGATATGTAACTGGCCAGTTTTAGAGATGCCATCAGAGTAACTCCTAAATGTTAAGTAATCCCAAAGGTTTCATAGTTACTTTGCCATATTACATTTCAAAGACGATTGAGAAGATGATTTGTGGGACATCTCTCCAGAGATAAATTTAAATAGCTTTTTCTTCGCTGTTTGGTTTTTTTTTTTTTTAGTAAATTTTTAAAATTTCATTATACTCTTTTGACCTATCAAATTTGTACTATGTTTTTGGAAGTTGAAATTAGATATATATTTTGGAAGCTACTCATAAAATTTTTTATGTCTAGTAGTTTACTAGACTTAGGCAAAAAAATCAAAGAACCAAGACTAGGCTCTTTAATTGAAAAATCCCCATTTCATTATGTTCTATTTGATTTTTATCATCCTATTTGATTTTTAGCATTTAAAATAATATTCTTTATAATTAAAAATATGCTGCTTTTTATCTAGAATATTCTTACTTAATAACAAAAAGAAATCTGAAATGACCTAGGATATCTACTCTTTTCCCTAATCTTAGTCTTCGGTATTGCTTGTGGGTAGAAGTGTTTTTGTTTTGTTTTGTGTTTTTTTGGTAGGGTTTTTTGGACTGTTTATTAGCTTTTCCTGATTGGCACAGAACTCATTTGCAGTAAGATCACACTTTCTTAACTTCTGGATTATATTTTAATTATACTTTCTGTGGACCTAACTAGATTAAAAAAAGACTCTGAAGTTACTGAACCTGAACACATATAACCAATAGATTTAAAGGACTATTTTTTGGATAAGATATAAAACTCAGAGTTTATCTAAAAAGAGTCCTCAGTTGAACTGACGTTGATTATACATTGGACATTTATAGATTAATTGGAATAAAGTCTTTTAACTATCCCTAGCTTTTAATCTGTTTCACAGTCTGCCTTCAGTTCTCTCAGTCTGGAATTCTCTTCCTTTTCAGGTTAGTGGTCTGCAACTTAATTAACTAATATTTATTGAGCATCTACTATGCACTAGGTATTCTGCAATGTGCTGAAGATGCAAATGTGAAAAAGGGAGGCTAAATGTATAAAAATATGTAGGTATTAGTTCTTTCTAGTTACAGTTCTAGTATCTCAGGTTACTCAGCTATACTAGATTACTAGGTAGATGAGGTAAGGTGTGCCTTTGGTAAGAATAGGCCAAATTACATCTTTATGTAAATAAAGTATTGTTTATAATTTGTGAAAGCATTCAGGTACACTGATGCATTGTGTGGTGGGGGAGACTTTACACATAGATATCTAAAGAGATAAGACAATCACATTTTTCTAATGTTTGTTTAAAAATTTTAATTGTTTAGTGAGTAAAAGTGACTAAAGAGCTTTCCTGAAATTTAATTCAGAGAATTTCTTATTATTTCTAATGTGGAAATCAATTTTATGACATCAATTTTTAGGTCTAAGAGAAACAGATTGATGTCAATAGCAATTAAACAGGTAAAACATGGTGTTCATATGTATTTACTTATTTGTTCTGCCATTAATTGTATGTAATTTGTATGTGTATGTGTGTTTCCAGTAAGAAAACACAAAAGCCTAGCACAATTGTTTTTACATGTTGTGTGTTTTTATTTTATTTTGTTTTATTTCTCAGTATAGCTTCTATCAAGTAGTTAAACTTATAGCAAGAACAGAAAGCTTATCTACTCTTTTTAAGAGAGATTTTGATCATATGGTCTGTTTTTGTCATTTTAAAATAATAGAAATCTTAAAATATATTTTTCTGTTTTTGATGTTTTTCAGTATTCATCCACAATGCGATACCTTTCATAGGGTTTGGCTTTTTGGATAATGCAATTATGATTGTTGCAGTAAGTTCTCTCTCTCTCACCCCTTCTATTTTGAGTTAATAAAGACATTTATATGGTTTATATTTTCCTGATTATTGCATATTATAACTATAAAATTATTAACATAATGAAGCTATTTTTTCCTATATTTTGTTAAGACTATAACTCAATTTTAAGGCATCACATATAGTAATCATTAAAACATTTGATAAAGCATGATCAATAATAAGCATTTATTGAGTCTATAGTATACTGTTCTAGTTTCAGGATTCTTATTAAAGAAAAAAGTATATAAAATTTTCTGCTGTTATTTAATTCACATTATGAATTATTTAATTCAGCAGTTCACATCACACATTATTTGATTAGTTCCTTATTTAATTTTCCATACAAAAATGTTTTAAAGGATGTTTCGATATAGTCAATCCATTTAACCTGAAGGTATTTTAAATTTCAATTCAGAACACTGAATATATACCCCTTCTGTCGTTGTTTCATTGTAGTGTTAAAAAAATTATCCTTTGCTGTGGTCATTTTACTGTAAAGGTGTTCCTTAAAAGTGTCGTTTAGTTTCAGGGATGGCTGATTTACCTTTTTACTGTCATGTGACACCTTTTGTTAATGGATACCAGTATTGGGTCTAGATTTGAAAGTCATAAGTAAGTCCATGATTAAAATGCAGGTATTTTGAACCTGCCCAGTGCTCTATCCATTTCTCTTCACTGACTTTATAACTTTTTAAAAATTTTATAAATTCTTGTGATTTTGTAGGAAACTGCTTTAAAAAATGTAATAGTTTTAAGATTATTGAATGTGAGGAAAATACATATGAGAGATGCAAATTGTGTGTGTGTGTGTGTGTGTGTGTGTGTGTGTATGTGTGTGTGTGTGTGTTGGAGGTCACATGTACTACAGATGAACATAAATCAAATATTTGGTTTCAAATAGGCATAAAAGGATAATTTATATTTTATAGATTATAAAATTTGCTTAAACAATATCTAACATTCAAGAGTGTTTCCGAGTTTTTTGCTGTATAGTCTCACTTTCTGTCCAAATTGATGGGCACAGGTACCCAAAAAGTCTGGCCATTCACCTGGTTGAGGAAACTTACAGGGTAAATTCACAAATGATACTGTAGCATGCAGACAACTGGAAAGTGATAAGCACCCACTGGGTAAGTCCTTAGAGTAGTAGGGAGAAAGCCTCTAAAATATGATTTCAAAACGCTAGTGTTTAGACTTATTTCAACATTTTTCTCATTTGTATATGAGAATCAAATTGACATAGTATTGAATATAAACTATAACTGAAAAATAAAAATAATTAAATTAAAAAAATCAAAGTGGCCAGTTTATATATCTGCGAATGTGAGAAAGTTATTCAACCATTTAGAATTATACTTCCTTTTCTGAAATTGCAAAAATCTGAGTTGGTTAGATTATTTAAATTGTTAATGTAAATCAAATCTAGTTAATGAAAGCCCCATTCTGATGAACTTATAACTTATAGTTAAGACTTGCTGTGTTTTTTAATAGATTGTCTGAATTAAAGTCTCTCTGTGGCAAACATTTCTTTTGATTTTACACAATTCACTCAACATTTTAGATTCTCTTTATTGACAGCTAGTACCTCCCATACTACCATTGTAATAATCTTTTCTTTCCCCACCTCAGTAGAGCAGACATTAGATAATTCAAGTGCTGAAAGACCATTCTTGCTACAGGGAAGTGCTGAGATGATATATTTTGCATAAAGAGAGGCTCAGGTAGCTTTTGAAGAAAGAAATTGGGTAGCTTTTTAGATCTTGAGTAAGACCTTCACAGTCTGGTCTTATTTATTGGAAATAAATATCTAAATAGAGCTACCAACCGAAACAAAACAAAACACCCACATTCTAGAGTCAAATTATTGTAATATTATTCACTATTTTGTGCTACTGAGGCCTGTGTCTCAGTATAACTGAGACTGGACCGTGTTTGCAGGCCCCATATAGTTGACTCCAATTTAGTAATATTTGTTTATTACTAGATTATTTTTCTAGTTTACATTGAAATCCAGTTTCAGAGACTTATCACCAGGTTGTTATTTATATAATACTGAAGTAAATATTTAAACCACTGGCTCAATACCTGATTAAGAGTGATAAGTGTGACAAAAATATTATCCTGTGATAATTGCAGACTAATTCAGGGACAGTGAAATTTTCCAAAGAGGCTTCGTAATAGACTGTTGAGACTGAAATACTTAAATGATATAACTAAAGAAACTATCAACAAGGAAACGAGATCATTAGTATAAATAAGAAATTTTTTCACCTTTTTAAAAAAACACTGATAGCTTCCTAACATTGTGGAACAGCTATGCCTTTTGAAATATAGTTAGTTAAGATATTGCTGCTTCTTTTCTATCATGCCATAGACATTTAATGTTTTCCTCTTTCTTGTTAGATGTACTCTCTGGGCTGCTGCTACTGAGTTATAGTCATAAAAACAAATTCGTATAACTTCTTGTAATAGATTTGACCTTCTTTGTTGGCTGCTGTTTATACTAAGTTTTTAGTTTCATATTTTTTATTATGTTTTTGTTATTGGGATTGTTTTTTGTAACTTGGTGTGTTTTTTTGGATTATTTTTCTTATTAGTTAGGATAGAATTTATTAGAATTCTAGAGTAGATTAATTGTATTAAGATGATGAACCAGGTATAACTTTAAGAGAACAAGTATTAGATTTGTTTGTAATTTCTAACTCACCTGTTAACATGAAATTTGATGTAACTGGTAAAAAGTAAAAAAGAAGATAGTCCATTGCCTTCACTTTGATTTTTTTGAGGCTTTGTATGCTATTAAAAGGACTTTCAGCTTCCTTTGATTTAATCAAATGATTAAGCACTTAAATACTTTTTAAATACATGCATTGCAAATAGATTCATCTTGGGTCATTCCTAATGATTCATTGCTGTTAAAGATGCTGTATTTATTTTTTAAACACTGTAACTATTAAATGCTTCTCTTTTATGTTAAAGCTCCAAGAATTTTTTATTTTTTTGTTTTTATTTTTTTGCATTCCAATATACAGATACACATCTTATTCTTTGTGCCTGTTCCTTTATTTCATTCTTCAGAAATCTCTTTGGGTACCTTTACAAACTTATAATTTTAAGTGCCTGGGAGACTTTTGTGTATCAGGCTGTTTGGACTATATAAGAACTGTATTTTAAAGGGATAGAACCAAAAGCCTAAGGGGAAAGAAAGTTGAAAATTTAACTCAGCTTGTCTTCACTTTTGTAAATAATTGAGTAATGCAGTATTTCTACATACCAGAGAGAACATTCTTTCTTTTTTTTCTCACAAATATCATTGAGGTTTTAAGAATTTCCAAGCAGCAGTATTCAAGAGAACTTTTGAAAATTAAGTCCATTTATGGCAGCATTGCCTAAAGATTAGAACTGAAAGCACAATAGATGCTAGAATTTCTTCTTTATTTTAGTAACAATTCATTAGAATAGTTTAATCTTTTTCACTTTAGTTCCTTCTCTTTAAAGTAGAATTAAAAATACGAGCCCCTCTTTTCTTCAGAGGAATGAGATAGATATAGAAAATCTTAAGTTATCTCAATAAATAAGTTCTGCGGAAATATAATGAAGCCTCATTTTTGTTGTAGATCTATTGTATTAAATGCTGCTGTTACTTATAAATGAATCATATGGTCTCACTACTTCATGGCTAAAAAACTAAGTGTCATAAGATAATTTTTTGAAGTCTGAGCTTTTGAGCCCCTAGAAACTGGTGTAGTCCTTTTAGTCTTTCATAGACTAAATAACAGTAGTATAAATATATCATTCAGAATTTAAAATTTAGATGAATTGGTCATCTTTGTGTTACAAAAGCTTTAAAATATCTTTTTCTGTGTTAGGAAAATACAGATTCTAGCTTCTTAATGATGACTTGTACTGCTGTGTGTGTTGATATTTTTTATTTTTATGAACGTATAATTTTAATGAATAAAATATTGATATTTCTGCATATTTGTGTATATACTTTTGCTGTAATAACATGTTGATTTAACTATTTTATGTTTTTATTAATGCTCTGCTATTCTTTTAAAGTCTCTTCAGCTTTAATTTTTAAGATTAAGTTTTTTGTAATCATTTTTCAGGGAACCCATATTGAGATGTCTATTGGAATTATTTTGGGAATTTCAACTATGGCAGGTATTTAATAATAGTAATATTATTCCATTGTTTCTCTATAAGACATTTCAGTAGGTTAAGTTTAGAAGAGGATAATTTGAATGAGTTTGCTCATTGAAATGCCTACTAGTATATCTCCTATATCCTTTTCCTCTAATTCTTAATTTTTTGTATGTTGTACTTTTTTTCTGAGAAATTCCAGGTACTTTATGTTAGTTAATTGATAACCATTATCTATACTGACTGTGTTTAAAAAGTTTTTCACTTAATTCAGTGTTACCCTAAAACCTTTCTGCCCCTTTTATTTATTAAATTATTTCTTTTCAAGTTAGGTAGAAAAATCAGAGAAGGAAATACAACACAGAAAACCTAATTTGGTTCTATCTCTTTCTTTCCCCTTAGTTAACATTCTTTTCTTCATAATGTTGAAATTTGGGAATGGTTCTGTGTTGTGTTTATTATCTGGAACACATGAAGTTAATGAAGGAGACTTTTTTTCTCCTTGATTTTCTTAAACTTCAGAGCTCTACACATGGCTTTTTACTTTTTATTTTCCAAACATCTAAATTCCCTTAAACAAATAATATCTGAAATTTACAACTACAAAATACTGTAGAGGTGTTTTAATATTGAAACCAAAATGGAACCTGGATGCCATAACAGGGAAACCCTACTATTTGATGGAGGTAGAATAGTATAATCTCAGGAGAATTGTGTTCTATTTTGAAATCTTGAGATTCAGAGCTATCCAATGAGTTACTTTAGATATAATTGTAATTTGAGAAATGTGGTAATTCTAACAGACCAGTGCTTTATTGATTACATAGTGATGTATTATAATGATTTTTCTGAATTCCATATAATAATTCACTTGTCTGTTTTTCACTTTTTTAGCTGCCGCTTTGGGAAATCTTGTTTCAGATTTAGCTGGACTTGGGTAGGTCCATTCATTTGTTCATTTGTGCATGTGTATGCTTACTTACTCTCCTTTTCTTTATCTATTTTCTTTTAACTGAGAAGCCTTTTAAAAAGGGATATTTATTTGTGTGTGTGTTTTTAGAACTAAATTTTAAAATTTTATATTTCTAAGTTCAGTAGTACTAAATCTTTGGTGTGCCTCATAATATAGATGCCTGGGTTGTACCTCAGTTGTGTAGGATTAGTGTTTTTGAGGACTGGGCCCTGACATTTGTGTTTAATAATCTTCTGACAGAGGCAAAAATATTTTCTAAAACTACCATAACACAAGCACCGTTAAATATTTATATGTATCTTATAGACATTTCCAAGGATGAGACAGGATTAAAAGTAAGAACCCCTTTTTATTTCTCTGCCCTGCCCTCCCACTAAGCCCAGAGATAAGAGATATAGTTCAAATGTGAGGATACTGACTGGGCATGTTTTCTAGAGAGAAGAACTTTCAAAGGAATTATATGGCCAAAGCATACATGGGTTTTTTGGGGCCATTTTTTGCTCTTTTTACTCCATGTAGCAGGAATGATGAAACAAACTGAGGATGTCTACTTAGAAAAGGCTCATTTTCTCTCTTTCTATTTTTACATTCTCTCCAAGCAGCAGATGGCTTAGGCTGCTTCCTGAGCCTAGGGAAGTGAGGAAAGTATAAATTAGACCAAGCTGGCATTGTGGTAAACATAGTCTCTCTTGCTCAATCTTTGGTTCTCTTTCTTCCTTCTTTGGTTCATTGGAGTGGTTAGTTTCAAGATTTGTATTTGGGTCTACTAGAGGTTTACTTAGCCTTATAGTTTAGGAAAAGGGAGCTTTAAGTAATCTAATTTTATGTATTAGACTTTTGCACTGGAGTTGGGGCCAAAGCTATTGTTAAAAATAAAGTTTTTTTGTTTCTGGGCCAAGGCAGAAATTTTATATTCCTGGAATTCCTGGCATAAATCTGTAACGATATCACGTCTCAATTCCCAGTTTCCAACAGTAAAATTAATGCTATAGCTAATGTGATAGATTTCTATATTTAATAGAGCCAAATGATCTAATAGATTTTAAGGCCATTAAGTTTTAGATTGCATCACAAAAATTATTTTTAATTAGAGATAAAGATTTTGTTGAGAGTGTTTATATTTAAGACCTATTTCTTCTCTGCCTTTAAAAAATATCATTAAGTAGCAAATATCACATTTTATCAATTCTCAGATATGTAGTTTTTTTAGACAACATATCTGACATTGGGATCCATCTTGTAAATGATAGTATACATAGTTTAGTTGGCAATTTTTTTTCTTTCTTACAGCTCATAAAGTGAGTTATATCCAATAAATGTTGTTGACTTAGAATTGATAAATACTTGAGATTGTCCTGAAAATTCTGGGCTCTTTTTCTTATTATATCAATCTGATGCATTTCGGAAATTTTTGCTTTCTAATGACAGTTATTATTTATATTATATGTTAAAGTTCTTTACTTTGAATTTAGAATAATTTATAATATAAATTATTATAAATGTTGCAAAAAATTTAAAGTACTTGAATTGGTCTTTTTAAAGTAATGATGGAGAATAATTTATCTTAAATCAATTAAATATTGAATATATTAATATATTAAATATATTAATATAAAATACTTTTAAACTGGATATATTTGTACACAATAAAAAAATGAAAGTTTAAAAAATGTTTATACCATTTCTAGAGTGCCAATTACAGGTGTAAAATTATCTTATTTCTCTTTGTAGCAATTATTTTTTACTATCTGAGGACATTTGTTTGTCTCTTTAAAAACTTATATTCTGTCCTCATGTATTTTTAAAGACTTGCAGGCTACGTTGAAGCTTTGGCTTCCAGGCTAGGCCTGTCAATTCCTGATCTCACACCAAAGCAAGTTGACATGTGGCAAACACGTGTTAGTACACATTTGGTAAGTACTTTATATGGTTTGTGATAATGAATTCAGATAGCCAGACTAAGACACTTTATAGTTCAGTCCCTTGAGAAATTTGAGACTAAAATTTATCTGAGTGGAGTTTTTAATAAAAATTGTTCAAGCCTTAGCAGTTTTCACAGGAAGAGTAATTTTTTTATTGACTTATTTTTTGTAGGTATACTTGATTTTTAAAAAATTCTCTAAATGTTTCAGTTAATCTTGAGTACTATCAGTTATGTACTAGACATAAACTGAATAATAAACGATAGTTCTTTTTGTGGACCATTTCGTAGAGAACCAGATATTTAAAGGAATTATAATTTAACATGGCATGCAATAATAGAATAATGTACTAGATATAGCAATAGCACAAGAGAAATATTTAGGAAAATATTTTGTTTGGTGGGGAGACTTCTTGACAATTATTAGATCTAAGCTGATTTTTTATTGTTATTATTGATGAGCATTTACTAGGTGAACAAGAGAATTCCAAGTATATTAACTAGCAAGTAGAAAAGCATGATAAAAACAGGAAATTAGGTATTGCTGGGATATAATATGTAGTAGTTATGGATAGAAATAGCAGTAGAAAACTGAGTTGGAGAAATATGAGTGGATCATACAGGAACACATTTTTCTATCTAGGCATAAATTACGCTAAAGAACTTAAACTACATACCTAGGTGATGGAGTGCTAGTGAATTTTAAATAGAAAGGAAACTAGATGGATCGCGATGCCACCAATTTATTGAATTTGAGATGCTAGTAGAACATTCATATGGTGACACCTAGTAGGCATTTGGATGAAAAGTGAAGCGTTAGGTCTGAATTAGAGATGATGGGTGTTATCATTCATTCATTCAACAAGTATTTATTGTTTGCCTACTATATGCAAGGTCCAGATCTAGGAGTTTTTATTATATTGGTTAACAAAACAAGATTATTTTTTCTGGTGGATCTTACTTTCTAGCATGGCGGAAAGAAACACTTTTAAAAATATGACAAATGAACTATTTAGTATATTTGAAGTTTGCAAGTGTTATAGGAATTAAAGAAAAAAAGAAGGCCAAGCAGAGTAAAAGAGGTTGGAAATGCTAGAGACAGACTGCAGTATTAAATAGAGGGGTCACTGCAGCCATCCTTGGAAAGGCTGATGATAGTTAAAACCATAGGAAAAGATTGTTGTGTAGGGCAGTGGTTCTGCAAGAGTGATGCCAGACCAGCAGGATCAGTATTACCTGGGAACCCGTTAGAAATGTTAGAAATGCAAACTCTCATCTTCCACCTTGCACCTGTCTGTTGTGTAAAAATCCATATTCCACAATTTGTAGGTAAATTGAAGTGAGACTAGCTAGCTGATATCAGCCAGAGTTGTTGAGGAATAAGGATATTCTAACATTCTAGCAATTTGGTTTAATGTGTCAACACTACCGTTAGGATCAAAAGATGATTATTTTCCTGGGGTCTCCTCTTCTCACTCAATTAATAATTTTGTTTTCTCTCTAATTATAAGTAGGTCCATTTCCCCTTTTGTATAACAAAAGCACCTCAATTACTAAATCAGTGTGTATTTGTGTGTGTATATGTGTGTTTTGCTAAATACCCCCAAGGCATATGCATTCTATTCCTTATTTGTTGATTGCTTGTTTTATATTACTATCAAATCTATTCTGTAACATAACATTTGGTTATAAATAGCATGAAGTAGTTGAAGTTAATCATCCACCATGTAGTTATGACATAAGCTAACTCTGAAATTTACCTTTAAGAGAAAGTATGCCAGTGCACATGTAGGTTCTAACTGACATAGGTTATATTTTAAAACCTCGTTTGTAATTTGGTTGTTTGAAACTCTGAAAATATTTTCTTGAAAAACAATATTGCAGATCTACTCGAGTTCTCTGGTTAGCCTTAGTGTAGTTAACTATAGGACCTTGTGTCATAAAATCTGGTAATAATATGTAAGTAACCATTTTTACAATGGGAAATATGTTTCAGCTCCTGGATCAGGGAGCCAGGGAAAGGTATCACACTTCCCTCCACTGTTGACTTTATACCCCATGGAGATAACAGGGTTGGAACTCAATGGCTGGCATTCCTAAAGTGAGGGAGAGGAAAGCTTTGGTTTCTATGGATGGTCGTAGCAGGCATTCTGGGTGGGAAGAGGAAGTGGAATCTGTTAGCAGTGATCATTGCATGTCTATGGGAAGTCAGGCATCTAAAATAGAATATAGTCTCTGTGAATGTACATAAATAAGTGCAAATGTTATAAGGTCAAAATAAGAATCTAGGTAAAGTTTTTGCCTGTCTATCTTTTGATGTTAAAATGTATGTACAATTTTTAAAAAGTTTTTTTCTACTTGAACTTTTTTTATATTTTTATAGCAATTTGATAAAAACCTCCTGGTTGCTTTGAACTTTATCATTTGTTCTAGAACCTTTTTGTAGCTTATTTTTGTATTTAAGTTACTGCGATCAAAAGAAATGCAGTCACAATTGAATTTTGTAGTACATAGTAAGTGTTCATCATAGATACTTAAGTAAGGATTCCGCTTACAGGGATAAAATAACTTTCAAAAAATGTTTTCTTTTGTTTCCTTAGGGCAAAGCTGTTGGGGTGACTATTGGCTGCATTCTAGGAATGTTTCCTTTGATTTTCTTGGGAGTAGGTGAAGAAGATGAAAAACTGGAAAAGAAAAATTAACCCTCTTAGAGAACCTATAAAAATGTAAACTAATGTACCTCAATTATTAAGTATGCTGTCACAACATTTAGGAATTAAGACAGTAACAGTGTATAGAATTGGGATCAAATAATTCAGCATGTATTATGGAAAACACTAACTTATTGTGGCTTGGTTTTCTTAGGACATCTTTTTAAAAAAACTGTTTAGTATCATTAAGTGTAAATTGTTGAAATGCTTTTTCATCAGTGGCAGTCAACACTCTACCTTTTCCTTCTCTTCCTTTATATATCAAAATACCACTTAAGTGTCAGTCATTGATGTACTGTACTGACTTGGGGTTTGTTTATTTGTTACTTAACATGTGTACTTGCATGAAAGCATTTCTGTTATTCCCTATAGTAACAATTCAATCTTAAGTTTTTTCCAAATTACTTATGATGTCTAATATCAGTTGAAGATTTTTTTACTCTCCTTTTGGCAATGAATTTTGTACTATTTCACAGTAAACATTCACAATCATGTAATTGCACACTTTTTTTTAACTCCCATATCTATTCAGATTGGATGCAAACTTTAAGTATTTTAAGTCTCTATTACTCATTTTCATTTTATGACTTTACTGTTTCAAGAACCAGAGGTTCATCAGAATGAGCAATTATTTGGTCTCCCTACTACATAAAACCATGTATGTTAAGTGTATTATTTATAATTGAGGTTTTAACTTTTAAAGTATTCATTTTGAATAATTGCATGGTTCCTGAGAGGAAGAAAATGATTATTTTAGGTTATTTTTAATGGGGATTGTGGAATTGGGTGAACTTGGGGGTTTGACATGACACTTGGAAACGAAGAGGCTAAAAAAATTTTGGTTTGAGCAATAGAAAATGAGAACTGTCAAGAAGGTTTATGGTATAAGTTGAAGTGGTGTTCATAAGGTTAATGAGATATAAATTAGACTGTTTGGGAAGGATTTTTCTCCCCCAAAGTGTCTTCTCAACTGAAATGAATGAGTCTGAGTACTTATACTCCTTATGCCATTATAGCTTGTTTAGTGAATTTTCTTTCTGGATAACTTCTTTTGAGGTGAAAACTAAATATTTTGTATTTTGCTTTTTTCTGTATATAGTCTAATAGTCAAAAGTTACATGAGTTGAAATCCTTTCCTTTTTTGATCATTTTTCTTCTTTTGTGGTGTTTAAATCATATTCTAGGTTAAAGTTACTTATTTCCAGTCTTGTATATCTGGTTTAAGTTAACCATGTATGAATCATAAATTTGAATTTATGAACCCTTAAACCTTTTTAGCATGTGGCCTGTTACACATGCTAAGAAATTACTCTTACTTGTTTATAAGAGTAATTAAACACATTATGAGGAGAAAAACTGAAATTAAAATTACACTTTGGGTCACTGAAATCATGTTGGTAAATAGATGCAAAAGAAGAGAAACTTAAAAGATGGCTGTCTTCACAGCTACCTCATTTGAAAGTTTTATTTGCATGTATTTACTTGGAGCTCTTATTTTTAGAGGAGCTGTTTTTCCCCCACAAGGCAATTTGTCATAAATTCTCTTCTGTGCACTTCAAAGTAATTTAGTGCTATCCTTCAGTTATAGATTTTTGAGGGAAATAAGTAAATAAGTCATAAACTATAGAAATAAATATATGCGATTCTTATTGTGTAAAATATGACACAGTCTCGATTGGTCAAATTAGAATCATAGAACTTGCTATCTTAAACAGAATCGTGGTTTGTATCTTCCACATAATATCACACACACCAAAAATTTATTTTTATTATTTCAGATGAGAAGATTAGAGTGCTTATTAAAAAGATTTTTGTAAATGTTTGTGTGCTTTTGTCCCTAACTTATATATTGCCAGTCTTTTCTGTTTTCTAAAAAAGCATTTTATTCTGGTGCTTAAATTTTCTTATTAATTAAATCCCATATTCAGAGACTTGCCTTTGAGTTTAGAAAGGGCTTTTGATTATTGGTTTGTTTTGTTTTTTTCTCTTGTTTTTGCTGTTGAAAATAACCCAGTCCTATGGAATCTTTCAGTTTAGCTTAACATTTGCAGAATTATTTAAGGAGTCAAAATATGGACATTCAAACCTTCATATTGAAAGATACTTTAATTCATAAACACAATAAAAGTTTGCAACATTCAGGTAATTACTTTTCAAGAAATAATAAAGCCCTTTTGTCCTTAACCTAAGGTATACATTTTTTCAAGATCTTATTCTACACTAATATGATGATTTGCACAAAATGATTTCCGAAAAATTGTTCCTTAAAGATAATTACATCATACAGTCGATTATTTTGTTACTTTTCACAAAGAAACTTATTTCAGATTGAAACTGGAATTCTTATTTCTCATATTAGCTATGTCTTTATTGGCAGCACTATAACTATGGTTAAATGCAACACGAGCTATGTACGTACTGTTCGTTTGAAATTTATGTTGTTCGTGTATTATGATTTATTGACATGTTGATGCATGTAAATTGGGTGCGTTTTGTTGCCACTGTATGTTAAACGGTGACCAATGTTTTTACAAAAGAATTGAACAACAAAAAAAAATCTTTTAAGAAATTTGGAATGTGGTTTTGATTTTGAAATTTGATTTTCTTCCTAATCTCAGAAGGCTCTGGTTATTGTATCACTAAAGGAAATAAGATTAATAGATGCACATTCATTACAGGACAGTAGCAGTGTCACTGAGACAGTAAAAGGGAACTCTGCCATCTCACTGAAGTCCACACTTGAGATACCACATTACAGATTATGAGAGAGGAATGATCCCACGTTGAGATCATTTAATCTTTAATAGGATGTCAGAAAAAACTGTCCATAAAAAATTGGCATAAATTACACAGATAGGTATTTATAGCAGAGCTGTCTAAATCTTCTGGATAATAATGCCTCAGTTACTTTACTCCTTTTCTCTAGAAGGTGAACCTCGAAGATAATGGAAGTTTATATTTTACAACAAAAGTTTGTCTGAACCGTTTTGAAGTAAATCTAGTTTTAGAATTATATTTTCTTGCCATCTTAAAAAAGTGTATTAAATGTAATCTTTTTCTTACTGGCTAAGCATCATCTTCATGGATTTAATTATTGTGCTTTAACGGAATCTGGTTTTTAAAGTTTTTTATTTTTCTCCCATTTTTTTTTTGCTGCTCTCACTCCTGGCAACTGCTTTGTCTCTCTAATTTACTGCTTCTCAACTGTATGAACTTGGAAATTAGATAACCAGTTTTACCATAAATTATTTGGGAAATATTAATAAATTAGCTGTGGAGCCTGAGTGATATGGTGACAATGATGATAAATACAATGTTAGACCCCTTTTATTAAGCACTTATTAATTGCTATGTACTGTGATATCTTACACACATTATCACATCTAATTACTTTAATAACAATGTTAAGTTGGTGCTATTATCCCTATTTGAGTAACTTGAGACATAGGTTAATTTGCCCACAATATCACCACTAATAAATGGACTGGGATCCACCTTTGTCCAAGTGTAAAGCCTATATTCTTAATTTCGATGCAGTTGGGACATCAGTTGCATGAACTGTAACATCTATTCCCTGATTAGGTTCCTTTTTGCTTCTATATCTATGAAATTCAGTAGAGACTTAGCATTTGTTAATAATGTGAAAACTCTACATTTATATAGTGCTTTACCACTAATAAAATATTCCGATGTTAGACATAAATGGGGTTTAAGAGCAGTAGTTGAGTCAAAGAAAACCGTTAGGTAGTTAAGATTATTTTCCTTTTTTTTTTTTATTGAGGTATAATTGACATACAACATTATTTTAGTTTCAGGTGTTCAAAATAGTGATTTGACATTTGTATATATTGCAAAGGGACCACTACACTAAGTCTGTTTACCATCTGTCACCATACAAAGTTACTAATATTTTTTCTTGTGATGAGAACTTTAAGGTTTTCTCAGTGACTTTCAAATTTACAATATGATATTATTATTGACTGTAGTCACCCCACTGTACATTATGTCCCTATGACTTATTTATTTTATAACTGGAAGTTTGTTCCTCTTGATCCTCTTCACCCACTTTGCCAACCTCCAACCCCCTTTCCCTCTGGCAACCACCAGTGGTTTCTATATCTATGAGATCTGTTTTGTTTTTAGATTTTATATATAAGTAAAATCATACAGTATTAGTCTTCCTCTAACTAACTTATTTAACTTAGTATAATACCCTTAAGTTCCATCCATGTTGTCGAGAATGACAAGATTTTTTTTTTATGGCTAAGTAGCATTCCATTGTACATACAGACCACATCTTTATCCATTCATTCATTGTTGAAGGTTACTTCCATATCTTGGCTATTGTAAACAATCCTGCAGTGAACAGAGGGGTGAACATATCTTTTGAAATTAGTTCATTTTATTTGGATAAATATCCAACAGTGGAATGGCTGAATCATGTGACTAGTTCTATTTTTAATTTTTTAAGGAATTTCTGTGCTGTTTTCCATTGTGGCTGTACCAATTTACATTCCTACCAATTGTGCATGAGGGTTCCCATTTCTCCACAAGACTTAATATTTCTTGTCTCTTTGGTAATAGCCATTCTGACAGGTGCAAGGTGATGTGTCATTGTGGTTTTGATTTGCGTTTCCCTGATGATTAGTGATGTAGAGCGTCTTTTTATGTGCTTGTTGGCTATCTGCATGTATCTTTGAAAATATGTCTGTTCAGATCCTTTGCCCATATTTTAATTGGATTGTTTGCTTTTTGTCGTTATTGAGTTGTAAGAGTTCTTTATACTTTGGCTTTAACCCTTATCAGATATATGATTTGCAGATACCTTCTCCCATTTAGTAGGTTGCCTTTTTGTCTGGTAGATGGTTTCCTTCACTGTGCAGAACTTTTTAATTTGACATAGGCCCATTTGTTAATTTTTGCTTTGATTGCCTTGGCCTTTGGAGTAAGATCCATAAAAATGTCAGTAAGACCAATGTCAAGGAGATCACTGCCTATGTTTTCTTCTAGGGGTTTTATGGTTTCAAGTCTTAACATTTAGGTCTTTCATTCATTTTGAGTTAATTTTTGTGTGTGGTGTAAGAGAGTGGTCCAGTTTCCTTCTTTTGCATGTAGCTGTCTAGTTATTTTTTTAAAATTTGTTTCATGTATACAGTATATTAGTTAGACGTCTAGGTAAGGGCAACACAGTTCCCCAGTTTTATAGGTGAGAGAGTTGCAAAGCTGTGTAAGTAGCTAGACCTTTATTATTTGTATGTTTGTTTGTTTGTTTGTTTTTTAGGCGAGGCAACCCTTGGTTGACCTAATAGATTACAAGGACTTTGTCAGCTTACAATTCCTTCTTTTATTTTTTACAGCCCCTGGTCTTCCTAGGTGGTCTCCCATCCAAGTACTAACCAGGCCCAACCCTGTTTAGCTTCCGAGGTCAGATGAGATCAGGCTTGTTCAGGATGGTGTGGCCGTAGACTAGACCTTTATTTAAATATAGTTCTGATTCCAAATTCTAGGCTTCTTTTCTTCAAATATTATAGGATTGCATTATGTTAGCCAATTGGAGAGAGGGGTTTTAAATTTACTGAGTGAACTTACTGGTAGTTGGTACCTTGTTTTCCTTATTTATATTTTCCTGTGTAGAAAATGAAAGAACCTAGAAGAACAATGCTTAAGGTACTGAAAATAAACTTTCTTCATTGATTTCAAGTTCTTTCTATTTCGAAGCAGTTAGATTTCAAGAGAAAAACTATGTTGTAGAGTAGTTCTGCCAAAAGCTAAGTCAAATTTTTAGTCTTCCCTAGAAATTGCAGTCAGTGTTTTGCATATCTGCTATTAACACATTACCCTTTCATGCCATCTGATATTTGGCATGTTTTATAAACAGGCTGAAAACTCTAGGCTGGATCCTGGCTATATTCAGGTTTTATAATTATAGCTTCCTGCAATATTCTTCCCACTCAGACAGCTAATAAATAGTTTAACTAATTTAAAATTCATCCTTTCTCTTTTTCTCTGCAAAATTGAGACATTCAAAATGCAGTTCAGAAAAAAAAAATTTCTGTACTCATTTCTACCATGTCATTTGCTATCCATAATGAACCAAATTATGAGCAAGGTGGGTCAACAAAATCATGAGATTCAGTTCACTCCCTTGAGGATCTTCTGGTATCAGAGAGATGGACAGCCTTTGAGTACTCTGCAAACTCCAGAATTTTGTGATTCTAAGTGGCCCGTGTGGTCCACAGTGGTGCTCAGTTCTTGTAAGGCATTATATATTGTAGTTTTTGTTCTCACAGAATTCAACATACTGGGCAATAAAATCATTTTGACACTTCATATTAATTTTTATATTAAGACAAAGTAAGTAAACATAAATGAAAACATTGAATTATTCCAGTTCAGGAAAAATATAAATAAAATATATCACTCTTAGAGGGCAAGACATGAATTCAGTTTCAAGTAGTGAGTTAACTACTCCGCGATCCCATGACTCCGAGTTGATACCATTAGCGCATTGCCTCACCTCTCCTGTGCGACACATCAGCACGGAGGCAAACACTGTATCTAATTATTGTGTCTTTGGTCTTTATCATGATACTATATTACAGGTTGTCCTTTTTTCCGTATGGATTTTCGTTAGTGTCAGTATCAATTTTGAACTTACGAAGGCTTGATAAGAGAGTTATAAAAGCGTTAGAAATACATGGATAGATTTAAACTACTTAACCATTTTCAGTGCTTTTTAAGCCTTCGAGCCCCTGAGGGGAATGGTTGTGCTGATCAACCTGGCAGGAGGTCCTGTGGGAAGGTCTACTTTCACAGCTGAGGCCCTTTGCAGTTTTTGAAGCCATGTTAATAATATTTGTCATTTGGAATTCCACAGTTTTAAGCCATTACAAGAGTTATAAGAACTGAGATTATATATTTATAATGCCTGGTGAAATGCTGGGCGTATAGAAGATGTTCAGTAAATGGTTGTGGAGAAGATAGTAGTTTTTTAAGACTTTCTCCTGTCTTTGGTGGTTAAATATTTGAAAAAGAATGAAACCTGTTGAATATTTTTGAGCTGAGGAATAATGGGAAAGTGAAAATATTTCACTTTCTCTTTGGGCATTTATAATATGACTTCATTTTGTGTTAAATATCGAAATTTCTGTCCATCAGACATATCTCTGATGAAAGTTAAGCAACAAAAAGATAACATATTAAAGAGGACATCAGCACATCGCTCAGGGCTGCGACCTTTTTTGGTTCAAAATTACTTCTGCCACTGCTACTCCTAAAATCAGTGAAACACAATGATTTGGAGTCTCCCAGTATTTTTCTTGCATGCTGTGAAAAGCTGATCAGGCCCTATGAAACTCCTGTAGTTTCACTGAAATATTTAAATTGAAGTCTCAGATCTTCTGTTTACTATTTGGTCCCAGGCCAGTCATTTAGCTCATCTGCCAAATGAGTGCTAGACACTGATGCGTATCCCCCAGGTTTGTTTTAAGATTGAATTAGACATTGCATGGGAAGTCGCTTAACCAGTAGGATAGCTATTAATCTTAAGTTAAAATAATAGTAGACATCCATGGGGGTGAAATGGGGACTTCCATTTAATGGAAAACTTTAGACATGCTTCTTTTCGCATCTGAATCAGGACAGACTACACTGGATTGCTCAGAATTGGTGAAGAGGAGATGGTTAATCTCACAGTACTTATTTCCATTTTAATAGTTTTAGCCTCTCAATCACTAACCTGACTCCTCTCCTCCCCTGGGTTGTATGTACCCACTATGCTTACGATGGTCCCCTTTGGGATCTGCCTCTGCAGAGATGCTGGCCACCAGAACATTTTATTAGAAAACATTTTGCTGCCACTGGGAAAGGCTCATTGTTTACAGAGGATGTCCGTGACGCATTAGCTGTCTGCCTTATGCTGCAGTTACGAAGCTCATTGTTGCTGCATCCTAACCCGCATCTCCACCCGACCCTTTGTCAGCAACGTGGCTGCTCTTTTTATCTTCAGCTGCCTGGCTTATATGTTTCTCAAAGATGTCAGCACTCAAATAGGAAAAAAAGAGTGCTTTTTATTACTCCACTGAAAAATAACTTACTTAAGCCCGATTCCTCACAAGCTGGCCTCTGAAAAACTGCATAGCAACCAGCTGCAGCTGGGAGTTTAAGACAAACCAACTGATGGTAGAGAGCAGAAGAGTACGTTTAGTTGGACTGGTGCACCCCCAGCCAGGAATGCCGAGGTCACTGCCCTGAGCAATATGCTGACGACGTCCTGCCATATTCTATACTGCCACCCCCGGGTTTGACTCCAGTCTCCATTCTGCCGACTGATAAGGCTGAGGTGGTGACATAATGATAGAGCCAAGGTTCTGCCACATCATAGTGATGGGACCACAGGTTTGCACTGTAGTTCTTGATCACACCACGTGACAGGCTTGTGCCCTTCAGTCGTGCCACTTAAAAGCCCCACAGCCCAAAGACGGAGGCTTCTCTTCCAGAGCCTGACCTTGGCCCTGCTTGGCATTTGTTCGAATGCATCGCTGTGGCCTTGAAGACACAGAAATCCCTTACTCCGTTTTATAGGCAAGGAACTTGATTTCTGAAAACTTTAAGGTCACATACAATGAATAACTGAGCTCGTTCCTGATACACAAGTTCTCGGCTTCCAGGCCCTGTGCTCTTTGATTGATCACCTTCTTCTAGGGATTGGTAGTTCATAAACATCCACTGGGTCACACAGACAGGCCCGGTTTTCCGGTTGCTATAGGAATCGTTGAATGCCTTGTTTGCCAAAAGTCTTTTTATCTCAGACAGCAGCAGTTCTAGTAATGGATTTTGCTTTCAATAAAAATAGCCCATCTCTTTCTCCGTTCTCTAGGGTCTATTTTTCAGTAGAATTTTCAAAATTACATCAAAGCTAAAGAAAAAAGAACATATGGAAATCAGGAGTATCCAGATGCTAGGATCTGTAAGAAATAGTGCAGCAAGTAAAAGATGAAAGGGTTTTAGGTTAGGATGGATCTGAGAAAATGGATATTTTGTTTTCAGAGCCCAAAGGGAAGGCTAGATTACAGCAAAGAGAGAGTGTTAGAAGAAGTATACACACACTACTTTTAAAAGTGCCCATTGGTAAATTACAGTGTTACAAACTAGAAACTAAGTCTGGATTGCAGCTCTCATCTCTCAGACCCAGGGAGCATTCTGGGTGTGCAAGGCAGTCAGGCCACGTTCAGCCTGCCCGGGACCTCCTGGAACCAGGAGGGGTTATGTGTGGTCCTGTCCGACGTGTATCGAGTCCAATTCAATTTACAAAGCACCTTTACTCAAAGGACCTAATCTTAGTTTTGCAACACACCCACTGGAGGTAGCTGAACAGAAGTTGTCCCCATTGTATAGGTAAGGGTTGAAAATAATGATATCTGAGTCCAACAGTAAAGAATAGTAAAAATATGCTCTTCCGAAGTCAATGGCGGTGATTTTAAATAGTTTTGTTAGAGATGCAGGCATAGGTGCAGGATACAAAGTGTGTATGTGCGGTCCACGAAGTTTTAAATATTTTAATAAAGACAGCACACAAGACCTTCCAGGGCAAGGTCGTGGGTGTGTTTTCCACACTCATGTTGTTGAGCCTCCCTTTGAGAGGTTCTAAAGCTGGTAGCATAGAAGAAAGCAGTAGATTTGGGGCCCGCAGTTTGAATCTTGGCTCTACTGCTTGGGGCAAGTGACTTAGCATCTCTGAGCTTTGGCTTTCTAATCAGAGCCAGCATAATGTGTGGACCTCATAAAACTGGTGATAGGATTAGATAATCCATATGAAGGATATAGCAATATAGGCATGTGTTTAAGAAATATCTTAAGTAAAAAATACAAGTGACTCAAGGAAAGTTATCCCAAATGTCCCTAAAGGTTTTTTCCAGCCCTAAAATCCAGTGACTCTGTAATCCAGGTACAACCAACAGTCGAGATGACAACAAGATGTGATGACAGACAGCAGTGGCCTAATGCCACATGCCTGGTGGCCTGAGATAACCAGTGTGCAACCCAAATGCACATGTTTGGACCTCAGACTAAAGTGGGGGCATGGCTGGATTTTTTTGGACCCCCCCAAAATAAGTCACTTTTTCTGCAGACTAAGGAAATGAAAGAGTTTAGGTTTGGAGTGGAAGTGGGGGACAAACCAGGAGAGTGTTCATCAAGTTGGGGCTAACTTAGGAGAGGAACGTAGAGCCTCAAAGGGCGGTGAAGAAGGAAGGATGTTTCGACGAGAGTTTTAAGAGGGTAAAACTTGATATCTTAAGGAGCTTATGGCCAAATGCGGTACTCCATGCAGCCATACCAGGCTGTCTACATTTTGGTTCCATCCTTTGTTCCTGGAAGGAACAGCTAATATAAGGGGACAAGAAGGATGAGGAGGTGGCAGAATCCCAGTATGCATCATGAGGTCCCAATGTGCTCCTTAAAGTGGCACTGGAATCCTAACAGAAGACCTTTCTGCCATATCAGCTACATTGAGGAAGCACATGGAGGGGAAAGTAACATTGGTGACTCACAGTCTGTCCACTTTATGTTCTTGTCAAGAAGCTTGGAGTCAGAATGTTAGAACTGGTACGTGTTAATTAAAAATGTTTCTTTTCCATGAATCTTGGAAATACACACTCCAGAAAAGGTACTCTGTTTATGCTACAAGCTTCTTGTTCTTGTTAGCACACCGTGTGCCACTTTAAGAGAGTAGGTCTTACAAAATAATGTTCAGCTCCCAGAATATGATGCTTAAGTCCTTTGTGATCTGGCCCTCCATGCCACATCCTCCAGCCTGCCAGCCTCCCCTGGCCTCTGACTCCTCAGTCTTCTGTCATTCCTGTTCAAGTTTTACACGTTCTCTTATTCTTGTCCCAAGATGCCATGGGCTTTGCCTCTGCACCTCCTCACTGAGATGCTCACTGCCCAGAGCAGCCTTTCCTTGCCCACCTGACGAACTTCTGCTCATCCCTTAAGTCTCATCTCGGGGGGCAGTAAAACCTTCCCTGACCCTATGGGAGAGGGTAGATTCAGGTGCTCATCTGGGTGTTTTAGTACCTATTAGAGTATCTGACTCTAGTGTGTATGATAAATACACCAAAGGAGAGAAAATAGCAAAAGCTGATGACTAGTGAGTGTCCACTGGGCACTGTTCTAAGCACTCTGTATGCATTATCTCACTCAGTTCTTACTACAGCCTCGTGAGGTAGTAGGCACTGTCATCTTATTTTATCCATGATGAAAATGAAGCTTAGCTCACCAATCAATCCAAGTTTACGTAGCAACTCAGTAACAGTGCCAGCGTTTGGACTCAGTCTGATTCCAGAGCACACGGTCCTTGACCATGGTCCTGACCTGCCTTCAAGGGGATTAGACAGGCAAGGAGGCGGGAAGGAAGAGAAGGGCGCCTGGCCCATCCACTGCCTCGTACACATTCATACCTGCTTATTTTGCCTATGTGGTTTTCCTAAGCAGCCAAACCACATGCCTTCATGTACGCTACAGTATAGCACCTTCTGCAAGAGACTTTGTAATTACACCATTGCACCACTTGGGTTTCGCCCTGGTATGTGTTCCATTATTAATTAGGGTGTAGACATTAAGCATCGAGTTCTCCAACGGATGCCACTCTTCTCACAGAACGCTCTAGGGTTACATTCATTTGGAACACAAAAATGAGCCATAAAAATGTAATTCCCAGGGAGCAGAACGCTCCATGGGGCAGTAGGAATTGGTGATATTTGCCCGGCTGGATTTCAGAATTGCTATGAACCAGCAACAACTGTGTGCCTTCCATTCTCCTTTTTTTTTTGAAAGGGACTATTGGGATTGTTTAATCTCTTTCTCGCTAGTATGTGGAGAAAACTTGTTTCCTGAGTTCACAGGTCTTCAGAGCTACTAGAAATATATCTGAGGAACCTTATTTAAACCTGGACCTGATTTTGATGACAAGAACTTGGACCTTGAACCTGAGACCGATGCTGTAATAGGATGAGACTCTCAGAGGTCTTGGGATAGGGGAGGGTGTGAGCTATTAGGGACCAGAGAATAAGCTATTGTCTGTTTCATTGGTGGCCTCAGTAAACAATGCCTCTTGGTATTCACACCCTGTGTAATCCCCCTCCCATGAATCTGGGCCAGGCTTATGACTTGTTTAAACTAATGGAATGCAGCAGAAGTTCCACTGTGTCAGTTCTGGGCCTTAAGAAGTATCAGTAGCTTCTGCTTTGGTGCCTTTGGGAGTCTAAGATGCCATATCTGACTCCCCTGCCAGTGGGACTATGTGAAGAGGCCCCAGAAAAGTCCTGCCATCCCAGCGAGCCCCCAGCAAGCCCCCAGCGAGCCTCCAGCTGAATTCAGTCAATGAGTGAGTGACCATCATCAAAACCATCAGAAGCTTTGCCCAGCTAAGCCCAGTCTACATTCCAGAACAGTGAGCAAATCCAAAGGTTACGTTTTGGAATGGCATGTTACATGCCCATAGATAACGTGTTATAGTCCCAACTTGAAAAGTTGATCCCTGAGCATATACCTAAAACAGTTATAACAATACCTCACCAGAATAAGAAGGGAGGTTTTATGGAAAATAAATCTTTGGCTTGACTGAAGTTCATCGACTACGTTGATTCAATCACAGTCTGAGCCATATGTCACACGTGGAAAGACTGACTCAGCAGAGTGAATGGAGAAAGCTCAAAACACCGGTTATATTTAGCATCTACATAGGATTTGGTGTAGGATGCAAGTGTGTTTTAAAATCAGGAAAAGTAAAAAAAATGTCATAGTAAGGCCTAGAGATGTGTTTACGCTTTTTAATGCTAGGAACTTGAGATGGCTTTGCTTCTCGGAGGAAGGAAAGTATGATTTGCGATTTTGCACAGCTGAGAAGACACATTTCTGCGCGCGCTCTCTCTCTCTCTCTCTCTCTCTCTCTCTCTCTCTCTCTCTCTCTCTCTCTCTCAATTTCTTCCCTGCCTTTCAGCCCCATAAAGGATCTATGCAGCCCCTCAGATGTGCCAGGGGCTCTCCTGTCTCTCTGCTTTGTTTATGCTGTTCCTTCTGCTTGTGTGCCCTGTCCCCGGCCACCCATTGACTTCCACACTTTACCCACTTTGTCCCCCTATAAAATGTGCAGGTGAAGCTTCCACTCAGGGAAGATCTTGACAACTGTGTCCCTCTGTGTCCCCCACAGCATGCTGACCCCCCTGCTCTGGGACACCACAATACTTTGTCTTCACATATATGCACCTCCTAGAATGGTCGGGTTGCCTAGACCATGATGTTTTTACTGGAGACAGAAATCCTATGGAGATGATGCATGAATATGCGGCATGTATGGCATGATTAGAACACGGCCTCCGATCAGCGGTTTTCATAGTTTTGGTTGTAACAAGGGTGCTTGTTATAAAGATGCATATTTTCAACCCCCAACCCAGATAGTCTCATTCTTTTGGGTCTGGGGGAATCTGCATTTTAACACCACCTAGGTCACCCCGATGCAATTGGTTAGGTGACTCCATTTCACAAAGTACTAGCCTGGGTTCCTCATGTCTTTTCTGGCCTCTGCTTAATTCTGAGTGGTTTTCCTCTCTCTCATCACGGAGAAACCAAAGACAGTAATTTAGTAAAACTCAAATCAGGGGAATTGCATCCGGGTAAAATAATCTGTCCTGAAAGTCGAAGACTAACATAATACTTATTTGTTGATGCTCTCTATTTCCATTTTCCCTAACTTCCTTTTCCACTGTTAGTCAATGGCTGGCCATATTTAAAGCTGTGCCGGTTGATTTTCTTTTTTTTTTTAAGGCATCTTGTGATTGGCTCCTCAAAGCTAGAAAAAGTCAAGCATTTGAAAACTGAATGGTGATAAGCTTATCTGTCAGCTGTATGATGTTTCCTTGGTGATTCTGTTCTGGGCAGTCCATTTGTAATCGCTAAAGGCTCGTCATTATATGTTTGTTTATCTAGTTCGGTGGGGAGGCCCAGATTATCCAAATGGGCAGTAACAAAAACAGCCACCATTTATTTACCATGTACTTTGTAGTGGGGCTGTGCTCAGAGTTTGAAACCCATTTTATTCTTTAATCTTCATTCTCACCTTCGAGATAGGTGTGCAGGTGAGAAAAGAGGGGCTCAGAGGCATTTAAATAACTTGCCCAAGGGGCAGAGCTAAAATGAAAACATTCATCCTCTCGACACCTACATGTCCATGTTACGTTGGAGGCCAGCTCCTTAGAGCCTCCTCTGTCATCTGCAGGTGGCAGACCGATGTCTGGGGCACGGGGCTGGTTCGTATCCGGGCAGAATGTAGGACCCAGGCCTCCTGGTCCTCCAGCATAATTATTTCCTGACCGTAATTACACATGGGGAAAAGAGGCAAGCTGGGAACGTTAGTGATTAATTCTGGTAAAAAGAAAAAAGCGAAAGGGAGAGAGAGAGCCACCTCTGATTTTCCTTTATTTGTTTATAGATAATTTGGGAAATTCTTGATTTCCCTAGAGATTATGGTTTTAAAAAATTTACCGAAAGGCTAACTTATGCTGTTATGTGTGGCCTTGGAACAGATTTTCCGGGCCCTGCCCCGTTTCCACGCACAGCTATCCCCCTGACTTTGTGGAAAATGCAGAGACGGCCATATCATTCTTGGTTCTTCCAAAGATTCTCAAAACCTCCAAAAGCCTCATCAGACCCTTTTAATCAGTGCATTTTCACAGAGAACTGGCCAAGGATAAAAGCTGAGCCGTGAGGGGATATTTTAGGCTGAGAGCAGGCTGCTTTTATGAAAACCTAGCGGTTTTCATGAATACTAATATATAAACCAGAGGCAGAAAGTGGCATAAGCAGTGCCATCATTGTGGTTTAATGTAACCACTGGGCTATCACATAGACAGACATTTTTAATACATATAGTTAGGTATTTATTTTACTGTGTATTTTTTAAAAGATCTATTTGAAAAAAAATAAGTGAAAAAATAAGAGGAGTTAATTGAAAATACATAAGGTAAATAATAAGAATATTATTATTTCAAAAATTATGAAAGTGGTATACAGATGCCTACAATTTAGGACGTGCTCCTAGATTATAAATCTGTAACTGCTAAAGCAAAACTTGGGGCCAGATGTCTTCCAGAATTCAGAATATCTCATGCACTACTTGACACCCCCAGAGGTAACTGGAATAGCACTCTCGAACCAAACACGTTACTATTTCTGCAATAAAACAAGAATATTCACCATAAGTGGGATAAATAAAGTCTATAAACAGACTCACATCAGTCCAGGTCAAGAATGTTGCATTGCAGCCAGATGAATCACAAAAGAAAATATTGTTTTTCAGGTGTTTTTGCATTTTGGAATTGCGGATAAGAGATCTTTAGTCTGTTGTAAAATAGACCAAAAGAAAAAAGAGGCAAATCTAATAACCTTAGACCTGAAAATAGTTTACAAAACACTTTCTCTGTCTTTGTTTTATTTGTGAGGTAGACACCCATGTGTGACAGAAGAGGGATCTGAGGTTCAGAGAGGCTCAGTGACTTAGCCAAGATCACACAGCTCAGCTGGTAGCCAGATGGGTTGGGACTAGAACCTGGGTCCTCTGCCTCCAGGTTCTTGGATCTTTCCACACCATGACCTGCACATCATACAATCCCTAAAGAGTCAGAGTTGCAGAGGTTGCATCTTGAACATGTTCCAGAAAAGTTACTTACCAGACTCTACATAACAGTTTCCATAGGGAGGCTCTGAAATGAAAGGATGAGCATGGAGGACGTAACCTTGACCTTTTAATGTTGAACTATGGAGACAGCCAAAGTGGTTGAATCAGTCTCTTCAGACAGTGTATAAAACCCAGCCCAAATGTTTGTCCTGGTCCAGGGGTATTTCAGAACAACTGCCTCTGCTTCCAGAAATTCTAATAATAGTAAACATTATTGAGCACCTGCTATATACCAGACGCTTCTCACCATCACATTTTGAGGTGTGATTACCACTCCTCTCTCCCACAGATGAAGGAATGGGGGTTCAGAGACATGTCCAAGCTCCCAGAGCTGGTAAGTGACAAGTCAGGGCAGGGCCGGGTCCATTTCTGCCGGGGGCCACACTCTTGCCTCGTACCCTGCACAGAGCAATAGCGGAGCCCTGAATTTTCAGTCCACTCTTTGGAAGGATTCTTTCTCCCCTGGCCCCAGCCCGCTGACAGGTAGGCAGGCGGAACAGGTTGGTTGGGGAGTGGGGACACAAACACATCTTCTATGGTCATCCTGAGGGTGGCTTCAGATGAATTCGGGGAGTGCTCTTTGCAAGATGTAAATGCAAAGACTCAAGGGTCTTGGGCGTGATATCCACGTGCTCCAAGGAAAGAACGTTCCAAAGGGCCTTTTTACAACTGGGCCCATATGCCTGCCTCCTGTCCCAGAAGTCCAAGTGCAAGTTGATTCAGCCTCCAGGTTCTGACGGGGCAGCTCCCAGCAGTAGGGAAAGAAGAAAGAGTTTGCTGTATTCAGGAAACCACAGTAGATGCATATGGTTGGAATGCAAAATGAAGGCAGAGTTTGGAGAAGGGCTGGGGACAGAGGCTAAATTATGAAGTGCCTTGTTGTTCTCCCTGAAGAGATTAGGCTTTGTTCTCTAGACAGTGGAGACTCTCTCTGTGGTTTTGAATAGGAGAACAATGTGGTCACGTTTCCATATGTGATGTCTTATTTGACTTGGAAATCAGGGACTTTTTCCTGGAAGAGGAATCAGTTAACCTGAAAGGGAGGCTAGGAGGTCAACCAGTGGAGATGGCTGCTCAGCCAGGGCAGAGGAAGCTGTGACAGCAAGGTGTGTTCAGGTTTCACAATGGCATGAATTAAACCATTTCCATATATTGGGTACCCACTGTGTGCATTGGCACATGAACATACATTATCTCTTAATCATGGCAGAAGTCTTGCAAGGAAAGTCACAGCTCCTAAAATGTGGAGGTAGGATTCAGACCCCTTCCTGTCAGACCCCAAAGTCCATTCTCTCCCTATCCCACAGGGGGCCTCTCCCGTGGAGTTCCGTCTTGGTTCAGAGCACAAAGGGAGGTGGAAGAAACGACAGCAATGAAAGCCGGAATCATAATTTAAAGTCTTGACAGCTTAGTGGCCGTTCCATACTTGGTCTCTCCAGACACCAATACTGCTGTCATAATGAGGCTTTGTTAATCAAAACGAGATGATTTTGTGCAGGAGAGTCATGTTCCCAAGGAACCAAAGGAACCAGTTCTAATTCCAGGATTAGATCCCTTCGTTTCTGTTCTTGTGTCTTTGTACATTTCTCTCTCTTCGTTTTCCTGAGTTTATATTCTCTGAGTGAAAACAGAAGTCACGGGAAAGAATTCTAGAAGCAGGCCACACTGCAGCTGGGACTGATGAGAAGACAGCTTTGAAGATCCGGGGAAATTCCAGATAGTAGGCTGAGATTTGGGGGATGTGAGCTGGATGGTGTGCTAGGCCTGTGGGGCCTATAGTCGTTCATAAGCCAACTCCCGACTCCCCCTCCATTCCATGAAGCTTAAGGGGTTTACAGTAGGAGGCAAGCCTGTACCTCTGAAACAGTTGGAAACAATTAATTGCATGCTTAACCATTAGATACCGACTGAGAGAGAGAGGTTGGCCATGGGAGAAAGGTGAGGCCATAGTGGGGGTGACGGGTAGAGGATGCTCCTTGAGCTTGCGGAACAGTTGTATTTTGAGGTGCTGGAGGTTAGGGTTTGAGCAAACGAAATCTGGGGGGGAGCTTATAGTTCGGATTTGCAGGTTATAGCTACACTGTGGCACTCCCCACAAGGCCTCAAGTGTGAAACATTTGGCCAAGTGTAGAAGTTGGCACTGGACACGGTGAATTCCTTTGGTGAGTGGCTTGGTGCTTCGTCATGAAAGGGGCATTCAACGTAGTGACTAGAAATGAATGTGTGGGACAATCATGGCCACGGGGAGAAGCTGGAAAGTGAACAAGAAGTAACTCTGTTTCAGCCTCACCCGTGGGAGCAGCGGAAGAATGATACACTGGAGGAAAAGTATGCTCTCAAGTGCCGTGGCTTCCCTTCCTGCCACTGTCACATGACACCATATGAAGAATTGGCTGGAAACGGAGTTCCCCAAAGCCACCATAGAAATGAGTCAGCACAGTTCGTCTTAACTCGTGAGTCAGTGTTGTACAAGCGTCTGGATACTGGGAAGGAAAAATAGACTGTATCGGTCGGCGGCCATAGCAAGTTCCTGAAACGACAGAAGTTTTCTCGCGGTTCTAGGGGCTGAAGTCCGAGATCAGGTGTCTTTCAGGTTGATTTCTTCTGGAGTCTCTCTCCTTGGCTTCTGGATTTCCATCTCCTCCCTGGGTCTTCACGCGGCCTTTCCTCCGTGCACACACATTCCCGTTGTCTCTCCGTGTACAGAGTTTCTCTTCATATAGTACGCCACTCAGAATGCAATAGAGCCCACATTAACGACTTCATTTTAACTTAGTTACCTCTTTAAGAACCTTATCTCTAAGGATAGTGGTATTTTGAGGTGCTGGAGGCTAGGGTTTGAACATACAAAATCTGGGGGACACAATTCAGCCCATAGCATACCACCTGAAGCACTGTAGGGGAGAGGGAGAGGGAGACTGCACCCTAAGAGGAGAGAGAATGGCTTTTGGAAGGTGGGATGTGACGTGCTAGACAGAGATCTAACCAGAGGTGCACCAGAGGCTCACTACGAAATGCAGCTCCTTGTCCTGTAGTCTGGGCCCTTGGATCTGAGTCAAACTTATCTGGAGGAATGTGGTCAGACAGGAGCCTGAGGAATGTGCAGATATCATTGCAAAGTAGAAGAATACCTCCACACGGAGACCATCAAAGCAAAGGCGAACGATTGGAAAAGGGCAAGGGAACAGATCGTTGCACGGAGTTAAGAGACTGACTGCATGTTGAGTTTGCAAGGCCGCGGGCCCCAGAGGGCTGTCCTCCTAAGATAGCACCGGTCACAGGGGACCCGCATATGACAGTGTCTGCATACGAGTACACGCCATCTCTAGTGGCATGGAGAGCTGAGCTTAGGTGACATGTTTAACCGGTGATGTATGTTTAAACTGACTTTGTCGTATTCCCCTTTTTAGTGGTCCTTCTCATCTTTGTAAAAGCGATGACAGCAGTGAGTAATTATTGCACTGATTAGTTGAGTGCTGGAACTGTGCTACGAGGTTATGTACGTATTGCCTTCTTGAATCCGCGCACCCCTTCGAGAGATCGATAGTATTCGAGTGTTCAACCTTTTCAATGCTGAGCAATTGATTAAATCCTGCCTGTTTGACAGTGATGGATGGAGTTACTGAGAATTGCGGCCCCATTCCCAAAGGATAGGATGGCTTTTCTTGTGACTAAACGAACCCAAGAATGATCACTAATTAACCTTCCTCTGAAGTCTCTGCCAAGAGGCCAACTTTCGATGGGTTTCTAGAGCCCAGAAAGCATAGCACGGAGATGCTGATGGTGGTTGTCTGTGAGAAAGAAGATCAGTTCTATGGCTATTTGGTCCCCAGTTCACAGAAGCTCAGGGATAGAGCATGATGGGTCGTTTTTGGCCTCTAGTAAAAGATGCTATTTATACATGTAATGAAATAGAGAAGATCAAGTAAATGTCACTATATTGACAGCTCTTTGAGGAGTCAGAGAGTTGAGTTGTCTTAACTCACACATTCAATAGCAAAGATCGGTTTAAACATTTTAAGAACTGTGGGAGGGATATGGATTTGTCGACCAGGAGACCTGGCTCTTAGCCCAGCTCTTAGTGACCTGTTCATCCCAGCAGACATGTAGGATGAATGGATAAAGCAATGAATTATATGTGACTCCTTGAGTAAGTCAACATATTTATCTCATTTTGAATTTCATGAAGGTTGACCTCTGGGCCTTTCAGAAATGTGATTAAGATCAAATGAGAAAATGAAGAATCATAATATTGGGCTAACATGTTCTAACACTTACGGTGTGACAGGCACTGTTCTAAGTGCTCATATACCTCTTGTGTTTTATTTCTAACAATGATTTTCTAGATCTACAGCAAAACTCCAAAGTATGCCTAATTATCTTTTATTCCTCTTGTTCCAGGCTCATTTAAATCCATTTCAGTTAGGCTTCCATCCCTCCTTCCCCACCCCTACACCAGAGGGCTCTTTCTCAAGGTCACCAGTGACTCTACATCACTCTGATCAGTCCACGCTCACCATATTTGACCTCTCTATCCAGCATTTGCCCCGGATGACCACTCCCTCAGAGCCAGCTGCTGTCACCACAACCCTGTTCTCACCCACATACGGCCAGCCTCACCCTAAGTTTTCCAGTATTTTCCATACTTAGTAGAGGGTGCCTTCAGCAGATGGTGGGGTCCCTCCCATGGATCTCCAGCGGGTGGGTGGGGAGGCTTAACCCCCAACCCACCTCACTGACTCAGGGGCTTCATTGTCAGTAATAGCGGGTCTCTACCCGACCGTGTCAGAGTTTGGGGAAAATGGAAAGTCAGGTATTTAGAATTCTAGCCCAACCTGCCTGTTTGACAGGTGAGAACCCAGAGTCCCAAGGTCACAGCTAACAGTAGAGCTGAAACAAAGCCACCAACCTCTTGCCTCCTGGCCCAGTGCTTCAGAAAGCAACATCTCCTATGAGAAAACTATGACAATTTGCAAATCGAAGCTACAAATTTTGCTTTCACTCTATCTTTCACCCAATTTGAAATTTAAAATAAGGTTGGAAACATGTCTGTAGTGTCAAATTTTCTTTAACTAATAAACAAGTTTAACTTTCATAACAGGTCTTATTGCCATCACTCTTGAGCTGTGTCTGCCAGCGGCTCAGCTGTCTTTTTTGAATATGGGAAGGTGACCCCAGAAGATACTGTCCAAGGGCAACAGAGGTGTCAGGATCATCCAAGTCAAGCTCAGGATGCAGGGCGTTATTTTTCATCTTTCTTTACATATATTCTTAGATCTTTCCAATGTATTATACCATTTTTTTTTTGAGCCTTTACTATGTGCCTAGCATCAACTGGTTATTTTTATACATTAATGACATTCAACACTCACAAAACCTATGAAGTAATAATAACTATTACTTATTGATCACCTACTGCATGCCAAGAACTTGGCAGTCATTATTGTCAATCTTCACAAATCCCCTCCCTTCCTCAGAGCCCTCTCAAAACCAGAAACTCAAGTCAGACCTCTGTCCTCCACTGTGCTTGCAGTAAACTTGGTCACGACTCCAGTTTCACACATGGGGAAACCGAAGCATGAAGAGATTCAGTGATGTGTCCTACAATACACAGAAGTGATGAGCTGTGTACCCCGGAGCAGCCCAGCCTGCCCACTTCTACTCCACTAACTGCTATGGCTCTGTTAAATTCTTCCACTCAGCTCAAACTGGGGACATGTAGATGTCCAAGTTGCATTGTGGACTCTAGGTCCAAAACCCCCAGTGGGTTGTCTGAGATAGCTCCAAACACTTCTGAGAGGAGGCCGTCACAATTCCGAAGGCTAACCCAGACTGCTGGACAAGCTCGGAAGCTGGGGACATACCACTTCTCCCTGGAGTCAGCTCTCCATCATTACTCCCGCAAAATCACGTTAAGGACGGTGGGGAAAGCATTATCCTAAGTACAGAAATCCTTTTGAAAGCCTCACAGGAGACTGTAAAAAAGCTCTCGATGTTGTTTATAAACAGATTAGGGAAAGAAAAAGGAAGTTGGCCCCCTACAAGAGAAGAAAGGTATAATTAACAAGAACAATAAATATGGGGAACAGAGAAGACAAAGGATTCTTTATTTTTGTGTTTTGCGTTGTTTTGTTTAACTAAATGATTCTTTTGTGTCAGTCCTTTGCTATAAATAGAAGCTAATCTCCATTTTCTCCCCTAAGCACTGGATAGATTTTTGCCCGTGTCTTATTGTACATCAAAAAGGAAGGATACTTATTATGTACTGATCATGTGAAACAGTCAGCTAGAGGCATCAGGTTCATCTGCTCAGGTCATCCTCACAGAATCCAGGGAGGTTAGCTTCATTTTTTTTTTTTTTTTTTTTTGAGGCCTACAGCACCCGGTCTTCCTAGATGGTCTCCCATCCAAGTACTAACCAGGCCTGACCCGGCTTAGTATCTGAGAGGTTAGTTTCATTTTTGAACTCTCCTCGTTATCTGATCCCCTGCTGGTGCCACCAATTAGCTGAACCAAATTAAAGCCAGGGGAGCCTGGCTGACTCAACCTTTGAAAGTCCCTTCCCTGGGCATTGAGAAGGTGTTGACGGGGAAGAGTGACTCTGGAAAGGCGAATGGAGACTGAGCTCTTTCAAAGATCACTCTGCACCATTGGTAGGACTGTAAAATGATGCCACCGCCATGGGAAACGGTATGGCGTTTCCTCAAAAAATTAAAAATATTATTACCATATAACCCAGCAATACCACTTTTGGTCATATGTCCCAAAGAATTGAAAGCAGGGTCTTGAAGAAATATTTCTACACCCCATGTTCATCGCAGCATTATTCACAATAGCCAAGAGGTGGGAACAACCCAAATGTCCATTGACAGATGAATGGATAAACAAAGTGTGGTGTATGCATACAATACACACACACACACACACACACACACACACACACACACACACACACACACATGCAATGAAATATTATTCAGCCTTAAAACGGAAGAATCTTATGCTATAACATGGATGGACCTTGAATAATTATCCTCAGTGAAATGAGCCAGTCACAAGAATAAAAATACTGGAAGATTCCACTTATATGAAGCACTTAGTCGACCTCATAGAAACAGGAAGTAGAAAGGTAGTTGCTAAAGGCTGAGGAGAGTGGGAAATGGGGAGTTGTTTTAATGAGCACAGAGCTATAGGTGTGCAAGATGAAAAAGTTCTAGAGATTGGTTGCACAACCGTGTGAAAATACTAACCACTACTTAAAAATGGGTAAGATGGAAATTTTATGTTACATGTGTTTTATTAGAATGAAAGAAAAAAGATCACTCTGGCTGTTGACGGAGCTGCGTGTGGCGGCTATAGAAGCAGGGAGACTGGTTGGCAGGTTACTGCGGTACTCCAGACCAGGGATAAAGGTGGCTTGTGTGTGGTGGGTCGTGATGAAGATGACAGAAATGGACAGACAGGTTTAGGATTATCTGCTGCTGGCTTGGAAGGGGGGATTAGGCGATTTGCCCAAGGTCACTCTGTGACGAATGGCTGAGCTGAAACTTGAATGCAGGGTCGACTCCAGAGCCCACACTCCCACCTTCCTTCCAGACGTCGGCAGCTTCCAACATCATCTGATGGACGGACAGGCAAGCTCACTGGGATGGCATTTCTTGCCATTTGGGTCCAGTTCATGCAATTGGGTAGGTGGCAATCACTTCACGATATTGCCTTCTAAGAAACGCATGACATTTCTCAAAGCCTTAAGCTTTTAAAAAAATATTTATTTTAACTAGTTTCAAGTATGCAGTATATTGGTTAAACATCTATATAGTTTGTAGAATGATCCCCCCAATTGCTCCCTTCCTCCCTTGACCCTCCACCTAGCTAACATATTCATGCTAATTGCATTCCCTATGCCATGCTCCCCATCCCCGTGACCATCCATCAACTACTCACTTGTACTTCTTTAACCCTTCACCCCATTCTCCCAGCCCTCCAAGCCCCCTCCCCTCTGTCCATCACCCAAGAGCACACTGGGCCTCACCGGTGACTCTCTTTGGTTCATTAGACACAATACAATTAATTATTCCTGCCTTAGGGAATTTACTGTTCCCATAACCTGGTATTTCCAGATCTTTGATATTCACATCTCAGCTCATATGTCACCTCCTCAGGGAGGCCTTCCTTGACCACTCAGTCCAAGCAGGCACTTTCCCAAATAACTCAATGACAGTGATTTTTCCTTGCTGCTGCTCCTTGTTTCCTTCATAACTTTGATTTGGTCACCAGAGGGATGAACAGAGCCTCCATCATCGACATCATTTTGGTTGCCCCTCAAAGCCTTAAGCTTTAAAACGTGGGCTTTATTTCAGATTATTGCACACTGAGCTCATCTTTCTGCCAGCAGCTCACGGTTTTCCTGCAGCGTTTGCATTGTGCTCCTGTCTGGCTTTAACTGCTTTGGGGTGCTGCAGTAATCAGCCTGTGGGTTTATGTTTAGCCTGTGGATTGGAATCACAGGCTTTATTCACACTGGCAGCAGAAACTCTTCTAATTCTGCAGAAATCCCTTCCAGCACCTGGTGGGGGCAGCCAGCAGGGGATGAACTCTTAGAACCTTTTGTTTTCACCTCTGCTCCTTAATGTTTAGGTTGCTAGGAAACCAGATACACATCAGAGAACGAGCTTTTCTGAGGTTACCTGAGGTCCAGCTTGTGTTAATGGCCACAAATTGCAATCACACTTCAGTGGTGGCCAAGGCCTCCTGAAGAAGGTGATGATGAGAGAGCTGCAGCTGCATTGTGGGGCCGGTTTATACTCCTTTTCCCAGACTTCCCATTTTTCCATCCGTCAGGGACCAAGTCACCAACTCTGGAAGGCTAGAGAAGCCTTGGTCCTCCACCCTAAGAGTTATTCTTAAGGTGCCCCCACTCCTATTTTTCATGGCTGAGGTTTATGTACTCAATACTGTTGTCAAAAGCAGGAGTTTTCAAACTGTGGTTTCCCCCGATCAGCAACATCAGCATCACCTGGGAACTTGTTAGAGCTGCAGATCCTTGAGCCCTACCTCAGACTTACTGGATCAGAACCTCTGGAGGTGGGGTCTGCAGTCTGTTTAACAGGCCGTCCAGGAGATTCTGATGAGTGCTGAGGTTTTTGGTTTTAATAATTTTTCTTTATATTTTTAAAAATTTATTTTTCTGTTATAGTTGACAGATAATACTATATTAGTTTCAGGTATACAACATAGTGATTGGACATTTATATGCCTTACTAAGTGATCACACCGATAAACCTGACATCATGCATCGTTATTACGTTATAAGTGAACGGGATTAAGAAGTACAGATTTCCAGGTATAAAAGGAGTCACAAGGATGTATACAGCACAGAGAATATAGTCAGTTTCAAGTGTTCAGGTTTGAGGGCCCTGGGAACCCCTGTCTCTGGAGTCTAGTGCTGGCCGGCTGAGTGACGCTGGGCAGGTCATTTCTCTTCCAGGAGCCTCGGTCTAACATGAGGAGATAGCGCACACCAAGCACCCGGCACAAGCACCTGGATCGATCTTCCTCCAGTCAAACCCGCTTTTCAGTGGCCTACCCTATGCTGGCTGGCATCCGGGGTTGGCAAGTGTTCAAAAAGAAGTGACGTCTGTTAAAGATTACTGTTGTAGTGTTACCTTTCTTATCTCAATATGAAATCTGAGTTGCAGAGCCTTTACTGTGTGATGCAGAGTCTCTGCTTCTCAGAAAAAAGGAAGCTGGGTCCTGAGTATCTGTCCTTCCTGTTGTCTGAACTCTGCTCGTGGGGACTTCTGTATAGATAAGGACGGGAAGATGTAGGTCCAGAAAAACTCCTGGGTCCAACGTCAGATGCCCCCCCCTTAGGAGACTGACCAAAGCTTCTAAGAAGTCCAGGACCCAGAGCACATCTTATAGGGACATCCCCCAGAGAGGCTGCCCTCTGCCCTCTGGGGCAGTCTGAACAGGCCAATTTGCAGCTAGAACAGGCATATGAGCTTTGCACATGTGTCTGCTCGCATGCACCCCACCCCAGACACTGGAGTGAAGGTTATTGGAAGAGAAAGACAGAAAAAGAGCTAATTCCTCCCTGATCACTGAGCACTGCTGAGCCTTGTAGCTAGTCTCCGTTTCTCCTTTTCTTTTGCTGCTCTCATTTGACTTCTGGTTCCTTCTTATTGCTGTTTGGGTGCCCTTTCTTCTTCTCTGCTGGGTGCTCTTTGCCCAGCAATGCATCAAGATGGAGATGAAAACAAGATTGCTCAGTCTCCCCTCAAACAGAATTTCTGATCTCTCAGGCTCAGCCATTCTGTAGCCGCAGCATCTATATGAGGCAGATTTTCTAAGGCAGCTTAGGTTCCAAATAGACCTTTGGTCTTCGTGTATGCATGTCCCGTGTCTTGATTTCAGGTTCAGAAAATAAGATCCCCAAATCACAGATGGTGTGATTGCTAATCTAGTAGGTAGGTACTGATTGGTGTGTTTCCCAGGAAATCTATGCTTTTAATAGGGCCCATCGGGAAACAGATGCCTCGTGCAGAAGAGGGTAGGAATTTGCAGCGTGGCACAGGCTACTGGGGGAGGTCGAGTCTGGCATTTGGTGCCCTTCAAACCCACAGTGCTGACTGCCACACATTTTATAAACAGGGCCACCTTTCTCTGTGTGGATCAGGACTTTTGACCCTCATCCAGCCCCACCCTTCGTGCTGCCGCTCATACCTCCCTTAGACTCTTTTTCTCTTTCCGCTTTCTGCTCTACTTACATGTGTGTTTATCTTTTGATCTTCTCCACTGGATGTGAGCTCTTAGAGGGCTTGCCGAGACTGTGGTTCATTTTGTATACGATTAGCCCCCTGCCCATTAATTTTTATGAAATCACAGAATTTCAGACTGTAAAGAACCATAAGGATTCTATTCTAATGGTACCATTCGACATCATAGACCATAACTGGATGATCTGGATGGATGGATGGGATGGGATGGGATGGGATGGGATGGATGGATGGATGGATGGATGGATGGATGAATAGATGGATGGTTAGATGGGAAGGTAAGTAGATGTATGAATGTATGTGTGGGTAGATACATAGGTTGAGTAGATGGATAGATTGATGGATTGAAAAAGGAACGAATAGATGCACATTACAGGTGAGGAAAATGGGGCTTAAAAATGCTGTATTCCTAGGCCACAGTCAAACAGTGGGTAGAGCTGGAACACAAGTGAGCAGATTCCCAAGACCACGCTTTTAGTGTCGTTGCTACACTGTTCCCTGCAGATGGATGCTCTTTAGATAGGTTAGTTTAACTAATAAAGTAATCTTTTCCTTCCAGCACTTCAATAGCCAGTAGCTATTTATAACAGGAGAAAATTCTTCCCCATCCCCTCTCCCACCTTCCCCACTGAAGAGAAATAGATGACAAGTTCTTTTTTTCCTCCTGAACCCAGTTATTCTGGGAACCAACCATGAGCGGTGTGGGTGGTGAGAGTCTTTAACAGCCTCCAAATCTAGGCCAGGATGGCCAGGGATTCTGAAGGAGTCATTTAGATCAGAGATTGTCACGCCATCTTGATCACCAGATTCACCTCGAGTGCCGTAAAGCCATACATGGACATTTCCCAGACCCAACTCTAGATTTTTTTGATATGCCTGACGATGCTTGTTTTAAACGTTCCCCAGACAAGTTTAGTCATCAGACAGGTTCTGAATCTCTGGTATGGATTACAGTGATACATAGATATATAAATAGGATAGTTTTATTTGAGTCCATTAATCAAATAATTCACTCTGCAAACATTTATTTGTTGCATTCTTTCTAAGTCAGGATCCTGGAAGGGAACTAATGGTAAGTTCCTACTGGATATTTTGAGGAGCATTTAAGAAACTAGTTGTTTCTGAATTGAGGGTAGGATTTAAGAAGACCAACAAAAAGATAGTGCAGCGGCTCTGGCCGAGAACTCACCAGGAGCTGTTACTACTTGTAGGCCTGATGTGCAAGGGAAGGAAGCAGTTACCGGAACCCAGAGAGAGGGAGGTGAGTGGAGGAGATGCCCTGACAGGCCTCCCCGTTGGGACCAAATCAACCCACGGCCAAACAGCAAAGAGTTAAGGAATAAAGACTTCACATCTCCCTTCATCCAACTCAACCAGAAGCCAGAGGCCAAAGAAGCACTTTGATGCAGAGAACAAAGTCCGCCACACAGGGCACAGCTCTTATTGCTCAGAAAATTCCAAGAGTTTTGGGTGCTAGGAACAAGGAACCACAGAATCACAGAACCAAGGAACCAGTGCATGAAGGCTTGACTCACACGAAGATAGTCAAGTTATTCAAGCTGATTGTCACCAAGGACACTGTATTCCTGGTTACAAAGCACCTTCGTGGAGGGGACATGTTTGATCACTTGCAGGACCACAGCCGCGTGACCGAGAATGAGGCACTTTCCAACAGCTCATATCCGCTGTGCAGGACTGCTACTAGAGAGGCACTGTTCACAAGGACCTGAAGCCACAAAATGTGCTTTTTGATGCTCTAAATTCAATGTAAAAATAGCGGACTTTGGACTCAGCACTCAGCTCAGCGGGAGTAAGTTGAGCTCGTTCTGTGGCAGCCCGTTATGCTGCCCGAGAACTCTTTCTGGGACAAAAATATGACGGTTCTCCAGTAGACATATGGAGCCTAGCGGTGGTTCTTTCTAAGATGATGACTGGGACCCTGCCTTTTATGGGAGAGAAACTGTGGGAGCTGTGGCAGCAGGTACTGAGCAGGAAATACCGTGTGCCGTTTTTCATGTCTTTTGAACTGGGAAAGTTATTAAAGAAATGTATGACCCTTGACCCCAGGAGCAGAGGAAGTTTAAGAGAAATCATGTGTAATTCATGACTAAACAAGAACCAGGTGGAAGATCTCAGGCCTTTCAGTGAGTGGCCCTGTGAGGACATGGACCCCTGGGTGACAAAGAAAATGATGAACCTGGAATTTGAGTGGGACCAGGTCGAGGACTCATTAAAAAGCAAGAGGTACAACAGTGTGAGGCCACACGCCTCATCCTGAGCACCAAGAAACACAGAGTGGAGGTGGTGCCATTGTGGGAAAGCCACTGTCCCTCCCCAACCCAGGAGGCTCAGCCAGACTGCTCTAGCTTCTGCAGGGCGGGCAGATCAGCAGCCTGAGGACCAGGAGTCAGGACAGAAGGCCAGAGAGCTGCCAGTCCCCCACTGTGACCCTGGGGACCTCCCTTCCATCCACAGCGGCAGCAGCAGCAGCAGTGAAACCCCAGAGGGAATCAGCCATTTCTGGCGGGAGATGGCCAGGAGGTTCTTGGACTTAATTTTGAGAAAGCTCTGCCTTTGGCCATCCAGTTAGGGTATGGCAAAGGGACCGGGGTAGAGCCCATTTAAATTGCAGATGAGTAAGGCCAGGCTACAAAGACTCTGGGGAGGTCAAGCCAGGTTTCTTGCATTTTAAATGCCAAACTCAAAGATGCTGAACTCCAGGGAGCCTGACCACGTGGAGGGGGAGATCAGATCATCCACAGGCTGGACACAAACCGCTGTAGGTGGCAGCAGTGCAAGAAGTACACAGTGTGAGTGCAACGTCCCCTGGGCGAGAGGACTGGGTCTAGCATACGATGGAGGTGTGCAAACTGCCAGGGAGTTTTCTGCACGGGACTCACATCAGGAGAGTACCTGGCATCTCCGTGGCCGTCAGAAGCACCGTATCCAAAATACCTGGTGAGCTTGGGGGACGGCCTGAAGCCCCCTGAGGGACAAGAGGAGAGGCTGCCCCAGCTGCACCGAATCACCCTGCGTGGATCTTCAGAGACTGGACTGTCTTTCCTGGGGCCCTTCTCCCCTCCCCTGCTCTTCTCTTCCATGTGTGTGAGAGGCTGATGATTTTTAGCAAAGTACTTGGTTCTTCCAAATCTTGTAATAAACTTGATGCTTCACAAAGATGTATCGAATACTCTGTTTTGCATCCTTTCTGCACAGAATTGGGGCCGTGCATCCTCTAGTCTCAGAAGCGTGCAGTGATGTAGTACTTGGACTTTATCAAAATAACTAATGGAAAAAAAAGAGAGAGAAAATTATCACAGTAACTTCCAACAGCAACAAATGCGATTCTGACGGGAAAAGGCAGTGGGCCCTGCTGCAGGGCAGAAAGGCAGACATTGTGCTACTTCCCACACTGACATTACCTAACATTTGCACGAAGACCCAGGGGAACTTTCGGTCCCATGGCCTGTGTTAACTACCACGTAGGTCCATACTAGGATAATGAAGTGCAGCTTTGTTTCCCGACTATGGCAGGAGTCGGCCTTCCCCTATCCCTCTTGGGTTTGGCCACAGGAAATGGAGAGTTGGAGCAGGAACAGAAGAAAGGTCAGGTTCAGCAAACTTCCTGGCTGTGAGTTAGGAGGAGGCCTCCCGGGAGGCACCCCTGACAAAGTGGCATGGTGGAATGGGACAAGCTCTGGGTTCAAATCTCACCCTGACTCACCAGCAAGCTCCTTACCTACTTCTCGCCTGTTTCCTCCTCTGAAACCTGGGGCACAGTCACCCTCACACTCAGAGATGAGGGCATCCTGTGTGAATTACAACATGCAATGCTAGGTTGTTTCAGATGCCCTTGGCTGTGGGTGGGTCTGAAGGCCGGGCCCAGGGCAGGTGGGAGAGGTAAGGGGCGGGTGCCCCAGATGTGACATTGTAGCTGTCTAAAGAACTGGGCTGAGTGTGTGCGCATTCTAACATCCCAAAACAGGTTGCTGCTGTTAGCAAATTCAGTCATTAAGGTCATTAATTAAGGTCATGTTTCCTCTCTCCTGTCAATTATCATCATCTAGGACATGTTGCTTGTCATAGAATGGTTCTGCTCAGTTCCTCAAAGGCATGGGACCTCTGCACACCTGTGACTTTCTGTCCACTCCTGCACTCACGCAAGTGCTCAGTGTCTCTCAGTAGTTCCCACTGCCTGTGGCCCGCCCCTCTCTAGGAATAAAACGTAACATGAGACCTTGCCTACCTTTCTCACCTGCATTGCATTCCTGCAGTAATGAACCACTAAATGAACCACTAGTAGTCCCCAGTACCCAAGATGTCTCCTGCGCCTGTGCACCTTTGCATTTCTGCTCCTCTTGCATTTCTGTTCTCTTGGCCTTGAACTCTCTGTCACCTTGTCCAGCTCTCCTCTATGGCAGGATGGTGTTGGTTGCTCACACTGCCTTTTTCCTGTGGAAGCTCAATTTGAAGGAATCACAGTTAGCTCTAGCCAGTTATGGCATCCACTTTCACCTCAAATAGTGATTGGTTGGGGCAAGGACTGGTGACCCAGTTTGGCCAATGAGATATTAGAGAAAGTCAATGGGGGCTTCCGTGACAGATTTTTCTTCCTCAAAAGAAATAGATGGGCAGGGAAGAAGGTGTCTCCTTGCTTCTGTCTTGAGTGTTAACTATGCAGATGTGTGGGCTGGAGTGGAGGCAGCCATAGTGAAACCACGAGGAAGTGACAGCAACATTCTGTCAATGGTGGAGTAGAGAGGTAGGTGGCATCTTTGCCACTGATGACATTTTTAGGCAACCAGACCATCTCTGGGCCTCCCATCTCTCACGTCATCTTTCAACATGAAATGTTAGATGCCTTTGTAGTCTAAGCCATTCTTAGTAGGGTTTTCTGTTACTCCAAGCTTCAATTCTCAGTTGAAAATTCTGTCCTTAACTAGTCCCCCAGAAGACTTAGGTCTCTGCCCCTGTTCCCTCTCACTTCACCCACGAAAGCAAGTCATAAGCTACCGTGCTCTGGCTGGTTGGCTTATGTGTATTTGAGGTAAGCCTCTGCCTCTTTTTCTCTGCACTCTGAGCCTACACACAGTGGGCCTTCAGGGAAGCTCAGCGACCTGGCTACCTGCCCCTTCCTTGGTCAGAAGCCTCCAGCTATCAGAAATCATTTTGGCCCAAGCATTGCTTCTGGACTCTGAGTGCTCTTCATCTTGAAGTATGAAGTCCCAACCTTCAGATCTTGCATCACCAGTGTTGAGCTGTTGATTTATTGCCAGCTCAATCTCCTGTGACAGCCGTAGGAGGTCATGGTGCAGAGAAAGGAGTACATGAGCTGAGTTTCAAGGGAAACATGGAACAGGTAGTGATGGATACATCCTGTTCCAAATGGGGTGAGGTTCTCTACATGTTCTGGAAAAGACCTCTGGTGTGCAATTGGGAAGGAGAGTCCCCTGAAGCCCCCAAAAGGAGATGTCACCAGATAAATAGTGGAGTGGGCAAAGGCTTTTTCCCCTGCAGCAGCTCCAGATGCCAGCCTGTGAGTGGGAGACTACCTGGGTGGTCAGTCACATGAGAGTGACTCTGTAATTGCCAAGCAAAGCAACAGAAAGGGTTGCTGTGTGTAAGGGAACAGGGAGGATATGGTGATGCCTTTGAGGGAAGGTCCCCTCCTCCCTTCAGTGCAAAATGCTTCTGTGAGTCTCCTAATGGTCACATGGCAGTTACCAACTCTTAGGTACCCATAGCACACCCAGCATGGGGCTGGGTGCCTTAGCTCTTGTCACGTGGTCAAGCTACATCCTGTGGCTTCTCGGAGTGCAAACAGCAGAATCTGGGTGTGCTGTCTATCTCCTCACTTCTTCACTTTGGCCCACTTACCTCCCTTCTCTGAGCCTCAGTATTGTCGTCTCAACGGGGACATGAGTTGCTACCTTAACAGGGTTAATCCCACAAGGACTGATTTGGTTTAGCCTGTAGCCAGCCATCCCTCAACAGATATTGCTTGAATTTATTTGAATCTCCAGATAAGACTGGAGTCTTGCAGTGCTATCTGGATATCCTTCCTTGAAGCTGACCTAAATCAATAGTGTTGCAGTTTCAGGGCACTCCATTTAGCCAGCTGGAAAGAACAGTTAGAATTTTTCTGATAGCCAGTGACAGAAAACCCAAAATGGCTTAAAAGAGCAATCAATCAAAACCAGAAGAAATAATTTATGTAACTAAGATGTCTAAATGTAGATAGCTTCACATACGGCTATACCTTGGTGCTTCATGATGTCTGCAAGAATCATCTCTCCTGACCTCCTGGCTTTGCTTACTTTCCTTGTCTCTGTGCTGGTGTGTTCTCAGGTGGACTTTCCGTTTTTGAGAGCAAGATGGCCACCAACGGCCACCAGGCAGTTATCATACTCCCATCTCCAGCACTCCAACTCCAACAGAAATAGAACACCTCTCCTGCCGGGCGACCCCCGCCCCTGCCCTTCCCCTTTACCCACTTCCACGCCTGCGCCGACCTTTCCCGTGATTTCAGCGCTAACAACTGACTGGTCACATGCCCAGCTCTGAGCCAATCACTGTGGCCAAGGAGGGTGGACTATGCTGATTGGCTACCTGGAGGTCACATGACCACCCTCTTCAGGGAAACTTGTGGGAGATACTGTGATGCCTGATAGAGCTGGGTTAAGTGTTCCGCTGCTGCATCCCTCTGTGATTAATTACCTGGGATGTACATGCTCATATCCTTTATCCACATCTTTTTGTTATCTATTTACAAAAGAATACATGGCGCGCCTTTTCCTTTCCCAAGCCCCATTTCAGCTACACCAAAAAGAGAGCAAGACTTCTTTTTTGAAGACAGGATTTGGTGTCCACTCCGAGCTTTAAAGGCCTGCTTTTTGTGTCCTTTTCTCAGTCAATAAACATCCACTGAATACCTAATGGGTGCTACTGTGAGTTTTCAGGACTAGTAATCATTCTCAGAAGTGGGCATCACTCTGGAAACTTCTAAAGGAAATGAGTTTTGTCTGAGCAAGCATCTGGAGGGTAGCTTCCAGTACCACTTTGCCATTCACTGTGTGGCCCCGAGGGAATTCTTTCTGCTATCTGGGCTTCTGGTTTCTCACCTGCAATAGGAGGCACTGGAGTGAATGAGATCCTGGAAACTCTCAGCTGTAACATGCTGTGGTTCAGCCTTCAAACATGTCTTCTCGGCTGTGAGTCAGCCCAGAGCAGAGGAGGATCTGGAGCTTTCTGTGCCTGTGAGGACTCCAGGCTCCAGGTTTCTGTGAGGTTGCCCAAAATGACTGCTACTACAGAAAAGCTCTTTTGGGGTGTTTCTGAATTCCTAGGCCTCCTGCCCCAGAGAGTCAAATTTGAGATTCTGAAAAGGAAGTGTAGGAAGGCCACATGGAGGCTGGGAAAAGATGATGTGGTTGTTCCCCAAAGCCCATTTATTATCTTTCCCCTTCTTCCTCCCCTCTTCCTCTCCTGCCCACCCGCTTCTTTCTCTGTTGCAGCTGAAATTAGTCCAGCTGCCTGGAAGGATAGAGATTGCTGTGTATTAGTAGGGTAGGCAGGGATTCCTCTGAGGCATGCCCAGTGGGGAGGCCTTTCTTTTTCTTCTAGTTGAGTCTAATTTCCCTTCACTCTAAACATTTGTGGACATAAATTTCCCTGGTCACTGTGTCAGTTCACTCATTATTCACTCAGCAGCTCATCACATTATTAATCCATTTGTTCCCTTCTTTACTTACCTCTTGTTTGCTTTCTTAAGGAAAAGGGAATATTTATTAGGAGAACATAGGGAACCTAAGAATGAACAGAGCCTAGAACAGCTGGACTTCTCAAAACACTGGAGCCAGAAACAGGAAGACATGAGCAAGCAGGTCAGCTGTGTTTCTTGCATAACCATCACCACCCACCCTTCCAGGGCACAGTGTCACTCATCCATGTTTTTCTCTGCACATTACTAGATCCTTTTGTCTTTTAAATTTATTGATTTCTCCCCATTTCCACTGCCATGACTCTGGTCTAAAGCACTACCTGTTTTTATAAACTAAAGTGGTCTCCCTAAATTCACTCTTGCTCATTTCCCACCTCTTGTTTTCTCTGCGCTACAGCAGAGTGATTTATTGAAAATGAAAAAGGTCCTCGGTGGTTTTTCATTGCTCCTAGGATAAACATCCAAACCTTAAGCATGGCGTGCACCTGGATTCCAATTAATCCCCATTCAGGGCCCTTGATTGGAGCACCTCTCTCATTGGAAGTAGACAGCCCTGCCCCCACTGCTCTCAGGAATGGCAACGGGGCTGACGAACCGTGAAGGAAATGTGAGCACATACTATAAGAACCAGTCTGTGATTTACCACCTTTCTTTTCCTTCTTGTACCACGATGGCAGCATTCCAGATAGAGACTGCTCTGGCAGCCTGAGCCCAGAGGGAAGATGACTTGGAGCAGAACCATGTAGACATGTAGCATGAGAGGTAAATAAACCTTCTTGTAGGCCACTGAGATTTGGGGGATCATTTGTTATGACTGGGTAACCAATCCTTTAAAATCGGGTGGGTTCCAGTACTTTTCAAAATAATTCAAGAAAATTCTAATCAACCTAATTATTTTTCTTTGTCACAATCTTGCAAAGACTTCAAAGAATTAAACAGTAATCCCACATCACAGCTCTTTATTGCTCATGTTATTTTTGTAAATAAGTTTTCTTAGTGATTGAATCTATAAAATGAAAAATAGAATTATAATTGATAAACCTATCTCTCTCAAGCAATAAATAATTCATGAGTACATGAATTAATTGGAAGAAAAGACATTGATTTTGTTTACCAAGTATTTATCAAGTTGCTCAATTCCATGAATAACTATAATGATGATTGAATTTGTAATACAATTTTTGACACAAATCTTTATTATAACAGGAAATTTAAGACCAATTAAAATTAATTTTATAGTTATTTTCATTGCAAAGTATGATAAAAAACTTTAATTATGGCACATTTATTCTGCATGGGATTCTAAAAAAAGCTCAAGTATTAAAGCAATATGTAAATTTCAATCATCGACAATAAGCTTATTCAGCTTTCTCAGAGATAAAGCTGGAAATATGCTGGAAATGTAATTCTTTGCAACTATTTCTGTTTTCAATGACATTTTATATGTTCCTCTAAAAACATGTCAAGTGGTATAAAGTTTCCTGAAATTCTTATTAGACCACTAGACATAAAGGATTTGAAGACAAAATTTTAGAATACAGTCATCATTAACTTGGCTTCAAATTAATTTTTAAAAGTGGGTAAAAAATAAATGTCTGCAGGAGATTTTATAAACCATTATTAATTAAAAAGTATTATGAATATAGTAAATTAGGCAAGTAAAAAAATATGTGAAAAGAAATGTCTTTGTCATACCCCACACTCAAAGTATCATTAGTGCTTTTTACAGCATTTTACATGTAAAAATGGGCTCCAAGGCAGAGGTGGAAGGGAAAGAACAGTGATGAAGCACAGAGCGTGAGCCGAACCTTCGTGTAAATTTTAAAAATTTTTTTTAAAAATTACAGTTGACAATTCCTAGCAGCCTGGTTATCATCCCCACCTCATAGATGAAGACATGGGACTGAAAGCAGTGACAGGATTTTCCCCGGCCACACAACCAAGGCTAAGTTACCCATCTTTCTCTTCCCTATCTCTTTATGAGCCTACTCACCTGTTCAGCTCTTGGACAGACATGCCTTTGTTGCCACTGTATCTCCAGGGCCCGTCAACTGTCTGATATGTAGTAAGTGCCTAATAAATGCCAGTGGAGTCAGTGGAATTTCCCCCAAGAAAATTCAGGGGCTCAGCCTATCTCTAAAACTCTCAGTTCCTTACTCTTGCTTTTTGGTTGAAACCTCATCATGCAGTCTGAACAGGCAGGAAGATCCGGCTCTGTTTGTTGACACGAAGACACAGATGGAGACTAATTTGGCAATTATTTATTTTGATCTTATCCAGCATTTTTGTTTTTCTCTAGCCCTTTGATTAATTGGGTGGCTCCCAGCAGCCTGTGGGTCCATTTTATGCCTCACTAGTAAGTCCCACAAAATCGCATTAAATCAATTAAGTTGGAGGGGTGTGAGAGAAGCCAGAAGGTAAGGAGGGGAATCTGTGTGACTTATCTTGTCAGACAAAACCACTCCAGTCATGTGGCTGCAATAAGGAGGGGCTTCCATCTACCATCTGCTGTGCTGGGCGCTGTGTGGATTCAGGTCGGGGTCCCACGTGGATTCCGCCTCTCAGTGAGCAGCGTCCAGTAGAGATAGAATTGGGACCTCTGTATACAAAGCAGAAGTACCAGGGTGAGGTGTAAAGTGGCACAGGAACAGTGCCGAGAAAATGCTATGACAGATCAGAGAGGGGAGAGAGGACTCGTGTTGTGTGTGTGTGTGTGATGACGGTGGACAGAGGGGATCAGGAAAAGCTTTCTGGAAGACACAGTGTTTGACCTGGGTCTTGAAGGGTGATGGGATTCCAGGAAGCAGGTGTCTCCTAAGCCTTGGCAGGCTTTGCGAAGTGCAGAGCATGGGTGTTAAACAGTTAGGTTCTCTGGCTGAAGCAGAAAGTACACAGAATGGCAAAACTGAGGTGTGATGGACGTGAAGTCTGTGGCATCGATTCTGGGAAGCCCAAACTGCCAGGCAGGGAGGTGTTTAGGTGCCACGGGGAGCAGTCCTGGGTTTGGAGTCTAAGCTTCTGGCTTTTAAATTTGGCTTGCTAGCCGGGTGACCTTGGGCAGCTGCCACATCGGGCATCCAGATGTGTCCAACTTGCCCTCTCCTTGACCCTGTAATGAAGCCGCCACAAGGATCCAGGTAGTACATGTGGAACGTTTTACACAGGCACATGGTAAGCGTTCAACAGATGCTAACAGCAATGTTGTTATTTTTGGTTTTAATCATTAGATGGTGAGATTCCATGAAAGGTTGTATTGAGATACGTGAGAAAAAATAGGTGGAATACTCTTTGGAAATATCTGGGATCTTTTGACCTTTCAGGTGAGCATCTTTTATTAGCTAGATGTTCACGCGAACAGATACTTTATTTTTGGGTGTGTAAAGGGCACAAAACCATTTATCCTGAGTCATAGTAAACCACTGTGCAGAGAGTAGTATTGAATTTGATTTTTTAAAAAATTAGATGGTTTAAGTAAAAAGAATATCTAAATTTAGAGCTCACTTAAAAAAAGATTTTCTGAGCACTGTCTGTGCCAAATACTAGATTATGCAGTGGTAATACAAATATCAGAGGTTCTGGTCCCAGCTGATTAGAGGACTTTGATGAAAATAAACACAAAACATGGTAACTTTGATTTAAAAAAAAAGCCTTGCACAGGTTCTAAATTTAGGAAATTATTGAAATAGCTATAGGTAAAGTACCGACTGCTACTTGCTACCTGCTGACAGCATATACCTAGGTCTATATTTTTTAAAGTAATGAAGATTGTTTTTGTAGCTAGATCCATAAATTCAAAATTATGAAGTTATGACAAGGAAAGCCATAAGAACTATAAACCTTATAGAATAAGACACCCAGGAGTTTTGTCATGTTTTGAGCAATTATAGTTCAATTCTAGGAATTCTGGAGACATGTGAGATAGCAGAGGATGGACAGGTGAACAAGCAGTTGAATGCTCTACCTATGTATTCTTAAGCATGATGATTCACTTGCAAGCGAAGAAGGAGACATATGGACATCGTCTTGTTTGCTTCTTCTGAGCCTGGCACAGTATGCGCACAGCATTTCACATATGCCATCCCTTTGGACACTCAGCAATAGCCCTGTGGGGTAAAGATTATTATCCCCATTAATGACAAGGTATCAGAACCAGAGACGCTAAACAACTATCCCTAGGTCACAGAGCTGGTACGTTGCAGAGCCAGGCTTGGGACATTGGTGTGTCAGACTCCACAGCCCTCTCCGCATTTGCTTCTTCAGCACTCTACGATCATTCTTGTTAAGCTGACAGGAAGCAATTGTTCATTAGTCTGATGCAGATGTAATGCATCCTCAGAAGCATTCTCTTTGTGGTGACCATCCATCCATGTACACGAACGAGGTGGGAAGATGAAGGTGGCCATCGCTTCTCTCCTGCAGTGTGGGCTGGCGATGACTTTCTCAGAGAGTCTGTCTCCATCCTTCCCCTATTTCTGACTGCCTGGCACCCCATCCAAAGCCCTTCTCATCCTGGCTGCTCCTGAGAAGATCTGCACCTCGTCTCTGGTTCAGCAAGTACCCTCCTTGCCGCATGAAGGGATGTCTGACCCAGCACAGCGCAAATGCTGACTTGCTCAGTGCTGAGCAGTCCAACGGCTCTGTCTCCTAAAATCCACGCCAGTAAGAATTAGCTAATAACAGTCTGCGGTAAGAGACACAGGGTAATCATTATGCACAGTTACAGAGTGTTGTACGGTTTAGGATGAGCTTTCTCGAGCCATACGAGGAAAGTATTCTTATCCCTGTTTTTCCTAAGAGGAAACTGAAACACAGAGAGACGACACTGTTTACTCAAGGTCATAAAGGTAAAAAGTGGCAAAGCTAGGATTTGAACTCAGGCAGTCCAGCTCCAGCAGCCAACACACGTCGTCACTAACCTACATTGTCCTTTGTTGTGTCAGGTGGTCCCACGGGGCCACTTCTAGCTCCACTTGTCTGTGACTTTGTGGGTCCGTGAAATGCTCCTTTGGGTTAGAAGATTGTATAGATTTATCTGTACAACCTGGAAACCGACTGGGTACCTACAGGAAGGAAGACAGCCATGAAAATGAGCATCTTTCCACATGGAATGGGGGCGAGGTGAGGGGAAGTGGGGTAACCAAGTAGAGAAGCCAAGAGGATGTTTGCCTGCAACACTTGGCATTTCCAGTTGTCAAACTGGTTGTTGTGGACACACTGATATTCTTGCCACCAAATGCAAAGGCAAAATATTTTGACAGATGAGGCAGAGGGAATTATCTTTCTTATGGACCCCAAACCTGGTTACCTGAGCTCTGCGCTCACAGGCATCTGTTTAACATACGGCTGTTGCTTGCGTAGCTATCAAGAGGATGACAGGAAAGGCACAAACCAGACTTCTTTTCTCCACGTGTGAGTTGAGATCCTTGAAATTGAATTCGTTTTCTGTCTTCCTGAGTCATGAACTAAATGCTATGCACCTGGCACATTTGCTAGCGGGTATAAATAGTCTGCTAAATTCACGTCTCCCAACCCTTCAGCTAAGGACACGCTGAATTAGACCTCTCTATCAGCTTTACACCTGCCTCTCTCAAACACAAAACTTTCAAATATTTGGAACTTCTCCTTATCATATAATTTATGAGTAACTGTATGCTGAGTGTTCAGAACTGTTCTGTGAAGATACATACAACTGCAAAACTTGTCACCTACCCCCAAAGCTTGCTGTTTGGTGGAGAAAAAACACATGGGACAATCAGTAAATGCTTCATACCCATGCCCTTCTGCTCCTTATCAGGATACTGTCCTTATTTTAACCTCATTTTTATGACTTTTTTTTTTCTTTCTGAAAATGCCAACTCCATGGCACTGGCCTTTATAAGACTGCCAGATTCTGGTTTTCATTCTTTTTGTCATTTCCTTCTGTCTGTGATTGCTTCCTCTCTGCCCTCCCCCTCCAAAATAGGTTCCCAAGTCCTTATTTATATTTTCATTTTTTTAACAAAGATTCCTAATTTTGGTGGAGTAACGTGTTACCTTAACCTGATCACTAACGACAACGATGAAACATGGGCAAAATATTTCAAATGCATTTAAAAGCACCAGGAAGTAACCAACACAGTCAGGAAGCAAAGGCAGTATGATCCTTAAGAGCAGCAAATCACATCAAATGCATTCCCCATTTCCCTCAGGTTGTTACCTGAGGCTACTTCTCATTCTCATCGAGCTTACCTCACCGTGCTGAGTGCACAGAGGTCTCCTTAGCATTTGAGGCCACCGGAAAGAAGGGGACCACTGATAAGTGAGCCTCCAAATATGCAAACGAATTCCCTGAGGTCACTGGATGACTCCTAAGTTGCACATGTGCAAAGTGAGATTTCTAGATACCCAGAAGGATATAGCAGCAGGGAGACAAGAGTGCTGAGCAGAGATTTTAGCTACTGAACAGCATTGGGGAGATTGAGGATGGAGTTAACTTCCTGCCAAAGCAGAGGGGCCTTGGTAAACACACTGAGATTTCAGTTAATGCCCCAAGAGACCTGAGTCATAAGAACAGGGGTTACACCCAAAAGTAATCCCCGAGAGTCAAGACTATGCCCTCGGAGCAAGGGAAAAATCAAAGTAGATAAGTAACAAAGCCTAAAACTAAACCTGGATGGGCTCAGTGTGATTTACTGGTCCTTCATCTGCTTGGAAGAAAAGAAATCTTTAACCCTTACTTAGAGAAAGATGACAGTATTCAGAGACTCTGAAAGTTCGGATCCACGGTGTCAGCCATCCAATTAAAAATTACAAGGCATGCAAAAACAAAAACAAAAACAAAAACCAAAAACCAAAAACCAAAAAACAAAACAAAACAAAAAAAACAAAAAAACAAAAAAACCCCCCAAAAACCCAAATGTCCAAAATCACAAGAGGAAAAATAGATACTATAAAATAGACATCCAGGAGATGTAGGTATTACAGTGATCAGACAGGGCTTTTTAAAAATAGCTGTGTGTGTGTATGTGTGTGTGTGTGTGTGTGTGTGTGTGTGTGTGTGTGTGTGTGTGTGTGTGTGTTTGTATTTTATGGTCTTGCTTCAGAAAAAAACCCAACAAATATTTTCCCAGGACTATACATAGTATAACTGTAGTCAATTTCTGTACCTAAATTCCCTCTGCTTCTCACGTAGAATATGAGACACAGAAATCCATATTTGCAATTTAGTTAGAAGTATACTGCCATCCACTTCATGTGGAATGCATAGTAAGCTCCTTACTTTATAAACTGGGATGAATAATGGAAGGCCTATCAAAAACAGGAGAAGCCACACTCCAGGTATAACCAGATCAACTATACACAAAGAACTCATAAATTGACAAGGATTGGAGCCCACTAATTTAGAGAAGACTTGGAATTTTGGAGGTATAAAATCTGTGGGCTGCTTCTTCTTCTTCTTCTTCTTCTTCTTCTTCTTCTTCTTCTTCTTTTCTTCTTCTTCTTCTTCTTCTTCTTTCTCCTCCTCCTCCTCCTCCTCCTCCTCCTCTACCTTCTCCTCCTCTCTCTTTTTTAAATCTTGAGGAAACTCAGCAATCTCTGATCTTTAACCATGGCTTTTCATGTAGATAGTTCCCAAGTCCTCACCATTCTCATAAATTCAGGTGCGATTTTCCAGATTCCTTATACACGGATGCACCTGTGTGTCCCACTAAAATCTCAAACTCAATGTACTGTACACTGAGTTGACCATTGTCTCTCCCAGACTTGCTCATCCTTCTTTTGTTAAAAGCATCACTGTCCTTCCTCATTTTCGGGCCTAAAACCATAATCATATTTGGCTTCTTCCTCTTCCTCAAAATCTCCTATAATTAATTTGTCATCTCCATATTACCTTGGCTACAATCTTAGGTAGGTCTTTGTGCCTCTTACTAGGACTAACAATTACCTCTTTTTATTAAAAAAAAAAAAAAAGAGAAAGAGATAATCCACATACCGTATTTAAAGATTAAAATTCAATGTGTTTTCATATGAGAGTTTCCACCACCACTAGCTAATCCTAGATCTGGGCTCTGAAAAGAGGGTCAGATACAGGAAAAGTAAAGTCACTGGAATAAGACTGAAATAAGGTGAGGTTGGGGGGATTTAGAACTCCTTTATGATCAGCATTCCAATCAGCGAGGCTAGGACATAAGAGTCCTGGCATTGTGTTCTAACGTTGAGCTTATATCTTAATACCACTTTTTTATCTTTTTTTTTTTTTTGAATTGAAGTCTCATGGCACACCATGAGGCAGACCAGTCAGTTGTTGTTACATCCGCTTGAGAGAAGAAATGGAGACTTGCTAAGAGGTGTTAAGACGTGTCCAAAGTTACATAACTGGTTCCTGCAGCTCCAGACTGGACTCCAGCCCATGCTCTGTCCACTGGGCCACACTTTTTTCCAGAGTAAAGAGATTACTTTGGTCCCTATCTTAGAGAATGTGGGCCCATAAATTAGAAAACGATCTAGAAAGAAGTGCTTCTCGTTTTTAAAGTGTTCTTCAAGCATAGAATGAACACTGAACTTGAACTTGGGCATTTGCATTCTAGTTCTGTTACTTATTAGTGGTATGATCTTGAGGATATCATTGAATGTTTCTGAGGCTCCGTTTTCTCATCTACAAAATGGAAATAATGGTTATCTCATTTTACTGTCAAGATTAAATTAGGAAATGCATACTTAGTGCTATGAAAACCATAAAGTATTAGACTAATAGGAGTTGGTTAAATTTTTCTTTGACTAGTAATAGACTCTAGAAATGAGTGTTTGAGGACTGTCTCCATGTCTCAAAACATGACATATTTTTCATTCATTCATTTATTCATTCTGCAAACATTGATCAATTGTCTATTATGTACTGTTCTAGAGGAGGGGTACGATGGGGAAGAAGTCAGGTAAAGCTCCTACTTTCATGGAGCTTACATTCTTATGGGGAAATCACACCTTAATTAGTAGACAAATAATTTCACGTTATGTTAAGTGCTGAGGGGAGTAAACATGGTGCTATGACTTGAACATTTGTGTGCTTCCCAAATTCACATGTTGGAATCTTAACATTTAACGTGATGATGTTAGGAGGGGGAGCCTTTTGGAGGTGATTGGGCAGGGCCCTCATAATTGGGGATTACTGTCCTCATAAAAGGGATGTCAGGTAGCTCCCTAGTTTCTTCCACCATGTGAGGACACAGGAAAAAGTCTACCACCCAGAAGAGGGCACCTCGCCTGACCATGCTGGCACCCTGACCTCAGACTTCCAGCCTCCAAAGTAGTGATAAATAAATTCCTGTTGTTTCGAAGCCCTCCAGCCTATGGCATTTTGTTAGAGCAGCCTGAATGGACTTAGACGCATGCTGATATCATAGTGACCAGGGCAATGAAACTCGTTAAGATCCTGAGTTTTTCTCCATCTTCCTGCATTGTCTCACTTGGATTTATTCCTGCCAAATTCTGCAGAATGTGTTGCTTACAGAGCCGATGTCTCACATGGAGTAGCTGGAGTGATCACAAAGTTTGCTGTTTCTTTCTCCCTGGGGCTCCAACCAGACACCCTCCCACAATGCTTTGGATGACACTGCAGAATTTGTGGAGTAGTGGAGCTGGGTAGAACGAGGTGATCCAGCCTATAGTAAATTGATTTATCTCTCATTATGCACTCATATCGCCTCCCTTTGCACTCCAGTGCACACTGAATCTGATGAGCCGGGCCTGGTCCTAGGATCACCACTTTTTGGCCCTCTGAGCACCTCTTTACCAGGCTTCTGGACTCAGGGCAGTCCCTCTGAGAACTTAGCAAAATTCCTACCCAGCACACAGTAGGCGCACAACAAATATTTACTGAATGAGTGATGCCTGAATTTTACTTAGTGCCCATGGAATTGTAAGGGTTCAATTTCATGGACACTAAGTAAAGGTTCGAATTGCAAAGGTTCAAAAAAAAAAAAAAAGAAAAAGAAAAAGAAAACATGTAATGCTTATATATATGCTAGTAGGTCTTCTAAACCCTTTACAAATGTTGACTTGCTTCATCTTCCTAACAACTCTTTGAGGTAAGTCCTATTATTATTTCCATTTTATAGAAGAGTAAACTGAAGCACAGAGAGGTTAAGTAATTTGCTCAAGGTCACACAGTCAGTAAATGGCAGAGGTAGAATTTAAACCCAGACAAGCTGGCTCCATGCTCTTAACCATTACACTATACCGTTTCTCTCCATTTCACTGTGGAGGAGGAAATGGGTAGAGAACGGAGACGAAGGGTTATCACTGAACTTCTTCTAGGTTCCAAGTACTTTGCTAGGTCACCTCAATTAAGCTTCAGAATTAGATATTATCCCAATTTTGTAGGTTGAAAAAAACGTGACTCCAAGAGAGTAGGTAACTTGCCTAACGTTATACAGATAGGGGCAGAGTTGGGCTTCAAACTCAGATCTGGTTGGTTGCAGTCTGTGCATTTCCCCTTTTCCATGCCAAAACGGCAGCCAATAAAAGCAGACCCAGAATTAGAACCCTACTGCCACCCCAGTAGCCTCTTGCTTGTTACACAAGACTAGGATACAATCTCCATAATTTTACAATAATGGAAAAGCAGCATTTTTTTTTTCATGGCCACCGGTTCTTCTTTGCATCTCTGCTTAGTGACGTCCATCAGGCTATGGCTCACGATGGAACCAGCCCTTGGTTAGCTCTCAGAGCAGACTGCTCAGCCTCTCTTCATGTTCTTCCCTTGACTGTGAGATGGAGACACTACTATTCGCGTTTCCTGCCGTAATGGGCTCTTGCAAAGAAAGATCGAATGACATTGTGTTCACGAAAGGGATTTGAAGGCTATAAAAGTGTGCGGAGTAAACATGGGACAGTGTGGTGCTTGAAGAACAAACCCTGGGAACCAAGGACAGAAAGCTGGCAGAGCCTCATGCTGCAGCAGTTTTGAGTGATGTCTCTGCAAGTATGTCCTTGACTTAACTTCTGTTTCAAATTCATGCATTTTCAGGCCCTTCTATTCTAGAGATGCTTAGCGACACAAAAATTGCCATCTATCCATCCATCCATCCATCTATCCACTTATTCACTGTATAATAAACATCCCAGTTACTGGACATAAGACACAGTGATTGAAATAATGGACCCATCCCCTCCCCCACAAGAGTAGTCCTAATGAAGAATCAGGTTGCTCTGTGTGTGTGTGTGTTTGTGTATGTGTGTGTGCGTGCATACGTGCATGTGTACACATATATTTGGTATACTACTGAGGACTTAAAAACACACTATAGTAAGTCCTTTATATACATTTTCTTATTTTATCTTCACAGATACCCGATAATCAAGGGATTATTCTCCCATTTTATAGATGAGAAAACCGAGGCTCAGAAAAGTTAAGAAACTTGGCTAACGCCTAATAACTAGAGGGTGTGGAGCCAAGATTCACCCTCAATTGTAATTCCAGAGCTCAAATAGCATCCTCATGATTGTACTAAGCTATATGATTATAATTGCTTCAAACTTTACCCTTTTTTTTTTCTAGTAGGTTTTATGAGCTTGGCTGGTGTTAATCAATCATAAAGCCATGGGCATCAGGCAGATTGAAAAAAAAAAGGTCACCCAGGGCTGGCACAGGAATATATCTTAGAGGTTGGAACACACAAGGACAAGTCAGAACTTGCATCTTTCCTGGATGCCTCTAACACTGATGATGTGGGTGACCTCCAGGAGAAGCTGGTGCTCCTTGTCACAGAGCTGTACATGTTGTTGTCCCAGGACTCAGAGATGCTGAAGGAGGAGATCTGGCGAGACCTGGGGGAGCTGCAGGCCAGTTGCTACCCTGGCCAGCAACATGAGCCAGCAGGTCAGTGGCCACAGGCACTGGCATGTGGGACCAACGCTGACCCTCGCTCAGAGCATAACAGCTGCTTCCAAATATTGCAGATTTCACCTGTGACCAGTTCTAACCCGAAACCATTCAGGGAAGGGAATTCTGGGAAACACACTTCCAGTCTAGCCACATTGGCACAAAACCTAATCTCTATGAAATTTATTCTAAGTCCACACAAATTAGCACTCATCGGAGTCCTAACTAAATGGAATCATATCTTCTGACTCGATGGCAGCTCCTTCAGTACAGAACTCCACCTTCCAGCTGTGGTTTCCCGGGAGTGCCCAGGTCAGCGCTAGGCACACAGAGGCCTTCGATGGACAGCTGACTGACCCCCCCCCCCCACCTGCGTCCTCCATTCAGAAGCCTTAGGTTTTCATCATAGGCGCTCCCTTAGGAATCCGATGATCTGGTTTCTTTCCTCACCCTCAGGGACAGGTGTTATGATTCCTGGAGCCCATCCAAGAGCTGCGGCTTTAGCATGACAGAGACGTGAGAAAGCTCAAGCACGCTTAGATTTTTATCAGTCTCTCAGCAGCCACTCATTCCCGGTCCATTCCAAGCCTGTCTTACAACGAGAAACTCACCAGTGCTTTATAAGTTTCATCATTATTATAATGTCCTGGGTCTCCTCCAGAATTCATATTGTATAATAAGCAGTAAAACACATAACAGAAAGATTGCCATCTCAACTTCCTTTGAGCGTATAGTTCAGTGGCATTCAGTATAGTCACGATTTTGTGCTCCCGTCACCACCGTCCAGCCACAGAACTCTGTTCGTCTTGCAAAACTGAAACTGGGTGCCTATTAAACACTAACTCCCCATTCCCCACCCCCAGCTCTTGGCAATCACTGTTCCACTTTCTGTCACTCTGAATTCGATGACTCTAGGTCCCTCGGATAAGTAGAGTTATGCATTTGTCTTTTTGTGGCCGGCTTATTTCCTTTAGCATCGTGTTCTCAAGGTTCATCCACATTGTGGCATGCGTCAGAGCTGTATTTTTTTCAAAGGATGGATAATATTCCATTGCATATATTCACCACATTTTCTATCCATTTATCCATGGATGTCTTTCTGTCTCTTTGACAACCTGCATTACACAGAGGTCTGTTTATAATCTTATCCTGGAGTCTTATTTTGCGTGTATTCTTAAATTTACAGTGCAAAAACAGTATCTATTGTACTTTGAAGATCTTTAGTGACCTAAATATAAAGTAATGGAATGAGATTCCATCAAAGAGGGAGTCTCAATGAGCAGGGACTACAAAAAAAAAAAAAAAAAAAGAGAGAGAGAGAGACCCTAAGAAAGGCATTCAACAGCCATCTGGTCATTTACGGCTACACCACCTTGAGGAGATTGTGGCACATGGGGGAGGGGAGGTGTCGCTGAGTTCACACTAACTCTGTTTAACTTATGTTGTTTACACTAAATTTCACAGCCACAAACAATATTTCTTTGGAAAGGATGCAACACAGGAGTCACAGAGAAGACTCGCCCGTGATCACATAGTGAATAAGTAGTAGAGGTAAACATCAAACCCAAGCAGTCTGACTACAGAGCCTGTGTCATAACCACTGCCCTGTACTTGGCCTTGGCTTTCTCACTTACTTGCAAAATGGGACAGAAACATTTAACTTTTAGTTTTATATACAAGTATCAAAAGTATTTGGCATTTAGTAGCTCCTTTATAAATAGTATTTTGCAAAGAACATACCACCTCTCTCAGGGATTTTGTGCCATTGGGTCTTTGAAAGATTCATTAAGGCAATTTATTGTCCCTGCCTCATTTAACTTGTCAAGCCATTTGGCTTCAGTGTTTATTTTACTGGTAAAGTGGTTCTCAGTTACTTTGCTCAGCGCTTCCTCACCACAGGGTGTGCGTATGTGTGTGCGTATGAGCGCACGTGTGTGCATGTGTGCGTGTGCGCGTGTCCATGCGCACGCGCGTGTGCGTGTGTGTGTGCACGTGCTGAGAGTGTCTGTGCTCAGGCATAGAGAAAACTCTGTGACTTGTGTAAAGCTGTGCACATTAACCAACAAACAGGAAGGGCAGGAGATATTCGGGACTTTGCTGGCCTGCCAACTGTGGGTGTGGCAAAGCCCTCACCTGTCCTTGGGTGCCCTGGACTCCCTGTCTCAGCTGCCTTCCTGCTCCATCCAGTGTGACTCTCTGAAACACTAGTGCACTCACTGTCATCATCACGATTCCTGCAGCAAGCAGCCGGCAGCCACAGCCAGAGAGAGGAGGCAGGGGCCAGAAAGGGGGCTAGTCCCCAAGGTCACAGAGCTGTGATCAGTGTCTGTCTTTAAAATAGGTCATCTCCTTCTCAGTCCAGTCCCCTTTAAAATTATGCACTAGTTTATGCATATGTAAATGAATGAAGAACTATGTGACGAACAACTCTGTTTGTCAAAAAACATCATCCTATTTATGAAATAATAGATCATCAATATAATTGAACCCTGTGGGGCCCTCCCTGCCTTCTACTTCTGTGAAGGCTGCCTCTGTCTCCCATGCTCTGTCACAGGTTCATGCGTCCCGTCTTCTCCTGGAATTAAGTTCGCCTAGTTGATTTGTAACTTTAGCTCTGACGGGCCCCAGAAAAGTTGTGATGTTTTAGATTATCTAGTTATTGCTTATCATTGAGAGAAGGATTCCCTTACATCTTTTTACATACTGAGGGAAATGGGGCCCGTCACCTGGGAAGTTCCTATGTGGGTTTCTCAAAAGTCCTTGTAGACTTTCCATCCTAGAACCATGGCTCAGTTTGTCTGTAGCCTTGTGGAGAAGGCCCCGGCACTGGGAAACACTGCTATGACTTTCTAAAAGCCTCGTTCGTTCACATTTTGGCACGATGGTTGAGCTTGTACCTCCAACTTCTGCTGAGATCCCTGCAGCTATTCAGAGCTTGGAAAAATAGTCAGTGACCAAACTGGCAGCTTTGAACAGCTCACAGTTGAGGAAGCTCTGCCGAGTGGCTTGGTGGCCACCGAGGTGTGGATGTGGTTATGCGACGAGACCGTAGGTAAGCGTGGCATCACTGGCTGTGATGTCTGAAGACCAATCTTTAACATCTGTTTCTATTTGGCTTATTATTTGGATGTTCTTGAACCATGTGTGGCTAGACTATTTGAATAACATATGTCAAAAAAACAAAAACAAAAAAAACACCAGTTGTAATCAAATGGCTGCTGGGCTGAATTCACCTTGAGGCTTGACCTGGATAGAAGTCCAAGATGATGCACACAAGGTATCAGTCGGCACTGGCCACTGGCTGGGAGCTCGGATGGGGCAGTGGCCGTTTTGCAGCTCTGGGCATCTCGCAGCATGGCCCCTGAGAGCCAAGATAAGGCATCTGAATGGCAGGCATCCCTAAAAAGCCAAGTGGAAGCTGCTAGGCTCCTTCAACCTTCTTCCGACATCACGTAGCATCACTTCTGCCACGTTTATTGCAGGACCAGTCCCCTGACTGTGGGAGAGGCCTCCACAAGGGCACAGATGCCACAGTTCACTGGGAGGCCGTGTTGGAAACGAGCAGCCACGACTATGAATAGGCCCCACACCTTTCCAGTTCCTGTCCCTTTCTCTGCTCTTTTGCAACAATTGTCATCCAAGGGGCAACATGAGTTATTTTATTTTTGTGAGCCTCAGATTCCAAAATTAAAAACTGGGAATGACGCTCCCTGGCTATTGTTAGGAGGGAAAGTCATTTAGGCACTCAAGAATCATAGCTACTATAATAGACTCAGAAGTTTTAAATGCTAAGTACAGAGTCTGTCCAAGGCTTTTTACACATGTTATTACATTTAATGTCCAAAACGACTCTGTGAGAAATGTACTAGAATTATCTCCACTTTGCAGAGGAGAAAACCGAAGCTCAGGAATTTTAAATAACTTATCTAACGTCACACAGTGAAGAAGTAGAAGATCCATACTTTTAATTACTGTATGATTGTCTTTATAATGGTTTGTACCTAATTCTTATCTTCCTTGAAAAATTGGAGACTTCTTGATTGTATTTACCTGTTTTTACTGTGGCGAAATCTTATCAATTTCAACCTGATATCAAACCACCAACAGTCTTTACCTCACATTTCAGAAACTCTCTGCAGACTTTTTTCTAAATATCATCCAGTGCTCTGCAGTCACACTGCCTGTCCTCGGAGGACACATTTATTTACATTTACTAAGACACCAAAAACCTTGTCCTTCGATGCAAATCACATCTCCTTCCCGCTCCCCAGTTCTCTGACTCCCAGTTAATTCCTAAAAGCCACTCATCAGGGAGACAGCGATAAAGGCTTTATGTGGTTAGAGGGCTGGGGACGAGAAAAAAATAATCATTTACCAGGTCACTTCTGTCCCCAAACCACCTTTTGAAATCCTGTTGCTACGGACTGCCATAATTAGTTTTTTTTTTTAAATCAGTCGTCTTGAAGTAAAAAGAGTAATGACTTCCTGCAGGATTATAAATAGTTATGGAGTGTCTGACCTAGACCAGAAATCACTGTTTATGTGTCTAATGTTAGATGTTGAGAGAAATTAATTAGGGGAAGAGAGAAACAGCCCTGCGGAAAGGAGGATGTTTTCTGAAAACTCTGCCCAGAAAGGACTTGGAAGGGCCTGAGACACTCTGTGGGGACCGTGACTTAGGTCACTTCCTCTGTTTTCTCCCACCCAGTGTTAGTACAAGATGCTGTAGGGAAGACTCAATTGGGTGCTCACATTTAAATGACCCTCCTGCCCCCTCCCAGCCATATCTTACACCCCTTGCTTCAGAACCTAAGTGGAATGAGGGGTCACAGAAATATTGGGACAACCACTTGTTTATTTATTTTTAAAATTTTAATTAAAATATACAACATACAATATTATATTAGTTTTGGGCAAACACCATAGTTATTCAACATTAATATACCTAAAGAAGTGATCACCATGGTGAGTCCAGCAACCATCTGACACAATGTTATCACAATATTATTGACTATATTCCCTGTGCTGTTGGTGCTAATTGTGGGCTGGGAGCTTGGCGGGGGCAGTGGACATTGTGCACCTTTGGGCTTCGCTCAGCATGGCTCCTGAGAGCCAAGATAGGGCATCTAAAGAGCAGGCATCCCTAAAAACTCAGGTGAGAGCAGCTAGGCTCCTTTAGCCTACCTCTGACATCATGCAACATCACTTCTGCCACGTTTATTGCAGGGACAGCCTTGACTAATTTGTTTTATACCTGGACATTTGAACCTCTTATTTCCCTTCACTTTTTCCCCACTTTAAAAAGCTTTTCAATTAGAGTTGACATTCAATAGTATTTTATATCAGTTTCAGGTGTACAGCAAAGTGGTTAGATATTTATGTAGTTTGCGAAGTGATCCCGTGGACTAGGCTAGTCCCCATGTGGCTCTGTGCGTAGTTGCTACCATGTTATCGACTATGTTCACTTTGCTGTACTTTACATGTCATGACTATTTTTTAACTACCAATTTGTACTTCTTAATCCCTTCCCCTTTTTCACCCTGCCCCACAACACCTGTCTCACCTGGCAACCATCTGTTTCTGTTTTGTTTGTTTCTTTGTTTATTTTGTTTGTTTCTTTGTTTATTTTGTTTATTAGATTCCATTTATAAATGAGATCCTACCATGTTGTCACAAATGGTAAGATTTCATTCTTTTTTATGGCCGAGTAATATTTCGTTGTATATATGTACCACCGCTTGTTTATCCAGCCATCTATTGATGGGCACTTAGGTTGCTTCTATATCTTGGATATTGTAAATAATGCTGCAATGGACATAAATGTACCTATATTTTTTCCAGTTAATGTCTTGGGTTTATTTGAGTGAATACCCAAAAGTGGAATTGCTGGGTCATAAATTAGTTCTATTTTTAATTTTTTGAGGAAACGCCATACTGTTTTCTATAGTGGCTGCATCAATTTGCAATCCTACCAACAGTAGGATTCCCTTTTCTCCACATCCTCATCAACACTCGTTTGTCGATTTATTGATGATAGCCATTTGAACATGTGTAGGATGATATCTCACTATAGCTTTGATTTGCATTCCTCTGATAATTAGTGATGTTGAGCATCTTTCCATATGTCTGTTGGCCATCTGTATGTCCTTCTTAGAGAAATGTCTATTTAGGTCATCTGCCTATTTTTTGGGGGGTGTTAAATTGTGTGAGATCTTTATAAATTTTGGATATTAACCTCTTATCAGATGTATCATTAATGAATATCTTCTATTCATTTGGTTATTTTCCATTTTGTTGAAGGTTTTTTTTTGCTGTGAAAAACTTTAGCTTAATATAGTCCCATTTGTTTATTTTTTTCTTTTGTTTCTTTTGTCTGAGGAGATATGTCAGCTAAAATATCACTAAGAGCAATGTCAGAGAGTTTATTGCCTATGTTTTCTCCTAGGAGTTTTATGGTTTCAGGTCTTATGTTTGAGTCTTTAATCCATTTTGAGTTTTTTCTTATATATGGTGTAAGAAGGTGGTCTAGTTTCATTTTTTTTTTTGCATCTATCTGACCAGTTTTCCCAACCCTGTTAATTGAAGAGACTGTTTAGCCCATTGTATATTCTTGCCTATTTCATCATAGATTAATTGACCATATAGGCAGGGGGTTATTTCTGGACTCTCTATTCTGTTTCATTGATCTATGTGTCTGTTGTTATGCCAATATTATTCTATTTTGATTACTATTAACTTTGTACTGTAGTTTGATATCATGTATTGTGATAACTCCAACTTTGTTCTTCTTTCTCTAGGTTGCTATGGCTATTTGGGGTCTTTTATGGTTCCATATAAATTTTAGAATGATTTATTCTAATTCTGTGAAAAATGCCATTGATATATTGATAAGGATTGCATTGAATCTATAGATTGCTTTGGGTAGTGTGACCATTTTAACAATGTTATTCTTCTTATCCATGAGCATAGTATATGCTTCCATTTATTTGTATATTCTTCAGTTTCTTCCTTCAATGTCTTATAATTTTTCAAGTATAAGTCTTTTACCACTTTGGTTAAATTTCTTCCTAGTTATTTTTTTTTGCAATTGTAAATGAGACTGTTTTCTTAAAGGCAACTCCTATCTTTTTTTGTGGCACCAGTTATGATGACAAGTTTCGATAAAGTCATCTAGGAAATTGGTTTTGGGGAAGGATCACAGAGTCTTAGAACTAGAAGATTATCTTAGAGCAGAGTTTCTCAAAGTGTGGTCCATGGACCTGAGGGGAGTCTGAACCCCTTCCAGAGAGTATATGATGTCAAAATGATTTTCATAATAACACTAAGACATTTGCTCTCTTACCCTTTCTTTTTATTTTTATTGTGTTAACATTTGCACTGATGAGGCAAGATAAATGTGGCCCAAACTGCTCTGGTAGTCAGTATACTTTACTGCCATGTACTCGCCGTAAATATACCTATTATAAGAATGTCCTTATTTTGAGTATAATTTATAATAATCCTACTGGTAATATTTTATTAAGTAGTTCTCTATTAACAATGATTTAGCTCTATAGATAACCTCAGGTACTGGTCTACATGAGTTATAAAGAAAAGATTCAAAATTTTAATTGCCAAGAAACTTGTAAAATTATTTTCATAGCAAAAAAGTCATATCAGTTTGAGTCATTGATCACCCTATTTCCTTTTTTAATTGAGAAGAAACTAGTAAACAATTCAGAGAAAAATACTCTATTTCTTTAAGACTTTTTCCATATTGTATTCCTTTGAAGACCAAAGAGCCTGTTAAATAAGCTTAAATCATCAATAAGATCTCTAAATATGCATATAAAGTATAAATTAATTAGCTAAAATGTTAGTTCTGCATGGTGTATTAGGCGTTTTAAGCTTTTTATGCACTTTGTATTATTGAAATTATCTCTCATTAGAATGTCTTTGATGAAGCGGTAAGAAGAGTTCATTTTATTAAATCTTGATTTTTGAGTACACCTGTTTTTAATATTCTGTTCAGTGAAATGGAAAACACACTGCACATAAAATACTGCTGCGGGATACTAGAATCTAGTGGTTGTCTAGAGGAGAGAAATCATGCTTCTGTTTGAGGTATGAGCTGAACTAGTCAGGTTTTTTTTTGCCCAAGGAATACTATTTTTTTGCTTAAAAAATGAGTGTCCAACTAAGATTATTCAGACTTGGGCATTTGGCAAACAGCTTCTCAAAAATGAATGAAGTTGATCTGTCACTTCAGGGAAATCTACTGGCAAAATTTGTTGCAGTGATAAAATTCGCATTGTCAAGTGAAAACTAGAATTCTGAAAACACTTAATATCGGGCACTGTGAGCCTGGGCCAGCTCCCCACAGTTACATTTTTCTTACATGAAATTCATGATGATATTGACAAATGTGGTTTTGATTTTTTTTTTTTTTGGTAATTGGATAATGAGCTGTGTTAACATTGGAAACATCTGCATAACTCAGTGAATCAACATTTTCCAAATGATCACTGCATTATGGTTCAAAATCCACATGTGGATAAAATATTAATTTAAAGTGTGCAATAGCTCAGTAATGGGTTTTAATGGAACAGAGATCAAAAAGTTCATTGATATTTCAGATTCCACATTGTCATTAATCTTCAAGAAACTACCACTTGCCAAGTTTGCTGTAGTATCAAAGAAGAATATTTACGATGATCTGGAAAACTATTAAAATCCACCCCGCCCCTTCATTTTCAAACCTCATCTCTGAATGAGACGAGACTTTCTTCACATGATCCAGCCAAAACAGCATTATCACACCAGGCTGCGTACAGATGCCTATATGAGAGTCCAGAGGTCTTCTATTAAGCCAGTCATTAAAGAAATGTATAAACTCTGAAAAAAGACCACTCTCCTCACTAAGTTATGTTGTGTTGGTAAATATGTATATTTTTTATTCAAATGCCTAGGGAGAAATCTGATTATAGCTCTGACTATACTAATAGCTTCAAAAATGTGGACCATCACAAAAGATTAGACTTAACTCTTAAAATTGGGAGAGAAAAAAAAAGGCATAGCTGTCAATGCTCATGATGGACAGTATGACCAATGCTGATTTTCTATCTTGATGTTTAATGATGTTTAAATGATGTAAAATAATGTTTAAAAAGGGTTCCTTTCATCAGAATCCATCAGCATAGTATTCATTGCTGAGGACATTTTTGGAATTCTGGTGTATGCTAATGAGTGAGCATATATTGTACACCAGCTGGGAGGTAGGTCTGGGGATGGGGTGGGAATGGACAGATGAGTAAAATGTGGTGGACGCCCTGGAAAAGCTCAGCTGTTCAACTGACAGATCATTAGAAGGGGGAGATTTAGAGAAAATGGATAGTACAGAGGTGGGCGTGGGCAAATCTTGAATAATTGGTACAAAGAAAGGAAACAAAGAAGGAAGCCAATTATTTGTACATCATGTAATGTAGTGTAAAGTACGTTGACTTTGTGACCAAAGAGACTCAGTTAGGAATCTTATCTCTACCATCCACCAATGGGCAAGTCAGCCTAACCTTTCTAAACCTCAGTTTGCCCATCTGTAAAATGGAGAATAATACATATCTCCAGAGTCTTCCTGAGAATTAAATGAGATAAGTACATAGCATTTAATGACCTAGCACATAGCTGGTGCTCCACAAATGGTAGAAAACGTTCATGTAGATTCTTATCCATGTGAGTGCATTGCTCTACTATAATTTTTCTCTTTCTGATGAAAAGTCACCATATTCTGGGGTATTTCAGACTCTCCAGGGTTCAAAAGGTTCTGATGTGTCTAAATACACCAGAGAACTATACCCATATGCCCATGCGATGTGATGGGTAGTGGCGAATTAGTGGATACTGGATTGGGAAAGAAGCATTAGATGCCAAATAAACAGTGGAGAGAAAAAAAGCAGGTATTTATTGGTACCCAGGCAAATTAGAGTAGAGCCCCTTTTTGTAAAGGCTGCAGGGGACCTGAGAGACTGATTCAGCCCCCTCACAGCACAGCTGAGGATGATGAAACCCCAAGAGGCCCGTGGAGGCAGAGCTGAGGCTGCTGCCTGAGCCCGTGTATTCTGTTGTTCATTCGTTTCCTGCTCCTTGTTGCCTGGAGGATCTGAAGGCAGACGCCAGCGGGTGATTCAGAAACACCGAGCCTAGAAATTCAGAGAATTTAATTTCTGAGCTTCATTCCTCTGCTGAACTATGGGAAACCACTACTTGCACTCCGTTTAAGAAAGAATTGGTAGCCGTGAGAGCCCACTTGTTCTGACCCAAGGCAGAAAGAAAGAAGCACAGTCAACAGTATCTGATTTGACATGCTTGCTGGAGCATCTTGAATGGATTTTTACTGGCTGCTTAGTTAGTTAACTGACATCTGTCTTCAAAGGAGGCCCATGAGAAATGAGGTTCAGATCCAGAATTAGATCAAATTAGACCAAATTAGACCAAAACCTCCTGGTCTAATTTAGAGAAAGTAAAATCCTAGACATAGGAAAAGGTTGAAGTATAAGTATGAGAAAAAAATTACCTAACTATTCCCCAAACGTATTTTCTGAGTTAACCAAAATGAAACTCCTTTCACCAGCCTTGGGTAATAAAGCACTGATGAAGAAAGAACCAGTATCTTTGAAAAATGCTGGAGTGGCTATTTGTAAAGACCAGAGGTAAGGACAGGAGGCAGGGAGTTGAATGGTCCTGGTTTCACTGAGGATGGTCACACATCTGCAGTCAGAGTCAGTGGCCTTGCAGGCGTGGCCTTTGGCAGCGATTGTCCCGGGAGGAAGTGCTCCCCTGATGTCCAGGTGGGCCTGGCAAAGGGTTCCTTCTTCTATGAATGGCGACAGATATCCAAAAGGAAACAGCATGCAACGGCCTGAGACTTGCTTTGGACACACACAAAAATAGTGACCTCTACGATTCTAGGTGCCCCCTCATTCCTGGCGTCCCTGGAGCCTCACAACTTTGGAGAATGGGGAGGGAAGCCGCCCCCACCTGGCCACTGGGGAAATTGAGGGGTGGAGGCTAAGTGACGTGTCTGTGGTGACATAGCTCATCAGGGCCTGGTATCCCAGCTTCCACACTGGGAGTCTCTCCACAGCCCTAGGCCCTTGTCCCAGCCTTCTCTCAGCCACCAGAATGGCGAAAGGTGAGTGGCCTCGTCCACAGTTCCTCTCTCTCTGGTTTGCCCCCTCCTCTGGCCCCACAGCCCATGAGGGGAGTTGCCACAGAGCCGTTCCTGACCACTCACCTGGGCGGGGTTCTTACGCCTGCCTCTACCACACCCCGTCTGCTACATCGCGACACCCAGTCTCATACCGTTGGCGGTCCCGTGTTTGTTTCTGTTTTCTCCCAATTCCTTGGATTGAGTTGAATTCATGAACAGAGGAACGAGAAGAAGGTAACCCTCGATTTTAATGGTTCTCACCTACAGCAGAGTCTTCCCCTCCATCCAAACAAATATGAAAGTCTTGTGGGGCATTTTGATGATGACAGTGGCTTGGGGAGTCCCTGGCGATCCCTGAGTCAGGAGGCTGATCGTCCTGCAATGTTGGGGGGTCGCTCTTGCTGGATAATCAGCCCTGGTGAAACTCGAACGACCTCCCGACGATCACTGTGACTCTTGTCTTGTAACTCTCCCTTGAGTGAGGGAAGCTGATAAGGTAAAGGAGAGCTGTTTCATGAAGTGGACGGCTCCACAGCTGTGGGTGGGCAGCATGGTGCAGCAGGCAGAGCGCGGCTGGGGCTTCTGAAGTGAAAACGGCGGTGAGCAGTGCGATCCTGAAGCCACGTGGCCTGGGCTGGTATCGTGGCTCTGTTGTTTCCTCGCTGTGTGATCGTGGCCGTTGCTTGGTGCTCTCTGCGCCTCAGCTTTCCCTGTTTGTGAAGTAGGTCAACTATATCCTGTTGTGTTTGCCTGGCACATCTACTAAGAGTCTAGTAAATGGTAGATAGTGTTGTTCTAATGCCCACCATCTGCGGGACCTTGGGAAGGATACTTCTGGGCTCTGTGCCTCAGTTTCTTCATGTGGGGATAATAATGCCTACTTCAAAGTGTTTATGTAAGACGCAATAAGAAAACCTATGTGAAGGGCCAAGCATAACAAGTATGATACTCATAACAACCTCTTGAAGGTATCACCCTCCTATGATAGATGGAGAAACTGAGGCACAGAGAGGTTTAGGTAACTTGGCCAGAAATACACTGCGAGTAAGCAGGAGAGCTGGGCTTGGGCCGAGGCTGTCTAGCTCCAGGTATGCTCTGTCTACCCACAGCCACCTTCTCATCAGGAAGCAGCGAGAGCAACTCTCGGCAGCTTGCCAGCATCCTGGCTGGCAAAGGGACCATTCTGACCGTTAGCCGTGCCCTCCACCCTGTGGGCTCCTTTCTCAGAGAGACGGTGCTGTGACAGGGAGTGGCTGGGCATCACCAAAGCTGGGATCTGGTCCTTGCTCTGTTCCCCTAGCAGCTGTGAGCAGGTCATGCAACCGTGCAGGACCTCAGTTTCCCTCAGCAGGTGGAAGTAAGAGTCCAGAGAGATTACAGGGATAATGGGGGGCTGGAGAAGGGACGGCACCTCAGTGTCCCACTGTCTCTGTCAGTGGGAGCATCCCCCCTTGGATGTCATCATAATAGGACTTGCAACGGAACCAGTTTGGAGCGAAGCCTGGGGTTTTCCTTTGACCTGTGCACAAACAGGAGTGAGCTGCAATAACAAGGGGGAAGCGTCGAGTCACGGGGGCCTTCTTGATGGGACCAGGCAGCATAGGAAGGTAGAGAAAGTTCAAGGGCGAGCACTGCCATCAATTAAGCACGTGTCATGTGCAAGGAAGTTCGCACTCGTGGTCTCACTCTGTCCCCGCGTCCACCATGATAGAAAGTGATGGGAGGTAGAGAGGGACAGTGGTTACTAGATCAGGGCAATTATGGCCAAGACTTGGAGTCAGACTGACATGGGGCCAGATCCCAACTCTGGCACAAAGAGAGGAACCCCCTCCAACAAGATGGCTACCCTCAATGAGCCTTGGTTTCTTCTTTTGTAAAATAGAGCCACATCCCTCAAAATCTGCTGAGAGATGATAGACACTTGGCTCCCAACAACTTCTCGATAAACGGCGGCTACTATTGGCCGTGATCATGGGATTCCAGTGGGTGAGCACTAAAGAGAAGAGAGAGAGACTTGCTCTTCCTTCCCCTTCAGTCCCTCCCACTGCCCCTTCAAGTACTAGTTTTATACATTATTTCAAGCCCATGAATATGCCCCAGGTTGTAATAAGCTGTCATCACAATACTAGAAATGACAAAGTCTCGAGGCCAGACCCTTTCACGTGGCTGCAGGAGGCACTAGAATCCCATGATTACAGCTAATCGTAACTGCCGTTTGTCTAGAAGTTGTTGGGAGCCAAGTGCTGTGGGATGCACTTTACACATATCATTTATCTCGCAGCAAATTTTGATGCCGCTGGTCTGCTGGTCTTGCTTGGGCAATGGCTGAGCTAGAGATGCGGGGAACACTTCTGGGTCCTTCTGGTGAATTCTCCTCTCTTGGAGAAAGTATTTTTTGTTTTTCCTGAGTCACTTAATGGATCTTCATGTTTTCTGCTACTGAAAATCGCTGTTGAGTAGCCTAAATTGAAAATAGGGCATGACACAGCCCTTGAAGCAGAGCCCCCTGTGGAGGGGGGCAGGGCAGGGGACCCGGGGCTCACTCAGGAAGTGTGTCCATGTCCACACAGCTGCAGGGCTGTCCCTGCCCACCTGCCTCTCCTGTGGCCTGTTTCCCTCCCAGGGCCAAGCAGGGCTTCCTTCAGAGCTGGGCTGACTCACCTTCTAGACCAGAGCCAAGGCCATGGGCACTTGCTGACCATCTCAGGTAATTTGACACTGGACTCAAATAAACATCTTGAAGAATGGACTCCTTTTCTCCCGTGGCGGCTGTTGGCAGGACAGGATGACCTGTGCCTGCTACATGAAGGGATACTGCTGGGGCATGGACAGCGGCAGCCTGGTGATTTGGCCAGATACTCGGCTCCCTCAGATCTGCACCACTGCCTGCGTCCCCTGTGTGTGGCATTTGATGGCCCTTGTCAGCTCAGCATCAGATGTCAGTGTTGGTTTGATTTTCCATTCCTCTGTCACCTCCTGACCCTGGCTCAACCACTGACGTAGCTTGGCATTTCTGGATATCACCTGTAGATAACTCTGTCACCCGTCACCCCCTCCCATCCCTCTGGCCTGTCTGTCAATCAGTGTGCAAGGACTGTGGTGTTTTTCCATATACTCCTTGGGTTGCCTTGTTGTTGACACTGAGCCATTTCTGCAGAGGAGATTCACCTCACTAAAGAACTACGTGGTGTCCCAGTACGTGTCGGGCACGAGGAACGACTTCCATCGTGTGGCGCAGAGTCCTGGCCCCCTCATGTTTGTGGCAGAGCCCCGCTGGCATCCTGGGCACCGCCCTGCCATCAGCCAGGAGGACAGTAGGGCTCTGCATCCAGCAGGATTCTCTTTTGCAGAATCATGGATAAGCTGTTCCCATTTTTCTCCCAGCTCTGCAGGAAAATGACAAACTCGAAGGCCAGAGTTTGCACAGACTAAATAGAGTGGGAATAGATCTGAGAGCTCATTGGGCCAAAAGGTTTTATTTCGTGCCCATTGCAACCGATTGAGAGTGGCTGCACAACACTCTTGCTTAGAAGTCCCGTTTGAGCTCAGAGGAAATGGTGCCCTCATAGTCACGTCTGTCTTGGGCACAGGATGGGAGGGTGGCCAATCATGGGCCATATATTGCCATCGCTGACCCAGCTCAATTCTCTCCATTTTTAGAAGGGAATTTATGTCCCAACGAAATGAAAGGACTTCTTCCGGTTCACATAACTTGTTAGTAATAGACTGAAGCAAGATTTTTAACATTATTTCCATACATTTCCAGTCTTGCAGGAATAGAAACTTTGGAAATAAATAAGCCTGAGTTCAAATCCCTGATCCGTCATTTACCAGCTGTGTGACCTTGGGTATGTCACTTAATATCTCTATGCTTCATTTTCCTCCTTTTTAATTGGAATAAAAACACCCATGTCATTATCAAGAGGATTAAATATGACAATAGAATGCGTAGTTCAGGGCCTCTTGCATAAGTGTTTAATATTTTTCCTTTTTTAATATAAAATGACACACATTGTTCAGATGACCTCCCAGGGAGCAATTTGCATGCCACAGCGATGACTTAGTTGTAGAATTGTAGCTCTGGTTTGCTTGGTACCAGATTATCTTCAAAGTTCCCCAGCTTTAAAATTGCTATGACTACAAATAGATAACTTTAAAGGATTTTTTTCTTCTTTAGTTGTTTCTGTGAGCTGGTACTCTGTACATGAGCCCCGGAGGAGTTTCTGGAGTCAGACCAAGGTCTCACCAGGTGCAGGAGCCATTTGCAGCTCTCGCATCTCGTTGGCGCTGGGCAGCTCACGGTCTGAGCCTTGGGTGCCTCTCACCTCCTCGCGGTGGTGGCTTTTCTGCTCAGTTGCCTGCTGTGGCCGTGAGCCTCGAAAGGGCAGGAACCGGTCTGAATCATCGCGGTGTCCAAGTGTCCACGCAGGGCCTGGGTGGCCGGCCGTGGTGGCTGACTTCATCTCTAGGGGCCGAGGAAGGGCATCCGAGGCTTATTCACGGCCGGGGACTTGAAACTTGCAAAGCCTGGAACTGGGGTCGTCTGGGACTCTGGAACTTGAGCCCAGTCACTTCGTCTTGTGGCCTCTTGACTGTTGCATGCATTAAGTGGAGGGTGGGGAGGCTGCTACATGACCTTTCTGGCCTTGAAGTAGGGGCTACATGGGCAAAATCAGGGAAGGCTACCGCCTCCTGGACAGGGAGCTGGGTGGAGCCGCAGCACGGTGGTGTGAACACCACCTGTACCGCCTCGGAGAGCCTTTTCAGGTTAAGCAAAGCTCTGCCCCAGGAGGAAGGGAGGGAGAGAGGAGAGAGAAGCAGGCCCAAAGAGCTGGGCTCAAGGGAGATTTATAAACAGGAACGTGGAAACTGGCGGAAGAGCTAAGCCAGGCACAGGAGAATGGGCGAGTCTCAGCGAGACCCTCCTACGACGTAAAGAACTAAATGAGCAAGAGGCCTCACTTCCTGGGGACTCTGAGGGTCATGATGTAACTGCGTCCCCAGACCAGGATCACAGCAGCCCTTTGCGGCTGAGAAAACCCGACAGGAATGAAAGGAAGCTTTGGTGCTTACGTTGCCCATTCAGCAATCCTTATGTGTGGCCTCCTGTCGCCTGACTGTGCCGGGGGGAGGGGACAGAGCATAACTGAGGCACCGTCTCTGTTTCCAGGATGCCAGAAATTTAGCCAGGGAGAAAGACACACAGACGTTTTAGGGAGGCAGTCGTGTTTATCACTATGCCACAGCACACACTGGTTTGTGTTACGCTGTGTTCCTCAGGGTGTGGTCCCCTGAATAAGAACCGTGAATCTGCACCTCCCTGGCCCGGGGGGTGGTGGTCGGGGGATGGGCTCGTGACTCATTCAGGGCACTCGGGGTTCTTCCCTGGCAATTCTCTAACTGGAACTCAGAAAAAGCAGCCCTGTTTCTCTCTGGACGAGAAGCGGTGATGGGAGGCCAAGGGCTGGAGAGACAAGTTTCCCGTTTCGGAAAAGCAGGCAGTCGAGAGCATAAAAGTGACAGACAGGAAGAAGCAGAGATAAGATGCCGCCCCACACCCAACCCCCACACACAGAGCTAGAGGGACAGGACAAGAGGGAGAGAGAGGTGGGCAGCTGAGGGCGTCTGAGGCCCTGCTTTCACCTGCTCTGCATCTCCAGGGATTTACCAAGGCCAGCTAATCATCCCCTCACCGTTTTTTTTTTTTTTTTTTCTCAACTAGCTCAAATTCAGCTTTTGTCACTTAGGATCAAAGGTCCTGACTTCCATGCTCACCTCCACCCTTCCCAGGTAGAAAATAAAAGGAAATGGTATTAAATACTTACGATGGGCCACACATTATTCTAGACACTTTGCAAATGATCTCATTGAATTCTCAACGTGACCTGTGAGGTAGTAGGGCTCAGTAACCCCATTTTCTAGTTAAAAAGAGAGAGGTTGAATAGCTTGCTCAAAATCACAGAGCTAATGACTGAAACGTACATGGGAAATGGTGCTGAGCGCGGGGGTGGAGGCAACCAAGAAAAATGCTTTTCTTAC